>JAVSCE010008792.1:0-389642 GCA_032199065.1 Smutsia gigantea | reverse complement strand
AGGCTTTCTGTGGTGATTGATGTCAATGGGATCAAAGGCGTAATGGGCCTCAGTAATGGGGGGGGGTGGGAGTGCTGAGGGGCCCAGGGGGAAAGAGGGGTGCAGGTCTTGCCAGGAGGACACAGAACTCTGCATCTCTCTCCTCCCTTCTTCTGATGGAGAGGCAGAGGCCAATGGAAACAAAGAATCAGACACGTGTGGGCCAGGGTCTGGGGTACTCTCCGAGGAGCGCTCAGAATTCCAGGACAGCTTCTCGACTTGTTTTTTGGTTTATAATTTATTATGCTGGCTTTATGGGTATTACTATTACCTTTACCTCTTCAAGGAATCAAATACACTTATCTCAGATATTTTCTCTGCTATTTGAAGTACTTCAGGAATGAACTTCCCTATTCAGTTTCTTGGCTATTTTTCATTGTATTGGTTTTCTGTGATTTGGAATTTTAATATACAGTTCATCTTCAGTAAGTGGGGTAACAGAGAGACAGTGGCAGAGAGAGCAAGAGAGAGCTGGGGGCAGGGGGAGAATTTCCTCGTATAGTTATTTTTAGTTACATCCACCCAATCCAACAGGCTCCCTAGTTCAAAGCAAGACGTAGATGGGTGGCTGTCACTCTTGTTTTTGACAATTTTGCTGACCCAGTATGCAAGAGGCTTAGCCAAGGAGCTGGCTCTAGGTTGTCTCCGTTCCCTCACCTATTTCCAGGATACATCTTGGTGCAGGACAGGTCATGCAGGAGACGTCACAGCTTCTGGTTCTTTGAAGAACTGAACTCAAGGCTGCCCCTACCAAGTGACATTCAGAGCCTGGATCTTTGAGCCTAGAGCCTTAGTCCCACTTACCTCTGCATGTAGAAACCACAAAGTTATTTTTTGTTTATCATATTTGGGGCTGCACTTATTTTAATACTGCTTTTATGCTTTGTGTCTTAGTTAACTTTACTAACAAACACATGTGAAAATATATAATGGTTTAAATACAAAGGAAATGTTTCTCACCAGAACGATAACTGCCTCCTAGTGGTAATTCAGGGAAGACTTAAGCATCTTCTCCCTTGTGGCTCCGCCGTCATCAGCACATGGCCTCCCGTGCTTAGGTCCATTGGCAAGAACTTACCACACAGCTCTGTCCAGAAACAAGGCCCCTAGAAAGTGTGGTCTCTGGCTGGGCAGCTGTCTCCCAGCAATAAATCCATACTGTGAAGAAGGGATGGGAACTGATCTGCCATGGCTATCTATCATAACTGCAAGTTGGAGCAGAAGAGAGGGATTTAACACATGAAATCCCATCTTGACCAGAAAGATGTATGTTCACACTTCAGCTCACTGCCTTGTGTCTTTCATCACCACTGTTACACTGAAATTATCACCGTTATACTGAAATTGCTACTTCTCAAGATCACCAGGAGTTTGGCTTTTTTTTTAGATTGCACAGATAAATGACACCATGCAGCATTTGCCTTTCTCTGTCCGGTTTATTTCACTTAGCATAATGGTCTTAAAGTCCATGCATGTTATTGTGAATATAAATGGCAGGACTCTTTCCTTCTTGTGGCTAAATAATATTCCATTGAATATCCAGTCGTCCGTTGACAGAGACTTATTTCTGTATGTTGGTTATTGTGAGTCAGGCTGCAGTAAACACCGAAGTGCAGATATCTCATCCTTACCCTGTATGTATCCAGAAGTGGGACTGCTGGATAGATGAGTCCTTTTTTTTAAACAAATCTCCACACTGTTTTCCATTATGGCTGCACCAATTTATATTTCCACCAATGTGCACATGGGTTCCCTCTTCTCCACATCCTCACCAAGGTTGTTATTTCTTGTCTTTTTGACACTAGCCATTCTAACAGGTGTGAGGGGGAATCTCATTGTGGTTTTTATCTGCATTTCCCCAGTGATTAGTGATATGGAGCATCTTTTCATGTACCTCTTGGCCATCTGTATTCTTCTTTTGAAAAATGTCCATTCAGATCCTCTGCCCATTTTTTAATTCAACTGTTTGGTGTTTTGTTACTGAGTTGTATGACTCCTTGTATATTTTGGATGTTAATCCCTTATTGGATATATGGTTTGCAAATATTTTCTCACATTCTATAGATGCCTTTTCATTTTATTGATGGTTTCCTTTGCTGTACAGAAAGTTTTTAGTTTCATGCAGTCGCACTTGTTGATTTTTGCTTTTGTAGCCTTTGCTTTTGGTGTTAAATCCAAAAAAAAATCAATGGCAAGACAAATGTCAAGGAGCATACCAAAGATCACTAACGATCTCTTTCATGCCAAGGACGATGGACGGTTTTCTGTCCCCATCTTACTTAACCTTACAGAGTCTCCAAACTCCTTGAAAAACTAACCTGTCAACTTCTAGGATGTTCTGTACCCCTGGGATGTTTTGTTTTATCGTTTTGTTTTGTTCATACTTAATTGGTGACAGCAAGTGGTAGGCTGAAAACCCTCCCAAAGACTTCCATGTCCTATTCCCCAGACCCTGCAAGTATGCTACCTAATATGGCAAAAGTGACTCTGCAGACATGATGAGGATTAGGTTAAGGATCTTGAGATGAGGGAGATTATCCAGGACCATCTGAGTGGGCCTTCATGGAATCAGAAGGGTCCTTATAAGAGGAAGGTAAAGGGGAGTATCAGCTCAGCAGAATAAGGCGAAGTCATAACTGAAGCACAGTGCTACACTGCTGGCCCTGAAGATGGGAAAGAGGCCACAAACCAAGGAGGACAGCTCTAGAAGCTACAAAAAGCAAGGAAACACATTTTCTCTTAGAGCCTCCATAGGGAGTAAGGCCCAGTCAACAGTGTGGTTTTGGTCCAGTGAAACTGATTGCAGACCTCTGACTGCCAGCCCTGTGAAAGAGTAACTGTGTGATATTTTCAACACCATGTTTGTGGTGATTTTTACAGGGGATGAATATACTTGCATAGCCACCTGTGGGCTCCTCTTCCCACAAGACCTTTAAACTCTGAAGGGTTTCAGGGCTCAGCCCTGAGCCAGTGTCTCCTTGCCAGTTATGCTTTCTTCTCTACTGGTCTAGCTTATTCCTATTTCCTTAAATACCATTTACATCTTGATAACTCCCAAATTCTTATCTCCAACCAGACCACTCTTGAGAGTTCCGGGTGCATATATCTAGCAGTATTCTGTACCTCTCCATTTGGATAGACTATAGAAAACAGAACTCTGATTTCCTATCCTGCAAACCTGCTCCTCCCTTGTCCTCCCCACCTCAGCAGGAGACCTCTGCCCCCTCAGTTGCTGCAGCCAAGCATCTAGGTGACAGCCTTGATTCTGGCCTCCTCGCGCCCTGCCCACCCCAACATCCAACCATCTTCATGTGCTGCCAAATCTACACCCAAATGATACTAAGACTTCTCACTCCTGCCACCCCTTGGCTCATACTGGCCCACATTTCTGTGTCCTTTCTATGTTGCAATAGCTCATGTTGCTACTCTGGCTCTCAGTCTAAGTTTTCCATGTAATATCCAGAATGATCTTTTAAATAAGCCAAACTGTGGCCACACTTGCTTGTAAAGCTTCCCTAGCTTCCCTGGGTGCTCAGGAGAGTCAGAGCCCCTCCTTGTGACACAGAGTGCCGCCTGGTCTGGCTGCTTCCCCGGCTCCAGGTCATCGTTTGCCGTTCTGCCCTTTGCTCACCACAGCACCAGGCCAGCTCTCGGTTGCTTCTAGAATATACCAAGAGCCCCCCCCAACTTCTCACTCCCGTTGTCTCTCACCCAGCCTGTGCTTGCCTAGCTCCAGCTCCTCCTCCAGTCCTGGCATCCTGGGCGTCCCCTGATCACAGTGTGGTTTTCTTGTTCACCCTCTGCCTCTCCCTCTAGAGTGAAAGCTCCAGGAGGGCGGGGCCCATGTCTGCTTGTGCACAGCTGTGTGCCATGCCCAGCACGAGAGACGCCCCTACACCCAACCACTGAGCAAAACTTGTTGGATGAATTCATGAACTCATATTGGCCCCCTGACTTCCTTATGCTGGCTGACTTCCATATCTTGAGCTTGGGGAATAGGAAGTTAGGTTCTTTCAGAAAAATCTGGCACTAACTTTAAAGTGACCTCGAGCAGGTCACGTGACCTCTCGTCCGCTTCTTCCCCACGAGATGCTCCTTACCTGACTCCCCTCTGATGGTTGGGCCACACGCCAGTGAGGCAGGCCAGGCAGGAAACAGAGTCTCTTCCTCATGGACGCAAGGCGTTTGTCCGCAGGTGCTTCCTGTGCAACCGCTGTATTTATTCTAGAATTGGATTTAAGATGCTCCCAGGAGGGCCCTGTGTTCCGCCACTGTCTGTGATCCTGACTGCCTGCCTCAGAGCTACAGGGAGAGAAGACAGCCCCATTTCTGGAGCCCAGAGCTGTTTGTTCTGGCGTGTTTCTGCCACCGAGTCCCCTTGTCAAAGAGCTCAGTCCTGAGATGCCTTCCCAGTAAACTGGGAATGACACATCAGGATGCTTCTTAGCTCATCAGACATGTCCCTGGGAACAAGACAAGTGGCCGTGTCTTCTACAAAGGACTCTGTGTGAGAACGAGTTAGCACTTCCAGAAAGGACAGGGGATTGCACACGCGGCCATGTGGAGGGCCCATCATCAGTGGGAGAAGCACAGAGAGAGACAGGCAGCTGAGTGTGTACCTCCTTCAGTGGAATGGACTGCATTTTCTGCACAAGACCCATTTATAAGCCTAGAAAATGCCATTTGACAAAGTGTTAATACAAGGAAAGTTATTTTTCTTCCCCTTCCTTTTTCTCTTTCTTTCAGAGATATCTCTTGGTGGCACAGTCCTACAAGTATTTCTTCCTGTGTTCACACAAGTCACAATGACTATATGAAATTAAAACCCTCAAGCTTGGAGAAGACCAGCGCTGCCGAGGATCACACAACGGCAAGAACCTGAGGACGGCAGGCAGAACACCGGTTCTGTCTTTGGCGTTTGGCCTGCCCGGTGTGGCTTCTACTGCTGTTTATATCACTACGTTCTGATGTAGGTAAGCTGCCCGGTTGTGAATAAATCAAAAACACAGTAATCATGGACAAGGACTTCAACCTACAAGTAGGACTTCTGGACCAATGATTTCAAGTTCTGTGGACCAAACACAGTGCAGGAGCCCCTCCCATTCACGGAGATGTGATCTCCAATTTTGCATGTTTTGGTACCCACCTTCCCACACCAAAGCCTCTCCCCAGAAACAGTAACCTCTGTTTCCTGAGCTTGGGGGGTGTTGAAACACGTCCGAGTGGTGAGGGAGGGACTGAGATAAATTGTGATGGTTTTGTGCTGAGAACAGGCATTCTAGTCCCTGGAAGGTTTCTTGAGAAAAGAAAAATAATTTGAAATCCTGCTCAAAATGAGCTCCTATACATCATCTAGGAATAATGAATTCAGTTGGATAAGCACATTCTCTCCAGAGAGAGTCAAGTATAGCAGACCTCTTCATAAATTACTTTGCTCAAAGTCAGTCACACATTTTTTTCAATATGTATGTATTACCTTCCAAGGTAGAGATCCATAAATAAATGGAGTCATAATGCTCAGGGAATGGAAGGCTTGGCTTGGGCTTTCCAGAAGGCCTGGACGTGGTGGGGACTTTGCATGACACACATGTGGCACGAAAGCAACAGGTGACAGAGGGAAAGGAGGAAGGAGGAGAAGAAAAGAGGAGAGCAGGAAGCACCCAGTAAGTGGCCATAGGAATCCTGGTTAGTCTTCAGATCTACAAGTAGGAACTTAGATCATTTATTTCGAGGAACTGAACACAGTCTCTGAGCCCCTCTACAGTGAAAGCTCCATGAAGGGAAGGACCCGCTCACAAAGACACACTGAGCACTGCCTCCATTTCCTTCTGAATCTTCAAGGAAAGATCCGTGCTCCTTGCCGTGGCCTCCAATCCCTACACGATCTGGCCCTGCTACCTTGCTGACATCTTGTCACACCATCCTCCTCCTTGTTCACTAGCCTCCGCCCACAGTGGCTTATCTACTCCTTGAACATAGCCACATTTTCACTCATTACAAGGTATTTTTTCTGGATACGTCCCCTGCCTTAGACACTTTCCCCCAGATTTTCATAACGGTAGTGTTTTTTCACTCAGGTCTTGGTCCAAATGTAGTGCACTTCCTGATTTTCCACTTCTGGCAATGGTTTTCCCCATGCAAACATTTGAGAAGGCTGGTGAAGGTGTAACTACATCTGTTTGGAGGCATCCGAGGACGACGGGAGCAATAAGGAGCTGCAGGTGTAAGGGAGGAGGGAGAGCCAGAGGTGAGTCTGTCTGGGACCAGTTTTCCTCAGAGGTGTATGCATTCTGGAAGTGGAAACTGAGAAGCTGAAAAGCTGAGCAGAGTTGTCCCCAAATCAACAGAATACGGGGTCCTGAGACTGCTGAGGAGGAGGGGCCCAGGCAGATACCCCGAGTTATCTATTACCTTGGGAGTAAGTGTGAATCAATGCACCTGCCCTCACAGGGTCTGGAGCTCAGTGTCAAATCATCTAAACCCTTGATTGGATTAATGTGACCTGGAATTGTGAGCGTTCATAGCCCAGTGGCCTGCTAGGAACAAAAATACATCCTCTCTGGAAGAACATAACAGCATTTAAAGCCTTCAGTTATCTCTACAGATTTTCAGATACAATATCTGGCTCTAAATGAAACACAATTAGGCATGTAGAAGGATAAAACATAACCAGAAATTAAGAAAAAAGACAACAGAAACAGACCCACAACAGGTCCAGATAATAAAACAGACACAGACTTTAAAATGACCAGGGTAAATATATTCAAGAAGATAAAAGAGGATTTTTGATGAATAGGTGGAAATTATCATCAAAAACTACAAAAGATGAACCAACTGGAAATTCTCATATGGAAAAATATTGTGACTAAAATTAAGACCACATTGGGTGGGTTTAACACCAGCTTACACATAGCAGAAGAGCGAATTTGTAAACTAGAAGCTAGGTTTTTAGCCAGAAAGAAAAATCTAGATGAGAGAGAAAATAAGAGACAAATAAGACATTGTAAAAAGTTCTAACACAGTTGAACTCATGTCCCAGAGAATGAAGCAAAATTAACACTTGAGGTGTTACCTGATGAGAATCAATGAGGTTGTGTGTGTGTGAGATGTGGTGTGTGTGTGAGATGTAGTGTGTATGAGATGTGGTGTGTGTATGAAATGTGGTGTGTGTGTGAGATGTGGTGTGTGTATGAGGTGTGTGAGATGTGTGTGTGAGATGTGTGTGTGTGAGGTATGTGTATGAGATGTGTGTGTGTGAGGTGTGTGTGTGAGATGTGTGTGTGTGAGATGTGGTGTGTGTGTGAGATGTGGTGTGTGAGGTGTGTGTGTGAGATGTGGTGTGTGTATGAGGTGTGTGTGTGAGATGTGTGTGTGTATGAGGTGTGTGTGTGAGATGTGTGTGTGTGTATGAGGTGTGTGTGAGATGTGTGTGTGTGAGATGTGGTGTGTGTATGAGATGTGTGTGTGTGAGATGTGTGTGTATGAGATGTGTGTGTGTGAGATGTGTGTGTATGAGATGTGTGTGTGAGATGTGTGTGTGTGAGGTGTGTGTGTGAGGTGTGGTGTGTGTATGAGGTGTGTGTGTGAGATGTGTGTGTATGAGATGTGTGTGTGAGATGTGGTGTGTGAGATGTGGTGTGTGTGAGATGTGGTGTGTGAGATGTGGTGTGTGTGAGATGTGGTGTGTGAGAAATGGTGTGTGTGTGAGATGTGGTGTGTGTATGAGGTGTGTGTGTGTGTGTGTGTGTGTGTGTGTGTGTGTGTGTGTGTGGATTCTTAGGGCAGCAACAGCTTACAGGAGTAAGGCTAGATTGCTGCCGAGAGTTTAGAGGTGGGAATTGGCCACATCCCTTCCTGGCATCACCACCCGTCCTCACAGCTGCACCAGTGGCACCCCCGGGCCCAGCCTGCTGCCATGTGACGCTGCTCATCACTCACCCCCTGTCTCCCCCTCCCTGCCCCGGTCTGGAAGGTGTGCCCGGCAGTCAGTGGTGTGGACCTCAAGATTTCTGGTTCTTCTAAGCGTGGTGGGCATGCACTTCCTTGTCCCCTGGAAGTCAGGTGTGAGCAAGCGACTCGCCTTGGCCATGACATGTGACAGTATGTGTCCATTTAGTGTGGAAGCTTTAAGACCCAGCTCTCAACATGAACTTAACGTATGTTCTTGTCTCCTTGCCTCGGAGTCACGACAGAGCCCAGGGCAGCCCAGTTCTGAGGGTTACAAGAAACCGAGCTCTGGCCGGTCTGTGGGGAGCAATGAGCATGCGTAAGAAATGAACCCACGCTGTTAGAGGCCACTGAAACACTGGGGTTATTTGTCACCACAATATAGCATGGCCTATCTAGACACATGTCCCCACGACTGCTTTTCCTGTCTCCTTTTCACCATTTACCTCCCATTTCAATCCAGGCACCAGGAGACCTCGGTTTGCTTACTTTGCTTTTGGACAACAGAATCTTACTTTCCCCTTAGCTTTCCTTTATACAATAGGTACAATATATAATAGATACAAGAATAGTATCCTTGTCTCGGAGTCCTTTTTGCTGAAGGTGGTGATCTCCTTTACACCCAAGAGTGCACCTTTTTTCTATTTCTTTTGTTCCAGACAGCTGCAGCTTTACACAGCATGGGGAGTTTCTCAGGCAAATGACTAAAAATCAGATCCTAGGGAAAAATCTCCCTCCCTCATCTCTCTGCCTGTCTGAAGGTTCAGCCTCTTCTGAACCTTGCACCATTCTGCCAGCACGGTTCTGATTGCCACTGCAAGCAGATGGAGAAGCTTCGCCAGGTCTTTTGTGACCGGGGAATTCAGCCTCTGAGTCCCACTAGCAAGAACTGCAGTTAGTTATGGATTCTGGGCCATCACCTATCAGGCTGCTGGCAGGGTGCAGATGCAAACAACCAGCAGGCTTTGGATCATAGCTTGAGAGCTGGATGAAAATGAAGAGGAACACAATCCTTATTATGATGGCCTGGGTGTGTGGTGAGCATCATTTCCTGTGCACAAGGACATAGGCTGGAGCAAATTATTTCATCTGTGTTTTTTTAATGCACAAAATTAGCTGCATGTATACGAAAGAGCATTCTTCTTAGATTTGCAAGGGATAAAGAAATCCCCTCCGATTAGCAAGATAAAATGATTTTGCATATGTCAAGTATTTTGCCTCTAAAAGCTCCAGCAGATCTCTTAATTCAAATGCTTACAGTTGTTAAAATATCTGTGCATGCACATACACAAGCCCTTTTTCTATAAGCAAGGGATAATGAAAGGTTTCCATCCTTTCTAGGCACAGAAGGATGAGTCCTCAATAGCATTTGAAGAAGTCCAGTCTCTCCAGGGGACAGGTGGAGGTCCCCATACCCACCCCTGAGGAAAGGGGTATTTGCTGTGTTCTGTATTCTAGCACTGAGTCACTGAGTGGCCCAAGGCACGAACCCCGTTCATTTTACAAAAAGCTAAAAATCCCTTTTCTCTCTTTCTTCCCTTCAAAAACCCAGCAAATAATTTACCTCAACAACTCGCCACAGTTGGCAAGGGACTGGCTTCAGAGCTGTGCCCCGCCCCAGTCAACACTTTGGAGTTCTTATCCTTGGAGCCCTACAGCGCCGTTCGTAGGACCCACCAGCTGGCAAGGAGGACCATGAAATTCTCCAGGCAGAGCTGAAACAGCTGCCCTTTAAGGAACTACTTAAAAAACACTGGTGTTCCTTAGAGGCTGGAAGGGAGACTGGCTTATTTCTTTGGAATCCAGGAAGAAAATGAAATGTGGTCTGTCTACCCAGTGCCAGCCGTGTTCCTGGGCAGAGCAGGTGGCCGCCTGTATGTGTCTATGAAGGGTGCCAAGAAAATCCCCAGCCAAAAATCCCCCTCCCCATCCAACTGGTCAGGAGATGCTAAAATCTTACCATCCTGCACCCACTCATCCTTCCTGTGCGGACTCGGCTCCATTGACAGCCACTTTACAAAAGCAAGGACTCTGAGAAGGAGGAGATCATTTGTCATTGGTTCTTTGCTTTGGGCTGAATTGTGTTGAAGCTCTAATCCCCAGGCCCTTGGAGTGTGGCTGTATTCAGAGAATGAGCCTTTAAAGGAGTAATTAAGGCCACAGGGTGTCACATGGGTGGGTCCTGACCCAATCTGACTGGTGTCCTTACAAGAATTCGGACACACAAGAGATGCCAGGGTCGCAGGAACACAGAGAAAGGACGACGTAAAAGGGTGGCCACCTGCAAGCCGAGGGGGAACCTCAGAGGGGAGCAGCCCTGCCAGCACCTTCGGCACCTTGACCATGGGCTTCCAGCCTCCAGAGCTGTAAGAAAACAAAGGGCTATTGTCCAAGCCCCCCAGGCTGTGGTATTCTCTGAGGGCAGCCCAAGAAACCAGTGCGGCCCTGAATGTAAAGTTGCTTGTCTGATCCCTGCTCTTTGCTGGCTGGTTGAGGCTTGGAGTAGAAATGGGCAGTAGGTGCTTCCCAAAGAGGAAGTTCTGGAGAAGATTACCAAAGAATTATAAGGGAGCTGAACACACGGGAAGAGGGATGGATTGGACTGGAAGGAAGAGACAGAGAAAGGGAAGGAGGGGGTGTGATATCACTAGCATTGAATATGTGTATAGGATTATATGGTTCCTAGTGCTTTCACACTCAGCAGTTTATACTGACAACAGCGTTTGAGGGAGATGCTCTCTCCATTTTAGAGATAAGGAACCAGAGTCTCAGAAAAGATGTGCGAATCGTTCAAGGTCATCCCCAGAGCCTAGACTCAAACCTGATATCATTCAGTCCCACTGAAGACACATCTTTGGCCCCCGAGGTCTGCAGTCACTGACCCTGGGCAGCTCACTCACGGCCACTGCAGCGTCCCCAGCCCACATGACCTGAACTTTCCCAGGAAGAAAGGGACAAACCGCCCTTTAACCAGCGGTTTTATATTACAACCTACTACACTAGGCCCCCCTTCAGCCCCAGAACTGAGTCCTAGGCCCCTTTGCAGCCGTCACAGTACCGCATATAGAGCCTCCCCCAGACCAGCAGAATATCTGTTCATGGAACCAATACGACCCCTCTTTATTTTTGGAAATCGAGGTCTGTATTCATCCAACACACAGACAAAGACTTTTTCCAGATATTCAAACTACTGCCTGAAGGTTATCAATGCCCTTGTCGGATCCCCAAGCTGCCCGTCCGGCCAGTATCCTCCTGAAGTTTTCAAGAATTCAGGTGGCTGCTTACTAAGCCTGCCCGTGTGCAACAGACTCTCCTGCAGCAGCCCAGAGCCACCCAGTCTGGGCTCTCCCCTGCAGCAGGGCCTGAAGAGGTCTGTCAACATGGGGCTTGTCATAACAACAACAGAGCTATTTACTAAGGACAGGGGCCCCACCAGGACAAGAGCAGTATGCCGCCTACTAAGCTATCTGAGGTGCGAGAATGGAGAAAAAATACCCACAGGGCTGGCTGCAGAGCAGACCTAGTCCTGCCCCTCCGTCTAGGCTGGAGCCATCCCCTTAGGCCCAGCCATCCAGGTCTGAATCAACCCTGGCCCTGGCTGAGTCACGCCTCATGCTGGCTCCATTGCTGGGCAGCCTTACAAGGGCCATGTGCTTGCTTTAATGCTCTCTTCTCTCCAACATTCTTCAACAAGGGACCCGGCATTTTCATTCTGCACTGGGCCCCACAAGTTACATCGATGGGCCTGAGAGAGGCCTCATCATTTTCCTGCATCAGAGCTAAAGTGAACATCTCAGAGAATTCTGACTCCGGGTCTGGAATCCAGAAGAGCCGAGCAGGATTTCCCAGTCAGGGAGGGAGAGGAGCCAGACTATCCTGAACATAGGGGCCTCCCTGCTGAGCAGGGCCCGCTTGCCAGCCCTGAACGCAAGAGAGAGCTAATCTGAATCACACTCAGGGCCGCCATCAACCCCCAGACCTGATGTACGTGGGTCTGGGAAGGGGCCTGTGGGCAGGAGTTCAGGGAGCCAACCAACCCGGCTGGAGTTAGAGGCTGCCCACTGCCCAGCTGGGAAATGGGAAGGAAACTAATAGCTGGGAACGCAGCCCACTGGCCTGTTCTAACAGCCCTGGTGGAACAGGGAGGCGAGGGAAGCGGCTGCCCCTGGTCCCATGGCCCCTAGGGATCTGCAGAGCTTGAGCCCTGGCATCCCCAGCTCCGGTGGCCTCCTGCTACCAGTGGGGAGGCTCTGGACCCGCTCCAGTGGATGCTGTAGTGGCTGGCAGCAGCAAACAGAGCCTGGCCAACAGGTGACGGTCCTCATGCTACATCTAGAATTTTCATCAGCAGCATCTCCATAGCTCTGGCTATATCAGTTCTTATTTGCCTCAAATAAGAAAATTTTTGTCAAAATCCTAGAATTTTTAAAAGTGTGGCTCATTTTCAATGTTTGTACTGAAAACTCTCTGCAGGGGGATGTGTAAGTCCTTTCTCCCTCTCTCTCTCATATCCTTGCTCTCTCCCTCTCTGTCTCCCTCTCCCTTCCCACCCTATATCTGTTGCCAATAAACAGTAGTCCAAACACTACTACAAAGTCTCCCTGTGACTCTGAAGACCTGTGCCGGCACAGCCTCCTACTCTCACCACCACTGCCGGCCTCAGCATGAGCTGCGGGTTTGAAAACTCTCCAAAAGTGTTTGGGACTTACTGTTTAACTGTGTCCTTTCATATGCATCATATACCACTCCTGATGTGGAGGCTTTGCTTTGCATAAGAAATACAAATGGAAACTGATGCATTATATTCTGAATTCTTTCTGGAAGTTAGACTAAATGACCTTTAAGATTCCTGCCAGAATGTATTACATACAAACCAAGATCTGATGGATAAAAATTCTACCTGAAAATCGTCCAGGATCTACAGCATATAATCTATGTAGACATGTTATTCCCACTTGTCTGATACAAAATAGGAAGTTGTATTTTTCCCTACACATATGTATAACAATAACAATATTATATACAGTAGTAATAGTAGTATAACTCTATTCAGGTTCCCGGACCCAATTCCGGTGTGTGGGGGTGGGGGGTGGGGTGGGGAGTGAGTCTTCCCACACATACTAACACCAAGCAATTCTCAAACATCAGCAGGGTGCTGGAGAACTCAACTCAATTCTGAGCTATCCGCCCAGAGGCAGCACTTTGAGAATAGTGTCAGACGAGGATGGAGCAGCATGAGGTGTGTGTATGTGCATGCGTGTGTACCATCTTCCCCAGCACCCAGAACACAGACTGTGGGGTGGCCTTCAGCTTACCCCCCACACTTGCTCACTCACACCTGCAAACTTGCATCCTTCCCTCAGGCCCATGGACACTGTCCTTGCTTGGGGTCTCCTCCTTTCCTCTGACCCAGACAACTCTGCCAGCCTCCTGCCCCATCTGTCCACCTCACATCAATGCCTGAATCATCACCCCTAAATAAGGCCAGCCACCTCACAGGTCTTCTCAGAACCCCACAGGAGGGGTGCCCTCCCACCTCATCACCCACCTTATAATTCATCCCCCAGTCATGTGCAGAACCAACATGTATCACACCAAGGACTCAGAGTCGGCTAGGGAATGCTGGTGACAGGACATGAGCCTGGGACCAGCCCTGGTCCGGCCACCCACGGGGCCTGTCTACAAGCCTGCCCATGACACCTCCATCCCCCAGCCTGGGAGGCCTGCTCTTTTTCTCACTGACTAAATTCATTCTCATCTTGCACATCGGATGTCCACCCCCTGTCATGCTGACCCTAATCCCCTTGGGAGCCTCTCCTGGAGCTTTAGTTCTGACTTGCTGCTAACTATCTGTCACTTTGGGAAATTCTCTTAATCTCACCAGCTCTGAGTTTCCTCATCCTGAAAAACAGGGATAATAGAAATTCCTCCTTGCATAGTTGTTGAGAGGTCTAAATGGATTTTGTTTAAAGCATTTAGAACAGGGTAGGAAGTTATTTTCCACCTGTTGCTTATATTTACACTCAGATCATCCTGCCTCACCATTCTGTCTGCTTCCTCTGGTTGGTTTTTAGTTTTTTGAGACTGTTCCTTATCTTTGCATTTAAGTGTCGCCTAGCAGAGAGCATTGATTGTAGTAGATGTCTGATAAATGTTGGTTTAGTTGAATTTAACTGCTTTACAATTATCAGTGTGTTGGGAAATTTGAAGGTCATTTCACCCATTCCCCTGCCTTCCAGTGGGTCTTTGCTAATTCTAAGTAAGTGAGAGTCTGGCCCACTAGCAACCTATTCCACTTTCAGATATTGCAAACAAACTCAAGGAGACCTTAGAGATCATTTCCTACAAGGACAATACCCTTTGACGGGCTGGCTTCAATCAATTAATAATGGCTTTCTCGAGTGCTGGCATTGCTACAATCGGTTAGTGATGTCTGCTCCTTGATCGAGTGGGGCAGCTGGTACTGTGAGGGTGGTGTATTTGTCATTCCCAATTTAGCACATTGTTCTCATTTGCACATGAGGAAACTAATGTGCACAGAAGAAGAAGTTGAGAAGTTGACTGATAACCTCAAGGCCACACAGTCAGAAGCAGGGCACAGACTGGAAATGAGTGCTAAATATTAGTGCAGTGGTTTTGAGAGAGAAAGGAGTTTGGAAGAGAAGAGAAATCTACAGGTGAGTCTATACCCGTTTGCCCACAGACTCAACCATCCGCGCTCATCATGCTGTGCTCCAAGGACTGTGTCTCTGAAGCATGGCATGTGAGCAGCAGTGACCCAGGGGAATAGCTGCTCCTTCAAACCACGGGCACACCCCTCTCTCCGACGACCTGTCCCGACCTGGAAAGGCCACATGGAGTCTGCCCAGACCACAGGACGACAGCAAGCCTGTATCCTGGGCTACTTTAGAAGCAGACATCTCAAACAGATTCCCATGAGTTTTAAACTCTCACAGAATAAGATTATGCCCATGGTATCCCCCATGGGACATATCCTCTTATAATACTGAATTTATGATTTCAGATTTATAATGGAAGCATCAAAGGATTCCTTGGAGGGTAGGTAGGGTTGGGGAAAGAATTATTCTGCAAGATCCAAATAAAGGCTGTATAATTCAGAACTTCCAAATAAGCTGAAATTCCTGAAGAATTCAAAATACATACCTTGTGTGAACAGAATATAGACTCTGATTATGTACAGACTGAAGGTAGTTAGCGGGGAGGGGGCCACTGACACACAAAAAAAGCACTAACAGGCACAAATCATTAGAAGGCAGGCATCTGCTCTCAAGAATGATGAATGTTTCTGCTGTAAACTATACAGTTGCATTGCTGAGTCACTTCACATTATTGCTCTCACCTAAACACAGCTTTGTGCCAACTATAAAATGGCACGTCTTCTTGCTCATGTTAGTACACAAACGTGGTATGTAGAATCATGGAGCGTACAGCTGGAGAGGAAGTTAAAGACCGTGACTCAACCCCCTCTCTCTTTACAGATGTCCCCAAAGGGAGAAATGGGTTGGCCAAGGCCACACTGCCAGTTACAGGCCATGTTCACCCATCAACCTGGAGTCTCCATTCAAAGTCTTCCTGCTGTCTAATATACACATCACAGAGTTACACGTTTTCCATGGAAACAGGGATAGACCATCAGAAAGTATCCAAAGAAATTTTACTCATCCCCAAAGACTGATATTTATATCACCTGAGTTAAGAATTCCATATGTGACCTTTTCCTTTGATACAGCCAAGGAATCTCACGTTCCCCCTACTGGCCCACCAAGAGCTCTCTAGCCTCACCTCACAGGTAAGCAGAGGAACCAGTACTTGTTGCTTGACTATCAGGTACCAGGGTAACACCTCAAATTTATTTTCAGGAATCTGATTCTCCAAAGGTTACTTACTCAAAGTCATACAATAAACAAATGGTGGCACTGGAATTTAAGCCAGATTTACCTGTCTCCAGATCCTTGGACTTTGTACATCACCAAACTACCTCCTACTACCAACAGGATTAGTGAACATTTACTGTGTTATTTCAGGAAAGGCATTGGAGTGAGAGGGTGAGACAGAGTCATGCACCCTTGGTGTTCACGGAAGGGGCGCCAAGCCAGACTCGGAAGCTCTGAATCTCCTCCTCCTCCTGCTGCAGCCCTGGAGTCAAGAGGACCTCTGGCTGTCCTCCCCGGATGTACTGACCCCAACCCTAGGTGATGGTTAATTTTATGTACCAACTTGGGCAGACCACCATACCAGATATCTGGGGTAACAAGAGTCTAGTGCTGTGAAGGTATTTTTAGATGAAAGTAACATTTAAATGCATGCATTGAGTTAAGGGCACTGCCCTCCATAATGTGGGTGGGCTACCCAGTCAGTTGAAGGTTTTAAGAGAAAAGACTGCAGTGCCCCCAAGAGGACTGGCTGGGAGATGGAGCCACTTGATAGCACAAGGACAGAGGCCCACAGTCCCTCAGCTCCACCACTGTGTGTGTGTGTGTGTGTGTGTGTGTGTGTTTGGGGGTCTGCAAACGAGGATTCCGTCTTATCCTGAACACAGATTTGAGCGTCTGCCCGCGGGAGAGCAGAGGGCAAGGAACTGCAGGTCAGAGCGTGTGATCAGCTTCTCAGTGTGCACTACTCAGACATTTCTGGTTGCCAAAGAAGGAACTTTGTGCATCCGGTGTGAACCACTAGTGTAGGTGCCTGGCACCTAAGACTAACTCCCAACCGAAGCACAAGTACTGGAAGTCAGCTAGGCCAGGGTCCAGTGCAAAGGAACCTCAGAATCTCTGTTTCCTCATCTGTGAAATACCCGCATTTCTCCTGCTTTCAATTTGGAAGTCATTTCTTCTATCTATGGTCTTCTCGTGGATACCTTTATGGAGGAAATTAGTACTGATTTGGTTGAACCATGGGGAACTGCCCAAATTAGGCCATTCTGTTTTTATAAAAAAGGTCATTTTGTATGGTTCCACAGGCTCCCCCACATAAGCCAGGATCTTTAACACTTTTTATCTCCCACACATGGGCAGACTTTCTGACTCCCACTTCCTTCGTCCTACACACTACATTGATATTATCTGCAAATTTAGGCCCGTATTTCTAATAAAAGGCTGTCTTTTAAACAAGAATACATCTTACTGTCTTTTTCTCACTATTACACCTTTTGTAATACTTCTTGCTACCAGATTCTCCTACCTGCTAACTGGAATACGACCTCTAGTAATTTTTCCAGCAACTTTTTAAAGACCTTACATGACTTGAAATGTCTTTCTTTCACTCCCACTCTTACATTATTATTGGGCACATAGAGAACGATAATTCACATCTTTTCCCTTGGTGCTTTACAGGTGTTCCTCTCTCAGTTTCTGACTTCCAACACCACCAGTGAAGAATCTGTTGCTTTTGCAAAATTGTGTTATCTGTTTTCAAGATATTCAAATAGTCTTTTTTCAAAGCCGTATGTGCTTATTTCATTATCACCAGCTTCATTTGCTGTGGCACCCTCCTTTATTTCTTTGAAAATTTTAAGTTTGCTTTTTTTTTTAGTTTTTATTTGTGGTAGTTTCCCAGAAGTATAATTTACATTCCATAAAAATGCATCCATTACACATGTATGTTACAGTTGTTTTCAATAAATGTATGGAGCCGTACATCACCACCCAGTTCTGGAACATTTCCATCACCTGAAAAGGTTCTATCATAACCACTTGTTTTCAATTTTCCCAACGCAGCCTGAAGTAACCGTTGACATGCTCTATTTTTTAAAATATTTTAATTCTTTTTAAATTTAATTAAATAAATATCTATATTTTTTTCCTTCTTTGGAAATGATAGTATATAACATGTAGTCTTTCGTATCTAGCTATTTTGTCTTAGCATAATGTTTGGAGGTTTATCCACATGGTAGCATGCATTAGTAGTCTATTATTTTCATTGTGGAATAGTTTTTCATGGCACCAAATTTTTATCAAGTGCTTCTTGTGTGCACTGGTGTAAGGCTATGTCGACATGGTCTGTAGTATGTAAACACGGGACAACAGCAATCCCCATCCAACCTGGAGCCACTTCTGGAGGAAGACGCTGCCGTCTCTTCGGAGCCAGGGCCAGGCTCATCACCTACCCTGCGAGACGAACGCCACTGCTCTTCCTCTTCACCATAAGCAGGTGTCTCGCTGTGAGCCACACCCCTGCCTTCATCACTCTCTGACTAGTGTTGGCTTCCGGGTTAATCTTAGCCGCTAAAGGCTAGGAGAGAGTGGGGAGCTGCCAGCATGCAGCTTTGGGGAGGGACCTGGAAGCTGGAACTTCCCCTCTGCTCCTCATAGAGCTATACATTTTGTTCTGAAGTGTGCAGCATAAAATTGGCTCTTCCCTTAAAGGAAAATGTTGTAACTTTTTAATGCTTAAAAAAGGAAGAAGAAAGATAAAAAGGAAAGGAAGCAAGGAAGGCAAGGAAAAGCCATTTCTATTTCCCTTCTCTTTCAAATCCTTCTCTGGACACATTTGCTGGCAGCCCTGCCAGCTGTTGAAAGTATCTGAGAGTTGGCAGCAGGATGCAGTGAGAAAATCAAGCCTCTGCTCCTGCAGAGAACTCCATGAGTGAGATATTTAAACTGCGGTTTCACCTGAAAGAGGAAAGACAGCAGCCCACAGGAAACCTGCCATCTCCTTAGAGAGTTCTGAGAAGCAGCTGGGTTCCGTTTCTCAGGCCTTGACAACACTTCCTACTCCTTCCGCCTACAGGAATATTCTGGAAAAAGACATCAGTACACTAGAGACACTACTTCTCCTCCCCAGCTCCACCTCAAGCAGCCAGAATCTAGCTAGCTATTCTAGCTTTTATTAGTGTTCTCAGCAAGCTGAGAATGTCCCTGGGCGTCCCTGGGCATGAAAGGGGACAGAAACCTGTCCTCAAGCATAATATTCTAGGTCTCCAAGATAAAAAAATATACTATTCATAGGAAGGCTGATAAATCTGGCATATCTGTACTTGGAAGTAAAAATTTACATAGGATGAATATAATACAAAATAACCAGTCCCCAATTTTAAAACCAATAATGTGGACGGTTTTATTTGTATGGCCGTTTGTTTGGAAAACTCAGAATTCATTTTCCAATTAAATAAATGATAGGAATACATATCAAAAGCCATGGAAGTAGAGATTGGATTAAAGATGGCGGCGTGAGAGGTGAGACAGAGACCTCCTCCTAAAACCACATATAATATGAAAATATAATTAATACAACTAAGCCTGAAAGAGCAACAGGAAAGAAGGCTGCACCAGACTGCATACACCTGGAGAAAGGGGCAGACCTCACGCAACAGGGTAGGGAGCATAAACAATCTTCAGGCACTCCATCCCCCGGCTGGCTACACAGCTCCAAGCTACACTGTGTAGCTTGCTGTTCTTCCTCCTGGCTACTCTGCCCCTGGCTCAGGCTCCCAAACCAGTAACCCCTGCCTTGGCATCAGGCCAGCCAGAGGGAAGCCCCATCAATGGCAGCTACAAACAAAAAGCACAGAGGCTTACACCTGTGTGCTTGGCCCACTGGTTCTGGCAGTGGAGACAGGCATAGCAGCCGGGAAGCAGGAAACAGCTCTTTCCTCCTGGCAAGCACCAACACTGCTCCCCTGCAATCCCTGACACTGCTCCAGGGGCTGAGCAGCTCCAGAGAGTAGAGCTTCTGGGCATTAGAGGGCACCACAGACAAATTATAAAACTTCAAAGGAACCTGGTTCAAAGCAAAATTATGAATACACCTGAGAAAGACTCAAATGAAATTGACCTCATGAATCTTCCTGAAAGAGATTTCAAAATAAAAATCATGAACATGCTCATGGAGGTACAGAAAAATATTCAAGAACTCAGGAATGAATTTAGGACAGAAATCCAATCATTGAAGAACACAATGGAGGGTATAAAAAGCAGATTAGATATGGTAGAGGAGATGATAAATGAAATAGAAATTAGGGAAGAGGAATACAAAGAAGCTGAGGCACAGAGAGAAAAAATTATCTCTAGGAATGAAAGAATACTGAGAGAACTGTGTGACCAATCCAAACAGGACAATATTCATATTATAGGGGTACCAGAAGAAGAAGAGAGAGAAAAAGAGATAGAAACTGTCTTTGAGGAAGTAATTGCTGAAAACTTCCCCAATCTGGGGAAGGAGATAGTCTGTCAGGCCATGGAGATACACAGATGTCCCAACACAAGAGACCCAAGGAGGACAACACCAAGACATATAATAATTAAAATGGCAAAGATCAAGGATAAGGACAGACTATTAAAAGCAGCCAGAGAGAGAAATAAGATCACATACAAGGAAAACACATCAGGCTATCATCAGACTTCTCAGCAGAAACCTTACAGGCCACAAGGGAGTGGCATGATGTATTTAATGCAATGAAGAAAAAGGGCCTCGAACCAAGAATACTTTATCCAACAATATTATCATTTAAATTTGAAGGGGAGATTAAACAATTTCCAGATAAGCAAAAGTTGAGAGAATTTACCTCCCACAAACCATCACTACAGTGTACTTTGGAGGGACTCCTATAGATGGAAGTGTTCCTAAGATTAAACAGCTGTCACCAGAGGTAATAAAAAGGGATAGACAAAGAGTACAAAATAGGATACCTAATATATAAAGAATGGAGGAGGAAGAAAGGAGGGAAAAAAAAAGAACCTTCAGATTGTGTTTGTAATAGCATGCTAAGTGAGTTAAGTTAGACTCCTAGATAGTAAGGAAGTTACCCTTGAATCTTGAGTTAAGTTAGACTCCTAGATAGTAAGGAAGTTACCCTTGAATCTTTGGTAACCACAAATCTAAAGCCTCCAATGGCAATAACTACATACCTATTGATAATCACCCTAAATGTAAATGGTCTGAATGCACCAATCAAAAGACATAGTCACTGAATGGATAAAAAAACAAGACCCATCTATATGCTGCCAACAAGAGACTCACTTCAAACCCAAAGATATACACAGGCTAAAAGTGAAGGGATGGAAAAAGATATTTCATGCAACGAATAGGGAGAAAAAAGCAGGGGTTGCAGTACTTGTATCAGACAAAATAGACTTCAAAAAAAGAAATTCACAAGAGAAAAGAAGGACATTACATAAAGGTGTCATTCCAACAAGAAGATATAACCATTATAAATATCTAGGCATCCAACGCAGGAGCACCTACATATGTGAAACAAATACTAACAGAATTAAAAGGGGAAATAGAATGTAATGCGTTCATTCTAGGAGACTTCAACACTCAAAACACTCCAAAGGACAGATCAACCAGACAGAAAGTAACTAAGAAGACAGAGGCACTGAACAACACAATAGAACAGATGGACCTAACAGACATCTACAGAACTCTCCACTCAAAAGCAGCAGGATACACATTCTTTTCAAGTGCACATGGAACATTTTCCAGAATAGACCACATACTAGGCCACAAAAAGAGCCTCGGTAAATTTTAAAAGATTGAAATTCTACCAACCAACTTCTCAGATCACAAGGGTATAAAACTAGAAATAAATTGTACAAAGAATGACTTCTGGGAAGATGGCAGCATCTGCAGGGCAGTGGAAATCTCCTCCCAAAACCATATATATTTGTAAAAATACAACAAATACAACTATTCCTAAAAGAGAGACCAGAAGATACAACAGCCAAGCTACAGCTACAACTGCGAGAACTCAGCACCTCACGAAGCGGGTAAGATACAAAGCCACAACCTGGCAGGACCCAAGCACTCCCCAACTCCACCGCACCGGCGGGAGGAGAGGATTCAGAGTGGGGAGGGAGTGGAAGCACAGGCCCACCAAATAACCAGCCCTGGTGATCTGCGCCGGGAGCACTGACACACATTGAGTGGTGTATCGGAGATTAGAGAAACAGAAGGGCAGGATCTGAGATGGAGACCGCAAGCAAGTCCTCTCAGCTGGCTCCCCGGGACAAAAGAAAAGCACGTGCTTTTAAAAAAAAATCTTAAAGAGACAAGGGCCCAACAGCAGAAAAAGTCATCCCAGTGCACTTGGCCCAGCGGGCTGGGAGTCTTGGGGAATTTCAGACGCCCTGGCCAGCGGCCAGACAAAGCAGCCGCACAGAGGCTTTCCACAGAGATCAGCAGCCTACCATTCGTTCCCCGCAGCCTGGCCACTGCCGCAAAGGGACGGGCTGCTGCGGAACAGCAGAGGTGTGGCCCCACCCACAGCATCCTCACAGAATCACCTCTGAGCTGGTGTGCAGCTAAGCACGAAGGAATCAAGGGGACTAGAACACACCCAATGAGACTGCAAACCCCTGCAGTAGTATAGGCTAAGCTGAGGCAGCCTGCACACAGGCAGCTTAGGGGATTATCCCAGAGACTGCTTCCCGGTGTGCTGGTAAACAGTTCAGGCCCCTGATAAGGGCAAGGATAACAACAAGCAGGAAGGGACTTTGTTCTCTCAGCTGACACACGTGGCAACTACCAGGGACCACTTCTATCGCCATGAAAAGACAGAGGAATATGGTACAGACAAAGATTAGCCAGACAACCCCAGAGAAGGGGCATGATGGGATAGACTTATACAATCTTCCTGAAAAAAGAATTCAGAATAAAAGTCATAAGCATGTTGATGGATCTACAGAGAAATATGCAAGAACTAGGGAAGGAAGTGATGAAAGACAATGCAGCAATGAGACAAGCAATCGACGGGCTTAGGAGCAGACTGGACGAGGTGCAAGAGGCTGTTAATGGAATAGAAATCAGAGAACAGGAATACAGAGAAGCTGAGGCAGAGATAAAAGGATCTCTAGGAATGAAAGAATATTAAGAGAACTGTGTGACCAATCCAAACAGAACAATATTCGCATTATAGGAGTACAAGAATAAGAAGAGAGAGAAAAAGGGATAGAAAGTGTCTCTGAAGAAATAATTGCTGAAAACTTCCCCATGCTGGGGAAGGAAATAGTTTCTCAGACCATGGAAGCCCACAGATCTCCCAACACAAGGGACCCAAGGAAGACAACACCAAGACACATAATAATTAAAATGGCAAAGATCAAAGATAAGGACAGAGTATTAAAGGCAGCTAGACAGAGAAAAATATCACCTACAAAGGAAAACCCATTAGGCCATCATCAGACTTCTCAGCAGAAACCTTACAGGCCAGAAGAGAATGGCATGACATATTTAACGTAATGAAACAGAAGGGCCTTGAACCAAGAGTATTGTATCCAGCATGATTATCATTTAAATTTTAGGGGGGGATTAAACAATTCCCAGACAAGCAAAAGCTGAGGGAATTTGCCTCCTATAAACCACCTCTACAGGATATCTTAAAGGATTGCTCAAGATGGAAGCACTCCTAAGACTAAAATGATGTCACCAGAGAAAATAAAATCATAGCAAAGAAAGCAGACCATCCAAATACTAAAGGCAAAAAGTAAAATCAACTATCCACAAAAACAGTCAAAGGAAAGGTAAAGGAGTACAGAATAAAACACCTACTATATAAAGAATGGAGGAGGAAGAATAAGAAGGGAGAGAAATAATCATCAGACTGTGTTTATACTAACTTAACAAGAAAGTTATCTTAGACTGTTAGATACTAAAGAACCTACCCTTGAACCGTTGGTAACCACAAATCTAAAGCTAGCAATGGCAATAAATACATATCTATCGAAAATCACCCTAAATGTAAATAGACTGAATACACCAATGAAAAGACACAGAGCAATAGAATGGATAAAAAAAAAAGACCCATCTATAGGCTGCTTACAAGAGACTCACCTCAAACCCAAAGATATACACAGACTAAAGGTGAAGGGATGGAAAAAGATATTTCATGCAAACAACAAGGGGAAAAAAGCAGGTGTTGCAGTACTTGTATCGGACAAAATAGACTTCAAAACGAAGAAAGTAGCAAGAGATAAAGAAGGACATTACATAATGATAAGGGAGTCAGTCCAAGAAGAGATATAACCATTATAAATATATATTCACCCAAAACAGGAGCACCGACATATGTGAAACAAATACTAACAGAATTAAAGGAGGGAATAGAAAGCAATGAATTCATTTTAGGAGTCTTCAACCCACCACTCACTCCAAAGGACAGATCAACCAGACAGAAAATAAGTAAAAACACAGAGGCACTGAACAACATACTAAAACAGATGGACCTAACAGACATCTACAGAACTCTACACCCAAAAGCAACAGGATACACATTCTTCTCAAGTGCACATGGAACATTTTCCAGAATAGACCACATACTAGGCCACAAAAACATTGAAATTCTACCAACCAACATCTCAGATCACAAAGGTATAAAGCTAGAAATAAATTGTACAAAGAAAACAAAAAGGCTCACAAATACATGGAGACTTAACAACATGCTCCTAAATAATCAATGGATCAATGACCAAATTAAAACAGAGATCAAACAATATATGGAAACTAATAACAACAGTAACATACAGCCTCAACTACTGTGGGATGCAGCAAAGGCAGTTCTAAGAGGAAAGTATATTGCAATCCAGGCCTATGTAAAGAAGGAAGACCAATCCCAAATGAATAGTCTAAAGACACAATTACTGAAATTGGAAAAAGAAGAACAAATGAGGCCCAAAGTCACCAGAAGGAGGGACATAATAAAGATCAGAGAAGAAATAAATAAAATTGAGAAGAATAAAACAATAGAAAAAAATCAATGAAACCAATAGCTGGTTCTTTGAAAAAATGAACAAAATAGATAAACCCCCAGCCAGATTTATTAAGAGAAAAAGAGAATCTACACACATAAACAGAATGAGAAATGAGAAAGGAAAAATCACTACCGACCTCACAGAAATACAAAGAACTATAAGAATACTATGAAGATCTACATGCTAACAAGCTGGAAAACCTAGAAGAAATGGACAACTTCTTAGAAAAATACAACCTTCCAAGACTGACCTAGCAAGAAACAGAAAACCTAAACAGACCAATCACCAGCAATGAAATTGAATCAGTAAACAAAAAAACTACCCAAGAAAAAAAAACCCTGGGCAGATGGATTCACCTCTGAATTTTCCCAGACATACAGAGAAGAAATAATACCCATTCTCCTTAAGGTTTTCCAAAAATAGAAGATGAGGGAATACTTCCAAACTCCTTCTATGAAGCCAGCATCACTCTAATACCCAAACCTGGCAAAGACCTCACCAAAAAAGAAAATTACAGACCAATATACCTGATTAACGTAGATGCAAATATACTCAATAAAATATTAGCAAACTGAATTCAAAAATACATCAAGAGGATCATACACCATGATCAAGTGGGATTCTTCCCAGGGATGCAAGGATGGTACAACATTCGAAAATCCATCAACATCATCCACCACATCAACAGAAAGAACAAAAACCACATGATCATCTCCATAGATGCTGAAAAAGCATGTGACAACATTCAACATCCATTCATGATAAAAACTTTCAACAAAATGGGTATAGAGGGCAAGTACCTCAACATCATAAAGGCCATATATGACAAACCCACAGCTAACATCATACTTAACAGCGAGAAGCTGAAAGCTTTTCATCTAAGATCCGGAACAAAACAGGGATGCCCACTCTCTCCACTGTTATTCAACATAGTACTGGAGGTCCTAGCCATGGCAATCAGACAAAACAAAGAAATACATGGCATCCAGATTGGTAAAGAAGAAGTCAAATTGTCACTATTTGCAGATGACATGATAGTGTACATAAAAAGCCTAAAGACTCCACTCCAAAACTACTAGAACTAATATCTGAATTCAGCAAAGTTGCAGGACATAAAATTAACACACAGAAACCTTTTGCTCTCCTATACACTAAGGATGAGCTAACAGAAAGAGAAATCAGGAAAACAATTCCATTCACAATTGCATCAAAAAGAATAAAATACCTAGGAATAAACCTAACAAAGGAAGTGAAAGGCCTATACCCTGAAAACTACAAGACACTCCTAAGAGAAATTAAAGAGGACACTAACAAATGGAAATGCATCCCATGCTCTTGTCTAGGAAGAATAAATATTGTCAAAATGGCTATACTACCTAAAGCAATCTACAGATTCAATGCAATCCCTATCAAAATACCAATAGCATTCTTGAATGAACTGGAACAAATAGTTCTAAAATTCATATGGAACCACAAAAGACCCCGAATAGCCAAAACAATCCTGAGAAGGAGAAATAAAACCGAGGGAATTATGCTCCCTGACTTCAAGCTCTACTACAAAGCCACAGTTATTAAGACAATTTGGTATTGGCACAAGAACAGACCCACAAACCAGTGGAACAGAATAGAAAATCCAGACATTAGCACAACCATATGTGGTCAATTAATATATGATAAAGGAGCCAATGGGGAAATGACAGCCTCTTCAACAGCTCGTGTTGGCAAAACTGGACAGCTACATGTAAGAGAATGAAACTGGATTACTGTCTAACTCAGTACACAAAAATAAACTAGAAATGGATCAAATAACTGAATATAAGTCATGAAACTATAAAACTGTTAGAAGAAAATATAGGCAAAACTCTCTTGAATATAAACATGAGCAACTTCTTCATGAACGTATCTCCACGGGCAAGGGAAACAAAAGCAAAAATGAACAAGTGGGACTATATCAAACTAAAAAGCTTCTGCACAGCGAAGGACACAATCAGTAGAACAAAAAGGCATCCTACAGTATGGGAGAATATATTCATAAATGATATATCCGATAAAGGGTCGACATCCAAAATATATAAAGAGCTCATGCAGCTCAACAAACAAAAAGCAAATAAACACAATTAAAAAATGGGCAGAGGATCTGAACAGACATTTCTCCAAAGAAGAAATTCAGATGGCCAATAGGCACATGAATAGATGCTCCACATCATTAATCATTAGAGAAATGAAAATTAAAACCACAATGAAATATCACCTCACACCAGTTAGGATGGCAACATCCAAAACACAAACAACAACAAATGTTGGCGAGGATGTGGAGAAAAAGGGAACCCTCCTACACTGCGGTGGGAATGTAAATTAGTTCAACCATTGTGGAAAGCAGTATGGAGGTTCCTCAAAAAACTCAAAATAGAAATATCATTTGACCCAGGAATTCCACTCCTAGGAATTTACCCTAAGAACACAAGATCCCAGATTCAAAAAGACATATGCACCCCTATGTTTATCGCAGCAACATTTACAATAGTCAAGAAATGGAAGCAACCTAAGTGTCCATCAGTAGATGAATGGATAAAGAAGATGTGGTACATATACACAATGGAATATTATTCAGCCATAAGAAGAAAACAAATCCTACCATTTGCAACAACATGGATGGAGCTAGAGGGTATTATGCTCAGTGAAATAAGCCAGGTGAAGAAAGATAAATATCAAATGATTTCACTCCTCTGTGGAGTATAAGAACAGAGAAAAAACTGAAGAACAAAACAGCAGCAGACTCACCGAACCCAAGAATGGACTAACAGTTACCAAAGGGAAAGGGACTGGGGAGGATGGGTGGGAAGGGCGGGATAAGGGGGAAAAACAGGCATTACGATTAGCATTCATAATGTAGAGGGGCAGGGCACAGGGAAGGCAGTATAGCACAGAGAAGACAAGTAGTGATTCTATAGCATCTTACTACACTGATGGACAGTGACTGTAATGGGATATGTGGTGGGGACTTGATAATGGGGGGGAATCTATTAACCACAATGTTCATTTAAGTGTATACTAATGATACCAAAAAAAAAAAAAAACCATAGCCATGGTGGGATTTATAACCATTGACCCCAGGATTCCACTGCAAAGAACGTTCCCTACGCCCCTGTTCCAGTGGGAGGAAAGAGACAAGATATTGAATGATTATTCTTGCTGAACCGCAGAGCCACATACTATCAAATTGTGCCGTGAAGAAAAGGGGTTAAACGGATTGAAAGAAACCAGAGTGTTGTGATAGTATGCAAATATTGAAAAAGGATTATAATGTCACTTATGATGTCACATGGGAAATATTTGTGATATAATATTAAGTGAAGGAATCAGAAGACACATCTGGCATGTGGCCCAAACTTATAATTTCACAGAAATATTTATGTCTATGGCATGCCAATGGGATATTATAGAACAATTAAATTCATTGTATTAACGTAGTTGTAATATGAAAGTTTTCTTTTGATACTATAATATTTCAAAAGTAAAAACGGAAACAAAGTGCAATACAAATGTTAGCTCTCCGCATCTGTGCATAAAAGCCCTTTTAACTCAGGCGTAGTTCATCTAAGTACGAACCATTCCATCCTAGGTTCTAGCGCCTGAAGACACGATCTGCAGAAGGAAAATTAAAGAGCGAAGGGGTGGGACAGGGAATCCCAAAAGGACAGGAGGCAAAGAAGAAAACGGTGGGTAGAGAGTCCGACCACCGCGTCTTCCATCTGTTTGCTTTGGCTGTTTTTTCTGAGGCTGAGCTTACTGCTTTAGCTTCCTGAATCAATTCTTCCCCTGAATTACAATTGTTTTGTGATTTCATCTCTCTCTCTCTCTCTCTCTGCAATCTGAACACCACACTCTCTCTTCCATTAATATTATAAACCAAGATTGATGGGTTTCAATAAATACTTGGTTAAAAATCAGCTTGGCAGATGGGAGAGGAAGATTTTCTTCCAAAGGTTACTGTCTTCACCCATCAATTTATCATAATGGGGATAATACTTTAAAACTTAGTAATACTGATTTTTTTTTTTTACCTTTCTAATTGGAAGACCTTCTTCCTAGCTTGTCCAGAGCATTCATTTTCCTAGGGGCAGGCACAGACTATGAGGAGAAATATTTGGGGGAAATTTTAAATGTCACAGGAAAAGTACAAGACTTAATTAACATTCAGCTTTTGACATGTAAAACAGGATTAAGTATGAAGGCAATAGTCTTGCAACAAGGCCACAGCTTTAGTAGAGGACTAAACCCCTTTCTCCGCTCTGTTGGCATATTAACCATCAATCCCGCACGATTCTGGCCGTAGAGTCATCCATACAATGAAGAAGAGGGAACCCGAAAGCTCATGCCAGCCCCGTCATGGTGATAACCCTACCACCTGAGCTCCTCTATGGTAGGGCAGAATACGTCTCCCTACAAATCCATCTGTGGAAGCTCTAAACCCCAGTACCTCAGAGTGTGACTTTATTTGAAGAAAAGATCTTTGAGAGGTAATGAAGTTAAAATGAAGACGTCAGTGTAGGCCCGGATCCTAGGTGACTCAGAAAAAGGGAACATGGACCCAGCCAGCCGTACAGGGAAGTGCCGTATGCACGTGAGGATGCTCGTGTGCAAGCCCAGGAGAGTGGCCTGGGGCAGATCCTCCCTCGCAGCCCTCAGAAGGAACCACCCTGCCGACACTCCCGCCCCAGACCTGGGAGACGCCGCTGTGCTGTGGTTTGGGCTGCCCGGTCGGGGGCGCTCTTTCATGGCAGCCTCAGCAAACTAATAGTGTGACCAAAGGAAGAAAAAGAAAATTCCTTCATTTCATTCTGGGGGCTGAGGGCAGGAGGGGAAGGGGCGCTCTTCCCCTCTCCTCATTCGGGACACTGGGAGAAGGCTTCCCTGCCCCAGCCTGGGAAAGTGCCCACAGCAGAGTGACCTGGCCGCACGGGATGGTCAGGAGAGCGGCCGGGCACATCCTCACCGGGCTCCCCTCAGTTCAGGCGGGGTGCGCTGCCGGGGCTTGGTGGGGGGGACGGGTCTCCCTCTACCCTTCTAGGTTCCAGGCTGAGGACCCCCTGCTGAAAAAAGGATTAATAAGAGAAAAACAAATTTAAGTTTAATAAGATGTACATCTGAGTAGCCCCCAAACGGCCCAGGCCACCCCCTTAAATACTATTTCCCACTAAAAACAAAAGATGCTGGGGAGGGGGAGGCCAGTTGTGAGAGGTTCTCAGGCAAAGCACAGAAACAAGGTATGGCTGTTATGCAGGTTTAAGTCCTGCCTTCTCCATTGATAAATTTCCAGAGATTAAGTCATCCTCCTCTTCCTGGTACAGAAGAGAGGCACACTGACAAATGGAGGTTTCCCTTATAAATGTAAACATCCCTTCTATGCAAGGGCAGCTTCGGCTGCATTTCCAGGGATTCTCCTGTGTCTGCTGTTTCTGAAAAATAGCCAGCACAAGGTAATCCTTAAGCCAAAGAGGCATATTTGGGGATGGTATAGTTTGTGCTCCTTCAATATGCAAGATGCGCAGAGACTGGCAGAATCTGCAGCGTGGGAGCTGGCCGGGCACAGTGGTTACAGAAACAGGGAGGACCAGGCTCTGAAGGGCAATGGTAGATGGCCGGGCCTAGACCCGTGGGAGTCCCAGCCAGGCTTCAGAAGGGATACGGTCCAGGCGGGGCCCTACCAGAGAGGCCAAGTAGCAAGTGACCCAGCTGCAAACGCCAGCAATACTGCTGAGCACCCAGCAATCCCCCTCCGCGGGGACAGGCATAAGCCTTGCCCTGCTGCACACACCGTCACAGAGAGGCCCTAGAGAGACACGGCGTCTGAGAGCCAAGCACTTACAGTGGAGGGGAGCTGGGCCCCACCAAGCTATCAGCTCACACTCACTCTAACCTGGAATGGACACTTAATTATTTCTCTCCACACTACCATGTTCTACTGAGAGTTTAAATTCTATAGCATATACACAAATCTCTTCATAATGACAGGATTTGGGGGCCTTGGGAGAAGTGAAATGGGACTGTTCACTGTCAGGGTCACTATTTCAATAAAACAACTTCAAAAGCCCCTGGGAATGGTTATGGCTGCTCGTCTAGTGGTTTCTAGAACGGCGGGATGGGTTCCAAAGCTGACACTGGTGTGGTGTCCTCAGCCTCAGGCAGTGGAGGTTCACAGCCCGGAGGAGGGCTGATCACAGTCAGTGTCAGCTTGACGATCCGGCCACCACACCCCCAGCATCCAGAGGCACCTCCTGGGCTGTCAGCCCCATTAGATGCTCAGGCTCATGACTAAACCGTATGTGAAACGCTCTCAGAGCAGAAATTGTGGTGGAGCCGTGACGGGGCAGTTAGGGGTGAGCCAGAGCAGACCCAGCATGCTGACAGAGCCCCAGGGCTGCCTTTTTCCCCGGGCACCCCCTGGAAGGTGGTGCATTTCCTATTTGGGAGGAGGAAACCTCCCCCCGCCACCCTCCCAGAGGAGAGTCCACTAGCCCACGGCCTTTTTGAGTTGAGGAGATGAGTCCTGGACTATAAATTGTTCATTGTAAATAAATGTCATAACAATATAAATAAACGGAAGAGTTCCTCCAAGTCATTCCTCAATGACTGATGGCCAAGCCGCCCTCCTCAGGAGACCTGGGAATCACAAGTCTCAGCAGAGGCTGTTTCCTAAAAGGACCACCTAGGACTGTGTGCCCATCACTCAGTCCCATTTCATATTAAGGCAGCTGACTGACAAGGTCACGACCCACAGACTGACCGAGGATCTAGTGGCACAGTTCTGCTGCTCTCGGTGGCTGGCACACAGAAGGAGCATTTGTAATGACAGGGACTTTCTTTCTAGGCACTCTGGATGTCCCCCAGCACTCCCCTCCCCTCTTCTCCCCATTCTCCACAAGTTTCTCTTCTTTGATCTCTCATCTATCTCCAATACTTGGGTTTTCATCCTCTTTTCCTCTCGCACACATTTCCCAGTCCATTGCAGGCGTACATCTGAACCACCGCTGTCACTTAAGGTCACTTAAGCAAATCTCCTCTCTCTGGTGAAATAAAGATGTTAGAGCTTGAAAGCCCCTTGGGGTGAACACTTATTTTCTGTGCACACACACTCCTCCCCGAAACCTTCCAGATGTGTGTCTCAGTCACCTCTGGCTCAAACGTGCTACCTTAACAAGGCTTTGAGGAAGACTTCATCCCCACCACCAATGGATGACATTTAGGAAGCTGAGAAGACAGGAAACCCAAGGCTTTGATTTACTTTTCTCGCCTGTTCATTTCTCTCTGTATTCCACCCTCCATGTCAATACTAGGAACAAAAGAGAGTCATGAATTTTCCTTCCATTTCCAAAACAAAACTTTAGCTTAGGAATGAAGATGAAAGAATATTTTTTTCTTTCTAAACCAACAGTGTAAACCAGCTGGACTGTTTTGTAAAAATATCACACCCTCTGGACACTTCACTGGCTGATTTGCCTGGTGCCAGATGAGTTTCTTTATACTTCCTTCAGTCAACTCAAGTAAATAAACAATACTCAGCCAAATTACGTCCTTGAGCAGGAGGAGAGGTTTTGAAATGTTTTCCTGTTGTTTACCTTAACCTGTTTGTTCACAATTTCTGAATCAGCAAGGATGGGTCATCAGAGTAAAGTTACTAAAAGGGTTTTCAGGGGACAGGCTGCATCCAGAGGTTTGTTATGTAACTTTAGCTCTGTGGGTCTTTTAATTTTCAAGGTGCTCAGCAGACACTGACTAATTAACACAGGAACTGATCTATGTGCTTGGGCATCCCAGCTAGTTGCTACCAGCATTTCACACTGAGTTGGAAAACGTTCTCGTTGTTTCTCTGGTAATGCTGAGCCCCATTAGATGCTGACAGTTCACTGTCCTCGCTGGGTGACTGATGGGGTAAATAAGTTCATGATCCACAGAACCTCATGTAATCCTCTCAATGGAGGGATTCTGGTCCAGCAACTCTGACACATCCTGACTCTCCTTGGAAACCACCGGTGAAAGCTGACTCATTATTGTCAGGCAGCTGCTTGCTGTGCCTCTCCTGGGTCTGAGTCAAAGGGAAGTATGTGCGCAAGCATTTACCCTTTTGGGGGTCCCAGTGAGAGACCCATGACTCCAAGGGGCAACTGGAAGGATACACATCCAAGTCCGCTCTCGTCCGAAGTCAGAACTCTCCCATTAGAGTTTGCTCTTTTCAGATTAAGAGATTGTCACCATTGTTTCATTATTATTGATTAAACACCATATTGTACCAGACATTGTGTTATCCTCTAGGGTATTTTAAATTTAAATAAGAGCTACTTTTTGTCCACCAGGAGCTTACAATCTAGTTTTTTAAAAGTAATTACTTTGAAGTAGGCAAAATAGATTCAGTCATTTACAACTTTCATCAGTCATGCACTGATTTACTCAATTGAAATTTATTGACTAGAAAGTACAGGCTAGTGGGGAGAGAAACTTGAATAAATCATTAACAGGAAATTACAAGTGCCATGTCAAAGCACAGTTCATTTTCTTGATCCTTCTTAAAGCAACTGGTCTGGAAAAGCTTCCAGAGGTGTGAAAGCAGAAACCTAAGGGCAGTGGACACCTGTAAGGGTGGGTTTTAGGGGAAGGATGTTGCCAGAAAGATCGCTTACTTTCTGATTCTGTTCAAGGGTAGCTTAGCTGGGTGCCAGCTGATCAACTCCCGCAGTCCCTGGACAACACCTGTGGTCATTCTTACCCACTAAGATGGCGCAGCTAATGAGAGGTCTTGTGGTGCTGGCTTAAGGAGGCGAAAAGAATAACTATAATTAGCACCTTTTTTATTTCAATATGAATCAATGCTTCTAAACACCTAAAAATAATTTAATCTCCAAAGTAAATTAAGCCCTTCCTGCAAACTTCTTCACACTATTAATCTAGCAATTTTTTCCTTCTTGGCATAAATCACAAAATTCATCCCCAAAAGAGTTGCAGTCACACAAACAGGCTAAAAGTCATTAGGTTTCCTTGAAAATTGTTCTCTGAGCTTTTCTGAAAACCCCAAGGAAAGGCAAGGAAGAGCAGGCCTACAGCTAAGATCAGATTCTGATGGATCACAGCAAAGGAGCTCTGTTTTCTGGTAAAACCAGAGATGGTGCTTCCTGGCTAGATGGAGATTGGCAGGTGGGCAGCCGGGTCTGTGCTTTCTGCAATCACTGTTGTCTTTGCACCTTCATTCATCAGGCTGAGCATAGAATCGATAACTAGTTGCCTAGCAGGATGTTTTAAGGTTATCACTCCCAGTCCTTCATTTGATGGATGCTTAATGTTGATTGTACTGACTGAGAGTTGAAAAGTTGCCTTCTGCTGCAGGTTTGATGAATTACCATTTTCTGCCAGATAAAGAAGTTCCTACAAAAGAAGAAATATTACTTTTCTGGGTTCTTCTCTTGCTCCACAGAAACAAATATGGAGCTAAAAAGGCTTAAAGTAACTATCAAGTTTCTGATTTACTTTATAATGAATTCCTATTTATCCAAAATGTTTCCAAATTCTGGGTATCTTCTAAAATTCAGATTAAAAAGAGGTGTCAGAGAACTGGTTTTGGCAATGGCCTTTCCTGTTTTCTCTATTGCAACTGCTTTCCCCAGCAGGGAGAAGCATTATATTTTATTAATAGTTTTATCAAGGTTTAATTGACAAATAAAACTGTAATATATTGAAGTGTTCATGTGATGATTTGAGAGATGTATATATTGTGAAGAATTCCCACAGTCAAGTTAATGAACACATCCATCACCTCACATATTTACTGTTTTTTTTTTTTTTGATGAGAACACTTAAGTTCTACTCTCTCGGCAAAGTTCAGTTATATGATACAGTGTCATCAGCTAGTCACTATGTCACACATTAGGTCCTCAGACCTCAGAGTCATCTTGAAATGCTGTGAAAGTTTGTACCCTTTTGTCAACCTCTCCCCATTTTCCCAGCCCCCAGCTCCTGACACCCACCATCCCACTCCGTTTTTTTTTTAGATTCCACATATAATACCATTCAGCATTCGTTTTCTCTGTCTGGTTTATTTAAATTAGCATAATGCCCTTAAGGTCTGTCCCTGGTGTTGCAAATGGCAGCATTTCCTTCCTTTTTATGGCTGAATATTCCCCTGTGTGTGTGTGTGTGTGTGTGTGTGTGTACACATACCACTTTGCTTCCACCATTCAATGGACACTGAGGTTGTTTCACTCTTTGGCTATTATGAATAATGCTGCAATGAACTTGAGAGTACAGATGTTTCTCTGAGATAATTTAATTTCCTTTGGATTTATATCTAGAAGTGAGATTCCTGGACATACAGTGGTTCCATTTTCAATTTTTGAAACTCAAGTTTTGAAACCATACAGCTTCCATAGTGGCTGCAGCAGTTTACATTCCCACCAATATACAACACTTTACACACAATGTACCCTTAACTGCCATCCTCATCAGTACTTGCTATCTCCTGCCTTTCTAATAATGGCCATCCTAACAGGTGTGAGGGGATGTCTCATTGTGTTCTGGCTTGCATCTGTCTGATGATGAAGGATGTTGACCACCTTTCCACGCACCTGATGACTACTTGCATGTCTTCTTTGGGAAATTGTCTGTTCAGGTCTTTCACCCATTTAAAAAATAATTTTTGTGCCATTGAGTTGTACGAGTTTCTTGTATAGTTTGGATATGAACCCCTTATCAGATATGTGACTTGCAGATTTCCCGTTCTAGAGCTGCCTTTTCATTTCATTGATGGTTTCCTTTGCTGTGAATAAAGGTAGTTTTAGAATTGTTAGCCCATGCCACTGCAAATAACCAAACTTAACTATAGTTCAATATTTGTTCATTTTTTCCCGAGGTAAAATTTGCATGAAGTGCAGTGCCATCTTAGGTGTGCAGTTCGTTGAGGCTTGACAAATCTATGCCTCCTAGAATCATTGTTCTAGCCAAGACACATAAAACATTTCTACTATCCCAGAAAGTGCCTTGTGCCTGCTCCCAATCAGTCCCAGTCCCCAGAGAGACCTTGTTCTCAACTCTATCACCATGGTCACTTCAGCCTATTGTTTAGCTTCATATAAATGGAATCATAAAACCATGTATTCTTTTATGCCCATGTTATTGTGTTCAACAGAATGTTTCTGACATTTGTTCATGTCACTGTGTCTATTATCAGTAGTTCATTCTTTTTATTGCTGATTGGTGCTTCACTGAATGAATATTCCAGAATTTGTTTACCCATTTTCTTGTTTTTTGGTATTTACACTGTGGTAAATACATTTAACATGAGATCTACTCCCTTAAGAAAATTTTTAGTGAACAATACAATATTGCCAATTACAGGCACAATGTTGTAGCAGATCTCTAGAATTTATTCATCTTGCATGACTGTAACTTTACACATACTGAGTTTTACTCACTCTCAGTTCATACTCTCTCCCCAGCCCCTGGTAACCACCATTCTAGTTTCTGTTTCTATGAGCTGGACTATTTTAGACACCTCATTTAAGTGGAATCATGTAGTATTTGTCCTTCTGTTACTGACATCTCACTTAGCATCACATCTACAAGGTCATTCATATTGTCACATTTTCCTTTTTTTGATGGACATTGTTTTTTTTCCCACATGTTTGGTTTTTATAAATAAAGTTTGTGAGAGTAAAAATTGATGCAAACATTTTGGAAAATTATTTGGCATTTTCTTATAAAGTTAAACTGCATCTATGACCAGAAATTCTACTACTAGGTATTTACCTAAAGCAACTAAAATGTATTCACAAAGAGACTTGTACAAGAATGTTTACAGTGGTTTTATTAATACTTGGGAAGAAAATCAATCAATGGAACCATCTAGATATGGAAATCCATTTCTCAGGTGGAATTCTGCTCTTTGTTTTTTTACTTCCTTGAATATATGAATGGATATTTTAATATACACCTCTGGTAACTCCAGTAATTATCTGCAGGTCTGTTTTTATTGTCTTATTGGCAGGGGAGCTCTTTATTGTCATCCTTACTAATTTTTGTTTGTGTAAGAAGCTCTGAGTGACGTTACCATCTTCTAGAGAGAGACCATCCTCTTTCCTGGTAGGCAAATAAAGTGGTAGCTGACCAGGGACTGGTTTGCAATTATTTTTAAGATTCCATTTCCCTCTAATTTTCCCCACACCTATGGCATAGCAATCCAGGATTCCAAACTGAGATGGAGTGTTGAGTAAAGCTCTTCTCCCTTTGAGTTCTGAACTCCAACTTTTGTCTTCCCTACACTTTCAAACTGAGGAAAACTTTGCTTTACCCTTCAGTAGTTTTCTGTCTTGTTTCAAGAAGAGTTTGAGAACTCAGAAAATGTCTAAAGGGAAAACAGTGGTTTTTCAGGCACAATTGTTCTATGTCTCCCTTGTTACCAGAATCTTAATTCTCCTCTACTCCAAATTCTGGAGGCTGAGGCCCTGAACTCCAATTTTTGCCTTTCCCATCCTGTGAGATTGCTAAAATTTCAGCTGCCTTTTCTACTCCTTATTAGAAACTTATTTTCATAGGCCTTCTATCTAGAATTTCAATTTCTCCCATCCCACTACCAAGAATTGATAAATACTCTGAGAAGAAAAAAAAGGCTGGATAATGTTGGCTTACTTCCGTTTTCTTCTCTAGGGATCATGGCTTTTCAGATCCTATTTGGCTCAGTAATTCTGTGATTTTTCAAACAGTTCTTTAAAAACTATGACCTTTCTGATTGTTTTTGATGTAAATTTTAGCCCACTGTTATCTAATCCATCATTATCCAAAGCATAATTATGACTTAATTTTTTTTCTTATTGCACTAAGATCATCAGTTCATTAAGTAACTTGATTTTTATTTGAATGGGAATTCTTACAGGGTGTCACATAAGATTGGTGTTTTGTGTGACTTTTATAATAAATAGTTTTTATCAGATCAAGGATGTTCATTTCTATTATGTTTTCTAGAATTTTCATCATTCAAAGGTGTTGAAATTTATCAAATACTTTTCTGCATCTATTTATATAATCATTGTTTTTGCCTTTTACCTCTTAATTGTATAAATTGTGTGTGCGTATGTGCATGTATGTGTGTGTGTGTGTTTTCCTAATGTTGAAATAGCCTTTCATTATTGGAATAAATCCAGATTGATTATAATGTATTATCTGTTATTATATACATTACTGAATTCTGTTTGGGATGATTTTGTTTAAAATTTCTTCTTTGTTAGGATTGCAATTAATCTTTTTCTTTTCTTCTGCTTGACTTTTCTGGTTTTGTCATCAGGATTAAAGTAGGGTCATAGAAAGATTTGGGGATATATGATCTTTTTTATTCTCACTTAGTGTATCTCTAAGATTAGAATGATTTGTCCTTAGAAAACTTGTTACAACTTTCCTTTTACAAATCAGTTGAGTTTGGTGTTTTCTTTGTGTGAAAATTTTAAACTACTATTTCAGTTTTTTTCCCTTATAGATATTGGATCATGTTTCTGTTTTGAGACAATTTCAGTAGGTCATATTTCTTCTTCAAGGACTTGCCCACTTTGTCTAAGGTTTCAAATTTTATCAGTATAAACTTGTTCATAATATTCCTTATTTTGTTTTAATTTTGGTTGTATCTGTAGTTATATCATTTTTTCATTTTCAATATTATTATTTTTCTCCTTCATTAATCTCACTAGAGATATGATTATTTTCTAGTCTCTCCCAAAGATCAAATTTTGGCTTTTTAAATTACTGTTAATTTCTGCTCTTATTTTTAATTCTCTTTCTGCTTCCACATTCTTTGGACGTATTCTATTGTTTTATTTTCCCTTATTTTTTTATATTGACACTTAACCTATCTTCCTTTTCCAAATAAGTGTTTAAGACTATACATTTTGGGGAAGATGGCAGTGTGAGCAGGGCGGCAGATATCTCCTCCCAAAACTATATATATCTATGAAAATACAGCAAATACAACTATTCCTAAAAGAGAGACCAGAATACACAGGAAAGCTACACCTGAGAGGACTCGGCGCCCTGCGAGGCGGAGCTATAAAGGGCCCTGAGGAGAGGTGCGGCCATGGCTGCGGAATAGTGGAGCAACAGCACCACCTACAGCATCCCCACAGAATCTACTCCTGGTGAGCGTTTTTTTGTTTTGTTTTGTTTTTTGTTTTTTCTTCTCTTTCTTTTTTCTTTCCTTTCTCTTTTTCTTTTCCTTTTTAAAGTCTTAAAGAGCCCAGCTGACATACGTGGCAACTATCAGCGACCATTTCTATAGCCATGAAAAGACAGAGGAATATGGTCCAGACTAAGATCAACCAGACAACCCCAGAGAGGGGGCCTGAAGGGATGGAAATGCACAGTCTTCCTGAAAAAGAATTCAGAACAAAAGTCATAACCATGCTGATGGATCTACAGAGAAATGTGCAAGAGCTGAGGGAGGAAGTGAGGGAAGTGAGGAAAGAATGCAGAAATCAGACAAGCGATTGACGGGCTTAACAGCAGACTGGAAGAGATGCAAGAGACTGTTAATGGAATAGAAATCAGAGAACAGGAATACAGAGAAACTGAGGCAGAGAGAGATAAAAGGATCTCTAGGAATGAAAGTAAGTCCTGAAACCATAAAAATCTAAGAAAAAAACATAGGCAAAAATCTCTTGGACATACACATGAGCAACTTCTTCATGAACATATCTCCCTGGGCAAGGGAAACAAAAGCAAAAATGAACAAGTGGGACTACATCAAGCTGAAAAGCTTCTGTACAGCAAAGGACACCATCAGTAGAACAAAAAGACATCCTACAGTATGGGAGAATATATTCATAACATATCTGATAAGGGGTTGACATCCAAATTATATAAAGAACTCACTCACCTCAACAAACAAAAAGCAAATAATCCAATTAAAAAGTGGGCAGAAGATCTGAATAGACACTTCTCCAAAGAAGAAATTCAGATGGCCAACAGGCACATGAAAAGATGCTCCACATCGCTATCATCAGAGAAATGCAAATTAAAACCACAATGAGATATCACCTCACACGAGTAAGGATGGTCAACATCCAAAACACAAACAACAACAAATGTTGGCGAGGATGTGGAGAAAAGGGAACCCTCCTACACTGCTGGTGGGAATGCAAATTAGTTCAGCCACTGTGGAAAACAATATGGCGGTTCCTCAAAAAACTCAAAATAGAAATACCATTTAACCCCGGAATCCTACTCCTGGGAATTTACCCTAAGAATTCAGCAGCCCAGTTTGAAAAAGATATATGCACCCCTATGTTTATCGCAGCACTATTTACAATAGCCAAGAAATGGAAGCAACCTAAGTGTCCATCAGTAGATGAATGGATAAAGAAGATGTGGTACATATACACAATGGAATATTATTCAGCCATAAGAAGAAAACAAATCCAGACATTTGCAACAACATGGATGGAGCTAGAGGGTATTATGCTCAGTGAAATAAGCCAGGTGGAAAAAGACAAGTACCAAATGATTTCACTTATATGTGGAGTATAAGAACAAAGAAAAAAACTGAAGGAGCAAAACAGCAGCAGACTCACAGAACCTAAGAACGGACTAATAGTTACCAAAGGGAAAAGGACTGGGGAAGATGGGTGGGAAGGGAGGGATAAGGGGGAAAAAGGGGCATTACAATTAGCAGACGTAATGTTGGGGGTGCACGGGGAGGGCTGTACAACTCAGAGAAGACAAGTAGTGACTCTATAGCATCTCACTACGCTGATGGACAGTGACTGTACTGGGGTATGTGGGGGGGACTTGATGAAGTGGGGAGTTTAGTAACCATAATGTTGCACATGTAATTGTAGATTAATGATATCAAAATAAAATTTTAAAAATTAAAAAAAAAAAAGAACGTCACTGGTTCTTCCCAAATCAGATGCTGAGACAAGATTTCAAGTGCAAGTAAATTACTTTGGATATGGTCCCAAGAAACACTGGTAGAGAAGTAAGGAAAGGGGATAGATAGGGAAGAAAAGGCAAATGATAAAGGATATATTATCAAGCAAATTACCAGTGGGAGTTAATTGAAGCTTAATCTCACAAAAACTCTGAGAGACACTGTAGAATATTTGCCTCAGGATTACCCTTCCTGAGGAGTGAGGGAGCTGAGGCATTCATAGACCAACTCCTGTCAGTCAGTCAGTGAGAACTACTCCCATAGGCTGCAACCTTACAGTATTTTCAGTCTGCCATCTCCATGGCCAGAGCAGGCTCCAGCCTTCAGAGGAAGTGCTTGGGTAAAGAAAGATGCAGGTACTGGAAGTTGGAGGTCAACAGGTAAATTGCAACCAATAGCGGCCACTATGTGAAGCAACTGGAACTAATATATTGCTTGTGGGAGTGTAAACTGATACAAATACTATGAAAAAAAGTCTTGGGAAACATCTACTAATGTTGAACATACCCTATCACTACTCTTAGGAATATACCCAATGGAATTGAGTGCCATATGTATTACACCAAAAGGCATGCACAAGAACGTTCATAGAAGCTTCATTCAGAACAGTAAGAATAAGAAACAACCTGAAAGTCTACCAGCAGCAGTCAGGATAAATTTCAGTATATTCAAACAGTAGAATGCATCAATGAGAATTGAAAAACTAGTATGACATCCAATAACACACCTCAACATCAGAAATAAAATGTTAAGCAAAAAAATGCTAAACCCCAAGAGTCCATACACCAGGATTCCTTTGACATAATGTACAGAAACTAACTCCTGCTGATAGAATGTTATATTTGACCATGATAGTAACTGGGAAGGAGTAAAAGGGAGGTTTCTCAGATGTGGCAATGTACTGTATCTTGAATTGAATGCTGGTTATATGGTGTGTACATTCGCAAAAATTTGAAAGCTGTTCACTTAAGATTTGTGTATTTTTCTGCATGTTATATTTCAATGAAAAGATTTTTTTAATTGCATTTCCTTACTCTTTCCACTGAATAAAACAAGAATCAAGGTATCAACCCAGTAGTAATCAGTACCCCCTGAGCCAAGATTGTGGTTTTTAAATACTATTTCCCATAAATAACACAAGGAATTTTATTAGAGAAATGGCCAAATTTGATTTGGTGAAGGGAATGTAAGATAAGCCTGGATCACACCAAAAAGTAAAGACACTATTAAATACCACCATACTTTGTATCACAGGAACTCAGAAGCTAGCCTGAGTAATACAGTGGTCAAAGGTAAGAAAATTTGAACATCAAATGGAACAATAAATGGAGTAAAACATTTCAAATATGTTACTTCTAAGAGTTAGCTCATTATGTCTTCAAAAACAACCCCATTGGTCAACTTTGTAGGAGATGGAAATATTATTTCAAAATATTTCAAATAGGAAGAAGAATTAAGCATTTATTTTTGCTGTTTCTATATTATCTGGACTTTATTGTAAACAAATAATTGAAGAAAGCAAGTTTCTATTTACATAAGTACTCAAGCTAATAAATGAAGGACTAACAGAATGAGAGCCTCACTATTTTGCATCTACTAATGAATGAATAGATCTAGGTAATGATCATCAATGGCTAATATCACAAAAAGAGAGTCTCCAGATATTTTACGTCTCTTGATAGACATACCCAACACAATCCATGGAGTAGTTGTGCAAAACAAAAACAACAAACAAAAACTTTGAATCTGCTCAATCTCAGCCAATTTATGTGAAAAATAAGGGACACAGGAACACATTATACAGTACCATGGAGACCAAGACCAAATCTAGACCAAGGAAAATCTACAAGACAAACAAATTAGTTCCTTCAGCGAAAACAGCAATTAAAAGAGAGAGAGAGAGATGGAGGGGTAACCTATAGATTTAAAGAGATTTAAAAGACACCAATCAGAAAAAGATGGCAGAGTAGAAAGACAAGGCAGAAACCTCCTACATACACACCAAGGAAGCAACTAGAGCCAAAACAACTAACCCTGAAAACCTGAAGACTGTAGAACAGATATTCTACACCTGGTAAAGAAAAGAAGCCCACACAGAGAAGGGTAAAGTGGCAGAGCCACTATCAAGCACAACTCAAGCCCTTCCCCCATCCCAGCCCACAAGAAGGAGGGAGAGGAATGAAGTGGGAAGCGGATAAGCACTCAGGAACTCTGCACACCTGGCCCTGCAGATCTGCTCTGGGAACACAAATTCACATTGCACTGGGATTTGATGATTAATGGGCTGGACACCAGGAAGACTTGGAGCACTCTGGGAGGCTGGGAGTCCGCCACTTTGGAAGACAGACATGCTCTCATGATCCCACTGAGACCCAACATAGAGGCATCAGTTTGAAAGATTTTTCAGCAGTGGGAAGAGTGCCAGGGGGCAAGGGTTGGTGGAGTTCTTCCCACAGAAAGGGCAGGTGGACAACACTTTCCTTCAGCCCAAATGATTGAGTGCTTGCAAGAGCCAGCCCCAAATGCTCAATCCCCCTCACTGACAGCTCAGCCTTGAGGTGCTTCTCTGTGCACCCGCCTGGCCCAATCACCCAGCAACAGTCAGACTTTGTGGCCTGGATGGTGAAGGGGGGCCTTCTAAGCTTCCCCAGCCCTCTCTCAGCCCAAATGGAGAGGCACTGTGGGAGCTGGCTCCAAGCACTCCTTCCTCTTTGCTGGCAGCCCAGCCCCGTGCTCTGCTCCCCTGTCACCTGCCCTGCCCACGCCATGGACTTAGCAGCACTGTCACTGCTACAGGGGAGGCAGAAGGTGCCCCTACCCACAATGACCCCAGCAGAAGCACCACTGCATGGCTCACAAAGGGATGGCTGAGGTGAGCTGTCAGCCACAGTAGAGGGAGATCAGCTACGGCTCGCAGACAGGCAGAAAGGTGGCCCCACCCATAGCCCACCAATGGCAGCTGCAGCTCCTCGGTGAAGGAGATCCAGTCACAGGGGAGCAAAGGGTCTCAAGTTCATGGGCACCACAGGATGCCTTCTTCATAAAACCATTACTCTCTAGACCAGGAGGCACAGTGGATCTACCTAATACAAAGGAAAAACACAAAAACCCAGACAAAATGACAAGACAGAGGAATATGTTCCCAACAAAAAGAACAGGATAAGAAATCAGAAAGAGAGCTAAATGAAACAGAGATCACCAATCTTCTTGATAAAGATTTCAAAATAACAGTCATAAATACGCTACTGATATGGAGAAAGGTATTGATGATTTCAGGAAGAATTTCAACAGAGAGATAGATTTGAAAAAGAGCCACTCAGAGCTAAAGAATACAGTAACAGAAATGAAAAAATACAGTGGAAATAATGAATAATAGATTGCGGAAAGTAGAGGAGGCAATCGATGAGATGGACATTAGAGAACAGGAAAATAATGAAGTTGAGGAACAGAGAGAAAAAAGAATCTCTATAATCAAGAGGATACAAAGAGAGCTGTGTAGTAACTCCAAATGAAAAAATATTTGCATAATAGGGATACCAGAAGGAGAAGAGAAAGACAAGGGAGTAGAAAGTCTCTTTGAAGAAATAATTGCAGAAAAACTCCCCAATCTGGGCAAGAAATAGACATCCAGGTCCTAGAAGTGAAGAGAGCCCCTAATAAAAGGAATCTCAGGAAGATAACATAAAGACATATAATAATTAAGATGACAAAAATTAAGGATAAAGAGAGGGTACTAAAAGCAGCTTGAGAGAGGCAAAAAATTACTTTTAAAGGCAACCCATAGGCTATCAGCAGATTTCTCAGAAGAAATTCTACAGGCCAGAAGGTAGTAGCATGAAATATTTAATGTATCAAAACATAAGGACCTTCAACCAAAAATCTTTTTTCAGCAATGTTATCATTCAGAATTGAAGGAGAGATTAAAAGTTTCCCAGATAGACAGAAGTTAAAAAATTCACCACCACTACACCAGCCTTACAGGAGATGACAAAAGGACTTTTGTAGATGGAAATGTTTTTAAGCCTAAATATTTTTCTTCAGTGAAAATAAACCCACAATAAAGGTAGCAGACCAATTACTAAGCAAATATGAAGTTAAAAAAGACTAGTAAAATCAACTATACACAAATACAGTCAAGGGATATAAAAATGCAGATTATGAAACCTAATACATAAAGTGTGGAAGAGGAAGAAGAATAAAAAAGAAGTACTTTTAGACTGCATTTGAAATAAAGTGACAATCAACTTAATATAGACTGTTACACACTTAGGAAACTATCTATGAACCTTATGGTAACTATAAGCCTAAAGCTCATAATAGATACACAAAAATTTTACAAAAAGGAATCCAATCATAACACTAAAGAAAACCACAAAATAAAAAGAGAAGAGTATAAGAGAGGAAGAAAGGATTAGAGAGGAACTACAAAAGCAACCAGAAAACTATTAATAAAATGTCAATAAGAACATACCTATGAATAACTACCTTAAATGTATATGAACTGAATGCACCAATCAAAAGACACAGGGTGGCAGAATGGATAAAGAAACAAGATCCATTTCTATACTGCCCACAAGAGACTCATTTAAGACTTAAAGACATATACAGACTGGAAGTGAAGGGATGGAAAAAGATATTTCACACAAAAAATAGGGAGAAAAAAGAGGGAGTAGCAGTACTTATGTCAGGCAAAATAGACTTCAAAACAAAGAAAGTGACAAGAGACAAAGGACATTATGTAATGATAAAGGGATCAGTTCAACAAGAGGATGTGATGTTTATAAATATCTACACAAGCAACATAAGAGCACATAAATATGTAACAAATACTAACAGAACTAAAGGGAGAAATATACTGCAACTCAATCTTATTAGGGGACTTTAGCACATCACTTACATCAATGGACAGATCAACCAAACAGAAAATAAATGAGGAAAGGCACTGAACACTGAACAACACACTAGATTAGATGGATTTAACAGATATATACAGAACATTCCACCCAAAAGCAGCAAGACACACATTTTTCCAAGTGCACATGGAACATTATCCAGAATTGATCAGATATTAGGACACAAAAAGAGCCTCAATAAATTCAAAAAGATTGAAATTGTATCAAGCATCTTTTCAGATCACAATGATATGAACCTAGAAATAAATTACACACCAAAAAACCCCACAAACACATGGAGGCTGAACAACATGCTTCTAAATAATCAATGGATCAATGAACACATCAAAGGAGAAATCAAACAGTACATGGAGACAAATGAAAACAAAAATACAACAGTTCAAAATATGTGGGAGCCACAAAGCAGTTCTAAGAAGGAAGTACATAGCAATACAGGCCTACCTCAAGAAACAAGAACAATCCCAAATTAACAGTTTAAACTCACAATTACAGAAACTAGAAAAAGAAGAACAAATGAAATCCAAAGTTAGTAGAAGGAGGGACATAATAAGGAAAAAAATCCTTGGAGCAGAAATAAACAAAATAGAAATCAAACAATAGAAAACAACAGTGAAACCAAGAGCTGGTTCTTTGAGAAGATAAACAAAATAGGCAAACACCTAGCCAGACTTATCAAGAAAAAAAGTGAGAGGACACAAAAAAACAAAATCAGAAACAAAAGGGAATAGTTACAACTCACACCACAGAAATACAAAGAATTATTAGAGAATTCTATGAAAAATTATATGCCAATAAATTGGACAGCCTAGAAGAAATGGGCAAATTCCTAAAAAAGCACAACCTTCTGTTACTGAACCAGGAAGAAACAGAAAATCTGAACAAACCAATTGCCGGTAACAAACTGAGCAGGTAATCAAAAAACTCCCAGCAAACAGAAAAAAAGATGGCTTTACAGCTGAACTCTACCAAAGATTTAAAGAACAGCTAATACCCACCCTCCTTAAAGTATTCCAAAAGGTAGAAGAGGAGGGGATACTTCGAAATTCATTCTATGAGACCAGCATCATCCTAGTACCAAAATCAGACAAAGAGGCTCCACAAAAAGAAAATTATAGACCAATATCCCTGAACAGATGTAAAAATTCTCGATAAATTAGCAAACTGAAATTCAAAATTACATCAAAAATGAATTCAAAATACCTCAAAAATTCAAAATTACTGTATTCAAAACTACATCAAAAGGATTCATCCATCATGACCAAATGAGATTTATTCCAGGGATGCAAAGATGGTACAATATTTGTAAATCAATCAATGTGACACACCACATTAACAAAAAGAAGAATAAAAACCATATCATGCCAACATATGCTGAAACATAATAAAGACCATTGTGGCTCTAGGAGGAAGGGGGTTCCCTGCCTGGGCCAAGTTCCCTATAAATCAGTTGAGACCAAAAGAAAACAAGGATGAAAGGTGGGGATAGGTTTGGTTTTTTATTTCTCATGGCTCAGTCTCTCTGCCAGCACACTCCTCTCTCTCCCAGTGCTCTCCACCTCCTCTCACTCAGCTCAGCTCCCTGGCTCTCTCTCTGAAGCCTTGGTGGGCTCTCCTTCCTACCACCCCTTCCTCCAGAAGGAACTCCATGGGTGGGTCCTTAGTGACTGGCATGCACATGACCAATTATGTACCAGGAACAGAGGGGAGGAGAATGGCTTTTCCTTTCCACCTATTTCCCCCAACCAGCAGTCCCATGACAGATCAGCAGCTCTGCCATAGTAAACATCACATTGATGTGCAAACAGGCCCTAACATGCATATCACTATCAAGGCCAGGCAAGAAATTCAGGTTGAAAACTTCCATTTACCCAATAGCCATATATGACAAACCCATAGCCAATATCATACTCAACAGCAAAAAGCTGAAAGCTTTACCTCTAAGATCAGGTACAAGACAAGGATGCCCACTCTCACCACTTTTATTCAACATAGTATTGGAGGTCCTAGCCACAGTAATCAGACAAAATAAAGAGATAAAAGGCATCCAAATTAGTAAGGAAAAAGCAAAACTGTCACTATTTGCAGATGACATGATACTATATACATATAGTAAACTCTAAAGACTCTACCAAAAAGCTATTAGAACTAATAGCTGTATTCAGCAAAGTTGCAGGATACAAATTAATACACAGAAATTCCTGCGTTCCTGTATACAAACAACAAACTAGCAGAAAGAGAAATCAGGAAAACAATTCCATTTACAATTGCATCAAAAGGAATAAAATACCTAGGAATAAACCTAACCAAGGAGTTGAAAGACCTCTACTCTGAAAACTGCAAGACACTGATGAGAAAATTTAAAGAAGACAGAAATAAATGGAAATGTATCCCATGCTCATGGATAAGAAGAATTAATATTGTCAAAATGGCCATCCTGCCAAAAATAATACAGATTCAATGCAAACCCTATCAAAATGCCAACAGCATTTTTCAATTAACTAGGGTAAATAATCCTAAAGTTCACATGTAAACACAAAAGACCCCAATAAGCCAAAGCAATCCTAAGAACAAAGCTGGCAGTATTAACACTCCCTGATTTCATGCTATACTACAAAGCTACAGTGATTAATATGGTGTGGTACTGGCACAAGAACAGAACCATAGATTAATAGAACACAATACAGAGCCTAGATATAAACACACCCACATATAGTCAATTAATATATGATAAAGGATCCATGAATACACAATGGGGAAAAGACAGTCTGCTTAAAAACTGGTGTTGGAATACAGGTAGGTCACAGGGAAGGCAGTACAGCACGAAGATAAGTAGTGACTCTATAGCATCTTACTACACTAATAGACAGTGACTGCAATGCTGGGGTAAGGACTTGATAACATGCATGAATGTTAAAACCACAATGTTCATGTGAAACCTTCATAAGATTGTATATCAATGATACTTTAATTTTAAAAACGTGTTGGGGAAAAATGGACAGCTACATGCAAGAGAATGAAACTGCATTACTGTCTAACTACATGAAAGTAAACTTGAAATGGATTAAAGATCTAAATGTAAAACATGAAACCATAAAACTCTTAGAAGAAAACACAGGCAAAAAATCTCTTGAACATAAGCATGAGCAGTTTTTTTCTGGACACATCTCCCCGGGCAAGGAAAACAAAATAAAAAATGAACAAGTGGGATTACATAAAACTAAAATGCTCTGTACTGGATGGACACCATCAACATAACAAAAAAGCAGCCTGCTATATGGGAGAATACATTAATAAACAATTTTTCCAACAATGGGTTAACATTCAAAATATATAAAAATCTCATATAAAAAAATATAAAAAACTCAACCTCCAAGAAACAAATAACCAGATTAAAAAATGGGCAGAGGGCTTGAACAGACATTTTTCCAAAGAAATACAGATGAACAACAGGCACATGAAAAGATGCTCCACATCACGAATTATCAGGGAAATGCAAATCAAAACCACAAAGAGATATCACCTCACACCAGTTAGAAGGGCCACTATCCAAAAGACAAGAAATAACAAGTGTTGGAGAGGATGTGGAGGAAAGGGAACCCTCCTACACTGTTGGTGGGACTGCAAATTGTTGCAACTGCTGTGGAAAGCAGTATGGAGGTTCCTCAAAAAACTAAAAATAGAAATACCATATGACCCAGTAATTCCACTTCTAGGATTTTACCCAAAGAAAAAAAAATTCCTGATTCAAAAAGATATATATATCCTCATGTTTATTGCCACCTTATTTACAATATCCAAGATATGGAAGCAACCTAAGTGTCCATCAGATGAATGAATAAAGAAGAGGTAGTACATATTCACAATGGAATATTATTCAGCCATAAAAAAGAAAGAAATCCCACCATTTTTGACAACATGGATGGACCTAGAGGGTATTATGTTAAGTGAAATAAGCCAGGTGGAGAAAGACAAATACCATATAATTTCACTTATTTGTAGAATCTAAAAGCCAAACAAAACAAAGTGAATATAGTAATAGACTAATAGACACTGAGAAGTGACTGGTGATTACCATAGGGGAGGGGTTGGGATGGGTGGGTGGCCCAGGAGAGGAGGATTAAAAGGCACAAAAATTATCAATCATAATGTAAGTTGGTCATAAGGATGGTAGTACAGCATGGATAATACAGTATAGTCAGCGATTCCGTAACATCTTCCTATGTTGACATATAGTAACTTCACTAGAGGGGGTGAGGATTTAACAATGTGGATAACTGGTGAACCACTGTGTTGTATACTTGAAACAAATGTAAGATTATATATCAACTACACCTCAATAAAAATAAATAAATAGAAGACATAAGTCAACTGGAATATATAGGTCAAATTCAACAAACCATCAGAAAAAAAATAGCAAGAGGCAACCAGGAAAAAATATAAACACTGACACTAACTGCATATCAGAGTATTGTTAAATTTTAGGTGTCATTATAGTATTCTCGCCATTTTTTAAGAGTCTTTTCAGAGCTATGTACTAAAACGGATTACAGATGAAATAATGTGATGTCTGGGATTTGCTTCAAAGCAACATGGAGTCAATGGGATGTAGCTAAAGAAAGATGAGCCACATTTTGACAATCGTTGAAGCTGGACATATAAGTTTGCTAGGGTTACCATAAAAAAAAAAACCAGAATGGGTGAAACAGAAGAAATGTATTTTCTCACAGCTCTAGAGGCTGGAAGTCTGAGATCAAGGTGTCGGAAGGTTTTGTTCCTTTTGGGGCCCCTCTCCTTAACTTGGGTGGCCATCTTCTCACTATCCCCTCACATGGTTTTTCCTCTTTATGTGTCTTTGTCTTAATTTTTCTCTTCTTATATAAGAACATCATTTTACCTTATTTTTTATCTTATTTACTTCTTTAAAGAGAGGCCCTTTCTCCAAATATATTCACATCCAGAGGTACTGAGGGTTAGGACTTCAGTACAGGAATTTGGGGGACACAGTTCAGCTCATAACACTCAGCAATGAGGACATCGGGTTCATTATACTAGTCATTCTACTTTTGTATAAGTTCAACATTTTTCCAGAATAGGAAATGTTAACATTTTTTTAAATAAGCAAATAAGTGGAAGAGAAAAAGCTCAGCTAGTGTGAACTTCACCCACTCTAGATAGAAACACAATCACTTAGCTTTTATTTTTCCAATTAATGGCTTGATAATCTAATGGCTTTTTCACAGATAATTTTTTAGATTCTTGAGGTGCCTCCACACCCAATGTCTAAGGAAACCAAGAATATATCTAGTCCAAAGTGCAATCAGACGAACCCCAGTGCCAAGACAGAGAGAAATGAGTCTCCTTATGTCACCACTGCCCAGAATTTGCTGATGCACTATGTTGTGTTCGAGTTTGTTCCTTCACAATGCAGCAGACATCCTTGCTCAGCACAGCAGAAGTAACCATGACATCTGTACCGTGGCATAGGCTCAAGTGTGGAGGGAGGACAGCTGGACCTCTTGTGCCAGGTGCAGCCACAGCACATAGGGACAAAGTGACAGTCCTTAGCTTGCAGCTTTTTTAATTCACTTATGCAGTTTCTGATTTTAGTTCACTTATACATTCTGAATAGGATGCTTCCAGGAGAACGGAGTCAGAATAGTTCCAACACATCATGGACTCTGAATACCCAATTCATGAAGATAAAATAACATAAATATCCAAATTAAATGGAGAAAAGTGGTTAATACCCAAGGAATCAGAGGCTGGAGGGCTGATTCGAAATCTGGCAATAGGGCAGATTAGAATAACAAAAACTTTCCCACCTGGAAATGATGCACAAAATAAATAAATATCCCTTTAAATGTAAAAGTAAACATGCAAGAACATAAGGGAAATCCCTAGAGGCGAAGCCAGAAATAGAACCAAAAAAAACAGAAGTTCACACTGCCCTGTTGGATTTTGCTGGACTTGACAGTCAAGAAGCTATCATTTCAATAGCCATGTGAGACAGGAATAAAGCCTTGGACCCACTGGCAGGAAAATGGAGCAGAAGTTCTTATCTGGAGTCAACCCTTAAAGCCTGACCACCTCAGTAAAAGTGTGAGTTAAGAATAACATCCACCCATCAGCTAAGAGTTATTTTAAGATAGCTTCCTGGTCTCATCCTCTGCTTTGAGTCTAATTGTCTTTAAAAGCAATACCACTCTGACAGTTCTAACCATGGCCCTTTTCTCTCCTGTGATTATAATTCAAATTTGGGCTACTTTTGTGGTCTGGGAATCCCTACATTGAAAGATTCACATAAAAAGCTTATCTCAGGCTGATAATATACCCTGTGTGCCTGAAATAAAGAAATATCTGGAGGGACACAACTTTAGCTCAAGCCTACAGGATTCTAGGAGATAAAACTCCACCAAACATGAGCTAACAATCCATAATTACATGATACATGAAAAATTCAAGGGTTGAATGCACTCATGCATAACTGAATCATCTGAAACCCAGAGATTTTAAATGACTTGCTAGAGTCAGGGCTTTTTAGTGGCTGAGCCAGACCAGAGCTCTGGTCTTCTGAGTTGCCTGCATATCATTTGTTCCTTCCATAGCAATCTGCTTTTTTTTTCCAATGGAAGTTCTGTCTCTTGAGAAGCTAAGGGAAAACCAGGTCTACTGTCTTTAAAATCAACATTCCAACATTTAAAAATGAGCCTTTTGCCCCCAAATAAGCACGTGGATCCTGCTAGTATGTTTCTTTAAGTTCACGGGTATTCTTATCTGTATTCTAGAGATACTCCACCTTTACAAATACGTTTTAAAAATGTGTTACTTAGCAGTCTCAGTGTGTGGATCAGAACATCCTTTTGAAAAGCAATTTGGTTAAACACATCAATAGTTTTCAATGTACTGCTTCTTTGAATAATTCATTCTTAGGACATTCTCAGAGATGTGAACAAAGGTTTAGTGTTCAATTTTTTGCTCACACTTTTATAATCTACAGTGGTGTAAAATTAGAAATAACATAATGTTCCAGAAGGATCATAATATAAATTATAGTATATATTTAGAATACATTTTTAGATAGGCTTTAAAAAAAATCTTTGTGAAGATTTTAATATAAAACTGGAGGAGTGGAAAAAAGTACTATAAAAAGGTACATGTAGAAACCACAATGAGATACCACTTCATACCTATTAGGATGGCTATTACAAAAAAAAAGGAAAGGAGAGGGAAATAACAAACGTTGGCACGGATGTGGAGAAATTGGAGCACTGTGCACTGCTGTGAGGAGGTACGATGGTGCACCACTGTGGAAAACTGTAGTGCAGTTCCCCCCAAAACGAGACATAGAATTACCATATGATTCAGCAGTTTCACTTCTGGAATATACCCAAGAGAAATGAAGGCAGGTTAACAGATATTTGTACACCCATGTTCACAGCAGCATTATTCAAAATAGCTAAAGGTGAGAGCAACCCAACTTATTATCCATCGATGAATGAATGGATAACCAAAATGTGGTCTATCCACACAATCGAGGATTAGTCTTAAGAAGAATGTAAATTCTGACATGTGCTACAACATGGATGAACCTTGAAGACATTATTCTGGTAAAATAAGCCAGTCACAAAAAAAGATAAACACCGTAAGATTCCAAACATATGAGGTACCTAGAGGGGTCAAATTCATAAAGACAGAAAGTAGAATGATGGTTGTCAAGGGCTGGAAGTCGGGGGAGGAAATAGGGAGTTAGTGCTTAATGGGTACAGAGTGTCAGGTGGGGAAGATGGAAAAATTCTGTAGATGGTGGTGATGATGGTTGCATAACAACGTGAATGTACTTAATGCACAGAACTGTGCACTTAACAATTTAAATGGTAAATTTTGTTATGTATACTTTGTGACAAAAAGTTAAAAATACATAACATGGATATATACTATATATATATATGTATATATACATATACTATACACATACATTCTATATACATTATGTATGTATATAGTATATAGTGCATATACTATATTCATTTATGTATAGTATAAACTATATAAAGTACATTATAGTATATTTACTACTATACATAGTATTTTATATTTTATATAATATACATATACAAATAAGTTGCCCGATTATGTCAAAATTAAATTAAAATCAAATCCCTATACTGAGGTTAACATACAAATATGTGATGCTAGTTATGACATTTGACAAAACCCAAACGACCGTCTCTTAATCTGCAGCATGGCCTTGATTTGCCCCTGTGATGAGAGCTGGCTCATCTACAATGCTCACACTTCCCTCTGGACAATTTCCAGTCTCACCACAGTTAGGGCTCTTGTCCCTAAACTTCCCTGTGCCAAGGGCCTTCATAATTACATGTATACACATTGTCTCTAAATGGGGTATATTTGACATGGGGTTGCATTCATTTTTTTTAATATAAAGCATGGGGAAGAAGTGAGAAAAATAAGTATCCCCCAAGAGCTTTCATTATTGATGTTCTTGGGTTAATGAAGCTCTTCTTTTTCAAGTGGATACCACATTCAAGCTCTTGCCCTGTTGGGTGAGGTGAGCATCAGGGCCGTTCTACAGATGGAGAGCTGTAGCTCACAGAAACCCAGTCTTCCAGAAATGCTTGGAGGCATGGGGTGGTCGTGGGGGAATGGAGGCCCAGGCATTTATGAAGCCACACGGAATAGTCACTATCACTGGTCACACACTCCACTGTGAAGAGCAAAGGTCGGACACAACTGTTCATCTCAGGCCAGACTATTCATTAACAAACACCTAAGTGTCTGCTCTCTTCAAACTCTCTGAAGGTTCAAAGCATACAAAGAAAGATGGTTCTTGCATAATTAAATATCCTACGATCGAATTCGGGAGGTAACATAAGGGTACGATATAAGTAGGGTACACAACATAAGCATCTGTAGTCTCCAAAATGCACATGGGTGATGAAGGGCCCAGACATTCAGAGAAGGCATACGAATGGCACTCATCACAGAAGGGTAACTGGGGGTTAAAGGCATTTATCTTTAGTAGGCATGTGAGGGCAGAGTGGCATAATGTGATAAACCATGGTTCTATAGATTTCACTTGTCATAAAGTCTTTAATGACAGAGCAAAAAAGACGTTTTGAAGTGAGGCGAGGGCTTTTTAAAATTTTATGTTATTGTGAAATTACTGACTCCTTGGTGCACCAAGGCTCAGAAAGCAAATTTTTAGAAAAGAAAAATAGATGACAAAGAAGGGAATCATGATTTAGAGCAATGGCTGGAAGGCAAGTTGCATCTAGGAATCACTAAAAAGCAGTTTGTTAAATAAACGGTTTCTTTTTGGAAGGCATATGTTTACCACTAAATACTCCTCAGAAGTGCAGCTTATTAATCTTCAGGGGGAGAGGTCTGGCCACTTTTGCTCCTTCGAAGGTCATAATGAAATGAGGAGAGAAGCTTGACAGGAGTTCTGAGGTCTGTATTCACAAAGCAACCCTGAAGCAAACGGATGGCTAACCACCCACCTTTCCTTCTAAGACAGGGAATGGTGCTTACACACACACACACACACACACACACACACCATGCACGCACCCATCGTGCTTACACACACACACACACACACACACACACACCATGCACGCACCCATCTTCCCTGATTCTGGCACAGCAATAGAGATTGATGTTCCTAGGACACTGTACCAGTGTTTTCAACAGTAGTACATAGCATATTGGTTTCAACTCCAGTTAAGCAAGAAGAAATGAAACCAAGCTTGCTTGATAAAGTATAAAAGTGGAGGTGATAAGGGAGCAGAACCAAACAAAAGTTCAGTTTCCTTACTCAGAAGCAGCAGTAAAATCTTGGGAAACAGGCCTGAAATATAGACGGCAGTATAGTGTTCCTCAAAATAATACACCTCAGACCTGAGGCCAGGAGATGTCTCCTCTGCTTTTTTTTTTTTGTCTGTGTGATTTTCAAATACTTTTATTCTTTTCTTCATCCTCTCTAGTGAATTTGAAAAAAGAAACATGTAATAGTGAAATAAAAAATAGAAAGTTTAATTAAAAACATCTACTTCTTGGCAATATACCTAAAGTGTTCATTTGTAAATTTTCTTTATTATATACTTAATTTGAAATGACATGTGATTTATAAGAATATCTGTGAAATATTTTCTATCGCTTCGTTTTGCTCTTTCTGTGCTGTTTGGTTTATTCCTGACTCATGTGTTATTTCCTTAAATTACTAAATTGTCATTGTATCTTACATCTTTTAGTTGTGTTTTATGTAATTATGTCATTTTTCAGAACACAATTTGAAATCATCACGCTGAATTCTGTTTTTGAAGAGAGCAGTAAGAATTGTTTGGTTACAGTAGGCATTATAATGCTGTGTTATCTGAAATTAGACAAGACTCCCAACAGACAAATGAGGTAGGCACATATATGCTTGAGTTTTGCTGAGATTGATAGGGTTTCCATCCAGTCGAATGTCTTCTAGTGCCTTACGAATGTAAGTCAAATTTTTAACATTGCAGAAGGTATCTTCATGCATCTCTAGAATGTTATTATTCTGGAGGTGAAGGGCTCGTAGGTTTTCTGGGAGTGGCAGAGGGATGTGGTCCAAGTTGTTATCAGTGAGGTAGAAATGATGGAGATCATATATATCTTTAAATGCTTCTTGCTTTATTCCTTTCCTTCCAAGTCTATTGTTGCTGATATCAATAAATATCAGAGTGGTGGATATTCTGGAAGCTGCCTTATTCTGTTGTCACACAGGACAAGCTCTTGGAGTTGAGGAAGCTTTCTGAATGCATCTTCCTCAATCTCAGATATTAGATTTGATGTCAGATCAATCCTTCTTAAATCATTTAGGCTTGCAAAATCATTTTTGTTCATCTTTTTAATTCTGTTGAAGCGGGAATAGAAATAAGCAGTGTTCTTGGGCAGCAGAGGAATAGCATCAAGTTAATGGTCATCGCAGTATACAGTGGTACTTATACAAGTACACAGAAGGCAGGTTGGAAACTCTTCACTCGCGTGTGGGCCCAAGACTCCGGGGAATTCGGGCTCCTGTGGGGAAGAGCCGTCGATCAACCTAGGTGTGGACTCCTCCTCCTCATCTTCAGCCTCCTCTGGCTGTGGGGGCGGGGTGAGGAGCTCTCTGTTCCCTGAAGGCATCACTGTCGCTATTTCAATCTCAGCTTGACGAATAGGTATATTTTTATAGTTGCGTAAGTTATCCAGGTCTTCCAAGGTGGCATTGTAGGTTTCTGAGTCATAGTTGATGGGCTCTAGAGTTGGAGCAGCCACAACAGCATCAAAGATGACAAGTCCCAGAATGAGCCTTGCTAGTGTTTTCGTTTTTCAAGCATTTCTTTGTTTCCTACTTGGTGAAATGGCCCGAAGTGACTGAGGACGCAGAGCCAGTGGTATTCGCCCCTGACCAATGGTTGGGAGTTCTGGTTTCCTAAGCTTAGATCAAGCCTCTCCCCTCTCCTCTGCTTTTAAATCCCAAATGGGGGATGAGTTTGACTTGAATGATACAAGGTCATGGAGGGGGTCAGCTTGCTCCAAACTCTGCAGAGAATATCACTTTTCATGAGCCCAGAGAATCTGACTCATCTGTTATCATTGTATAGCCAACCCCAGGACAGGCCTTGGCCCAATAAATATTCCAGGAATGAACATATAGATGAATGAACTGAACAAATATGAATGAAAGCACAAATACAAAAATGCTGTGTGACAGTAGGTATTTCCCCTCTTGAGGACCTCAGCAGAAGCAAGAGTAGAGGTAACGTGCCCAGCCAGCATTTCCTCTCTAACATGAGCCCTGTATGAGCTCATGGGAAGAGAAGTTAAAAGGATAGATGTAAATGGTTTTCCACCTATTGCTGCAAATATTAGCAGGGCCTGGTAACAAGGTACCTACAAAGTAATAAGTTTTTCAGATTTTTACCTGAAAGGAGTAATAGAAATGGCTTGTATTATTATTCATAATACCTAAGTAGTCAGCAACGACACACCCATATGACTGAATACACACCCACATCATTCTCCCTACAGAAGGCAGGCTTTGTCCCTCTAATTTGGGTAGGACAATATTTGGGCGAGGTCCATTTTTAGGGCAGTAATGACTCCATTACTCTTTCCCACTTCTTCCCCAGCCCACCCCAAATACATCCACACGTTTGCTACTGACATTACCAAACCCCTTATAAAATGTATTCTTGCTTCTCACCACCCAGAAACTCAAATTACCCCTTCCCCTCCAACCCTACACACTTACCGAGTAAAAACTTAAAGGTGGCATCCAAAAGCAAGCCTCACTTTTCACTTAATAAAACCCAATAATTACTCTGCTGTCTTAAGTCAGACACTCCTGCTGATCTGATACAAACCATCCAAAATAAGCATTTTCCTTCCCCCTCAGTGCCAACGGCACGAAGTGACTCAACCCTCCCACGCACCAGCCCCTTCAGTTCCCAGGGTGCCTGCTGACATCCTTGTCACGACACACTCCCCGTTTTATAACCACATTTCTTCCCTATCTTCTCATTCACCCCAATGAACCTTCTCCACGTCAGCACCCCTCTCTCTAGCTTAAACAATGTCAGGCTTGGCTCTTTTGCCACATGGTGATAGCGGCCAAAGATACTCTGTTATCTGACAGATAAATGTAGGAAGGAAGAATTTTTCCTAATCTACATTCTGGTTCAAGGAAAGGAATCACACTTTTCATACTGGGGTAGCCAACTTTGAAATAGAGTAATCCACAAGATAAAATGTACTTAATGACTGAAGTTATGCTGAATTTTAACAAGTCTTAGATGATTCAGAGGGCACTGTAGGAATATTGCAATACTTATGACTCATCATAATGTGTATCAGTGATCGCTGGATGGTAGGTTTTGGAAAGGCCAGTGATGGATGCATCAGATTTGCTTCTGCTCAGTTGTTTCCTTGCATTGTACAGGGGAAGCAAATCTCTGAATATACCTGGAAAAGCTCCAGGGAGCCCTCATTGGGTGTCGTTTGTTTTATTGAGATGTAACTGACATGTAACATTCTCTAAATTGAAGGTGTACAATGTGCTGGCTTAATGCATTTATATAACTTAATATGATGTAACCAAAAAAAGGCAAGGCTGCAAAACAATCAGTTGCATTTGTTTGGGGTCTTAGCGATTGCAGGAGATACCGATTTAGGTAGTAACCCAACTGTGCTCTCAATTGCTGACAAAGTTCAGAGTTTTCAGAGATGGGACAGCAGGCAGTTTATTCATTTACATAAGTTGTTTAGAACATTTTGTAATTGGAGCCAGCATTGAAGTTTGTACATTAGTTTCTGATTGCTTGCTGTGGCTGGAGTCAGGCAAGTGTCCAGAGAAGTCCACAAAAAACGGTGGTCTCAGGAATGTGGCCGGCATTCTTCAAGATGAGACTGATGAGTACAGACCCCGTTCCCTGCTGGCTCCATTTTTTGTTGTTCCCCTTAGCCGTGCTGACTTCGCTTTGATTTCAGCTTGTCACATTTCATGGTGATAACTATGGTAGCATTAGCTGATACCTCTATCATGCCACATACCATTTTTTTTGTGTGTGTTGAGAACAGTTATGATTTATCTCTTAGCAACTCCAGTTTATAATACAGTATTGTTGGCTATAATTACTATGTTGTGTATTACATCCGCAGGATTTATCTACTAGTTTAAGTTTGTTAAACAACATCCTTAAACATTTCCTCAAATCCCCAACAGCCAGTCCTTGCTAAGGGTTCAACGTGTTTAGATTCTACATCTTAATGATTTATCATACAGCATTTGGCTTTCTGTCTGACCTATCATGCTTCCTAGCTGGTTTCTGTGTGAAATCTGAGTTCATCCACTCAACAAATATTTAAGTTCCTAAAATGTGCTTGGCAGAATTTCTAAATATTTGGTTCTGGTATTAATTATTACAAATGATCTCCTTCCTTGAGTACCTTATCGAAGAGAACAGGTACCACATATCCCTGTCTCTGACTTTCCAGTAAAGATTTGTTTTTGTCTGTTTGCCCCACAGTGGTCAACTGGAGCAGATGGGAGTAGAAGTTTCATAGGGTTTTCTCTGGACTCATCTGGTCTGTTGAGTAATAATATACAAAGTGTGAGGCATGAATAAGTTTTTAAATTATTTTTACTTTGTAGACCATTTTTCTAACAGAGAATTATACCCAAACACATCCCCATACCAAGCTGAGATGGGCTCAAAAACTTATATATAGCTATGCCCTACCTCGTTCCTTCTGTCATGTAGCTCACTGATCTGGGGCTTTTTTGGGGAGGGAAAAAATATTTGATATTTGACCCCTAACTTAATTCAAAATGTAATTAATCTGAAGACATACTGGAGGGAACCGGATTCTGCAGGCCAGGAACCAAGCTCTTACTTAGATTCCCTGTACTTCAGCTTCCTAAACAGTTTTAAAATGAATGTGTTAGTTCTTGCCAATGGCAATGTATGGAGCAAACAGGGAGGGCTGGCTGGCAGGCTTTCTCTAAGACCAGCCACTGAAATATGTCTTGGAGCCAAATAGCTACCTTTTCAGAAGAGTTGCGTCGTTGAAAGAACAACCAAGCAATTTTGACACCCTGCCGTTTTTCACTGGAATTCTTCGAATTTTCTTGATGTGCTCATTTCAACAGAATCAAAAAACAAACAAGATTTTATCGGCTCAGGTTAAAATATTTTTAATTAAGGATATTTAGCACTATCTACCAAGACAACTGGATTTCACATATTTTTATTGAAAACATGCACAAAATAAATATTTCTTGTCTCAAAATAGGATATACAATGTCACATGATTAAAGATAGTTAAGCATTGAAATCTTTTTGACAATATGGAGTGAAATACGACTTTTCTCTATTCTGAGTTTCTCTCTGGGTAAGAAAACAAACAGGATTATAAAGGGTCAAAATTCCTTTCTCAGCTGCTGCAAGCTTCCTATCCTGTAGGTTGCTGTGTATATTTGCCTTATGGAAGGCAGAGACTGAGGTAACAACATTCATGAGTCTGTCTGGTTTTTACTTTTTCCATTTTGTGGAAAATCTAATCTCAGAGTTCTCAGAACTCATTTAATCCAAGACCTTTTCCTAGGCAACACTGAGTCTTGCTTATTTTGTGAGTCTCCAAAAGGTTATAATAATACTTATAAAACAAGAGATGAGGCAAAAAGGTATCCTTGAAAATTACATTTGAAAAGGTAAGAATGAAAATGAAATTAGATATTCCAAGTGTTGAGAAATGGGACCAAGTGTGGGGGTTAATTCCTTTAAATCCTAACTTTTCACTCAGATTGTTCAAAATAGCATATATTTCAAGCTGGATTTGTTGCCAAGCTAATCTTTTTTAAAAAGTATAGTAAGATAACGCTTGTTGTAAACACCTGAAACAGTGCAGAAAGAATGAGAAAGATGGAGACCGTGAGTCCTCAGTCCTGGTCCCCCAGCCCCGTTCTCCAGAGGTGGCCACCGACATTGTCACTGCACAGACTTCCTTAAAACCCACACGTGTGCGATTATCATACACTCTGTTCTATAACCTGGCGATAGCAAGTAAGCATGAAGAGAGATGGTTTTTTTGAGAGCTGCCAACGTGCTTGTCCTCACAGGGCAGTAAAGAGAGTACCAGCAGGGACGCTTCTCCTAATATGAAATCTTAAAGACGGGTGTAGCAGGTGTTGGGGCTTTTATGCCCGTCTCCTGAGCAAGAGAAAATCACCATGGCTTCCCCACCACCCATCGAAAGCACTTTATGGGATGACCTACAAGAACCATACAGCAGGCCTTGGGCAGGGCTGTAGGGACTCTGGGCATAGGGAGAGAGGCATCCCTGGCTTCATGGCCCTTTGCTCTCCCTACAAACCAGTGTCTGCTGAGAGGAGCTGCCCACCAACTCATGTAAGTCAAACTACTGAGCACCTGCCAGGGACCAAGTGCTGAGACATGATACATGCAAAGCCGAACAAAGTCCCCAACCTGCCCTTCAGGATCACAGTCCAGGGGGGAAATAGAAGGCTCTGTGGCCATGACAGCAGTGTGAAATATGCACAACGCTTTTTGGGGGCAAGAAGAGAGGTTGCTCCACTTAGCTCTGAGGGCAGGAAAGGGTTGGGACACTTGTCTGAAGCCCAGGGGTGGGGTTATTTCAGGGGAGGCCACGGTGTAAGCAGGCACCTTCTCAGGGCTTGCAGGGCAAGGCAGCAGCTAGGGCCTCTGGGGCACAGAGGCAGGGTCAGAGTTCGACCAGCTGGGCCGTTTCTAAGGAGCTGGATGTGCTTGGTAATGGGGCTGCTGGCTGAGAGGCAGGCCTGAGGCAGCACACAGGCAGAGGGCCCACTCCTCCGCTGCAGGCCGGAAGCCAAGCCAGCACTCTGGGCCGCAGAGTCCAGGGGAGAAGCAGAGCCTAAACCAGGGCACGGGCAGGAGAGAAGGACTGGAACCATTTCGTGGGTGATCTCCAGGGTGTGAGAGCCACTTGCATGTGAAGTCTGAGAGGAAGGGAGAGGTCAGGGACAACTCCCAGGTTTAAAATGTTGGTGACTGATAGTTGCAAGTCCAGTCTCTGGAAGTTAGGTTAAAAGATAATAATCTCTTCATTCCACCTTCCCCTCCAATGTTCCTGCAGTCTTCCTCACCTCCCATCCACGCTTCCACCCACCACCTGCCAAGGGCCCTCACACCCCAAAACTGCTCCGTGGGGATCACTGGGAGGAGGCCCCTGGCCGGCTGGAGGACCAGCCTGGAAGCCCTCCCTGCAGGCCCTCCGGGAGCCCCTGCTGACTCTCCTGGAGTCCTTTACCCCAGATGCGCCTGCACCACCCCTCCCGTTCCTACAACCTGGCCCCACCTCAGACTCCCCTTCCTTTGCATTCTTCACAGGTGACCCTGCCCCAGCTGTCGCCCTACGTCCATCTCCATGTTGAAGTCCCCCAGTTCTAATGCCAGACGGGCTTCCCAAACCCAGTCACGTGCCCAACTGCCCATGGTCAGGCGGGTCAGATTGCCCAGACCTCACCCTTCTGCCCTCCTGTATCCTCTGCCTCACCAAATGGTGCAGTTACCACTCAGCCCCAAGCTGCTCGGGCCGCGTGAGGGATCTGCCTCACCGCTGGCTGGCCTGACACCAATGTGCCACCCTGGCCCTGCCTCTGCGCTGTGGCTCACTCCAGCCAAAATGTCCCTCCTTTCTTTAAAACATACATTTGACCCATAAATCATTTTATACAAAGTCACTATCCTAGACTTTAGCTTACTATTCTATTTTGCCTTATTTTTTTTACATTTCATATATACATTAAGTACCACATATTCAATACATACACAACTGTACCTGATATATATTAGTTACAAAGCATAATAAACACCCGTAAACCTACTATCCAGCCCAAGGACTAGAATATCGCTAACACCTGAGTTCATCTGTGTCCCTCCATTACCTGCTCTGTTTCCCCTCAGGGATAATACTATGCTAAATTTGGGTTTACTGTTTATCATCTTTTTTTTTTAACAATACAGTTTTACTGTTTATGTATGCATAGACAGTATGTTCTTTGGTTTCACTTGTTTTTGAGCTCAATAAAATAGTATCACACCATATATGGTCTCCTGGAACTTGCATTTTTTTCTTAATACTTTCTGAGATTCATTCTTATTGTCAGGTATAGCTGCAGTTCAATTGTTTTCACTACTGAATAACATCCCTTAGTGTGAATATGCCTGATTTATTTATCTATCTCCTGTAGACACATGGACATTTCAGTTCTTCCAGTTACTATTATGATGATGTCACTATGACTATTCTTGTCCATGCCTCCCGGTGCACAGGTGCTCAGTTTGCTGGATACACGACTGTGAGCCTGAGTCATGAGCTAGATCCCAAAGTATGCAGATGTTCAGCTTTTTGAGGTAAAACTGTTTTCTAAAGCAGAGGTGCCTGTTTACACACCTGCACACCAGTCTCACAGACCTTCTTTGGCATCCAGTCCTGTAGGACTCTGCATTTTTTGCAAATCTTATGGATGTAAAAAGGAATCTCAGTGTGGTCTTAATTCATATTCCCCTGATCTCCAATGCTGTGGAACACCTTTTTACTCGCTTATAAGCCCTATGTATTTCCTCTTCTGTGAAATGTCTTTTCAAGTCTTCTCTATTTGTCTATTGAGTTTGTGGGGTGTTTTTAAGTAGGAATTCTCTATACATTCAGCTTACTAATCCTTTGTTAGGTAACCGTGTATGTCTCAAAAGTCATGGCTGGCCTTCTCTTTATATTTATTAGCTTAATACAAGTCCTTGCTTTAAAACAGTTGGTTTGATTGCCTTTGATGATTAGTGCTTTATGCCTCAAGAGATCCTTTCCTGCCCTGTTTTTTTTTTTCATTTTAGTATTTGCTTTTTATTTTTAAGCCCTTATTGTATTTGTAATTGTTAGGTAAGGTGGAAAGCAGAAGCCAAATTCCATTTTTGCCACACGGATCATCACACTGACGGGCGCTACTTATGGAGTCATTCTCCTATCCTCACTGATCTGCCAAGCCACCTCTGTTGTATCTCAAAGGGCAACATATGCATCGGGTATTTTCCAGGATCCTTATTTCATGTGCTGCTCAGAATGCTTACCTCTGCACCACATGTCATCTCTATGTACTTATCTGGTAAGGTAAGTCCTCTCAACCTCTTCGTATTTGGAAGTGTTCTGCCATTCTTTGTCCTTTGCTAATCCACATAAACTTAAAATCTGCTTGCCCTGTTTGGCAAAACCTCTGTTGAAATTTCTGTGGGAAACAGCACTGAATCTATAGATCAACTTGGGGAGGTTTGGTACCCTTACATCCTTTAATACTTTTATTTATAAACAAAGATAGTTCTTCATTTGTTCCTACCTTGCTTCTTCATCTTTATCCTTCAAGTCCCAAATCAGGCCTTAATCCAAGCACTGCCTTCCCTAACTTCTCTACCACCATCCCAACTAAAGAAGGACAAGTACATCTTTTATGTGTAAATTTTTTAGATAACTGCAAAAGTCAAGGAAAAGATGGTACGAGATGAGTTTGTGGTTTATGGCGGGCGTGGTGGCACCCTTCTTCGTTACTGAATATATCAAGCATTTAAAGACTAAAATGAGGCTGGTTTGGGACACACTGGGTGTGAGATGTCCACTGGTCCTCCTGGAAGAGGCTGTTGGTTGTCTGCTATTGGACGAGACTGCACAGACTGAGAAAGTAACTAGGGATAGGCCCTTGAGGATACCCGGAGTCAATGGCAGAGGAAGAGACAACTATGAAAATGGCTAAGAAATGACCAGAAACACAGAAGGTTGGCCAGAAGGGTGATGTCAAGGGGGAACTAGGGAAAGGAGAGTTTTGAAAAAGTGGTATTGTCCACACCCACAGGGAAAAAAATCACTGGAAAGGCCATTGGATCTAACAATTCAGAGGTCATTAATGACATAAGAGATGGATAAAAAAACTCTCTTCACTGGGTTAAGGAGAGAGAGGGAGAAGGTGGTTGGCACACAGGAGACACTCAAATATCAGTTGAGGACAAGCCTGAGAGAAACAGCAGGCAGACTATTCTATGTCAGCTTAGCTGTGAGCGGAGGAAGGGCGATGGCAGAACATCTCTCAGGAGAAACAGGCTATATAAAGCCCAATCTCAACCATCAGCCACAAAGCAGCCTCTCAGGACAGGAAGCAAGGCAAGCAGCAGACTGGGGAAGATTCCCAACAAGTGCTTCTTCAGAGGGAAAAATAAACATGGGCTCTTGAAAGGAAATGATAAGAGTGAGTTAATGTGAGAATCACAGGTGTTGATGATAAGAACAGACTCTGGATGGACAGGCAGCTACATAGAAAAGTCCCACATGCAGAGGGGTCACCTACCTGCTTGCCTGTGAAGTCACTTGACATAAACCAAGGAAGGGGTTTTCCAGGTCTATTTTATATTCTTGAATGAACACATAGGCACTTGAATTGCACATACTGCTTTCGTCTTTAGATGAAAAGGCATCCATCAGGGGATTAGCTCAACATTGCATGGGAGGAACCCATTCCATCACATCCATCACAGCTACGAGATGGTAGTATTTAATGAGATCAGGAGACTCTTAGCAACTGTAATCCAGATAAAATACAGTAAAATGTTTGGGGGAGATTATTTTTTCTCACATCAGAATGGACCAATGCCTAGAATAACATACTACTATGAAACAGAAAATAAGTCCTCCAACTAAGTTTCAGGAAACTGAGGCCCATTCTCATCTGGCACAAATCAAACGTACCTAAGGAGACCACAGAGTTCTCTTCATTTTAAGGGCAGGATGCCTGTAAAGGTTATGTTCCTCTGCAAGACACACGCATGAACTCCAGATGTGCAGCATCACCAGTTCCTGAGGTATTTGCCCCTTCATCAGCAACAATCCTGAATGCACGTTTGAGATAGAACGCTCTGGGGGGAAGGCCAGCGTATGCCACCAGAGGGGTGGAGAAAATGAGGACTACTGGTGCCAGGACAGAGAGGGCAGCTTCTCCTTCCCAGTCACAATACCAGAAAGGGTACCTGGTGTACTCAACCCAGTCGGTACCATATGCAACCCCCACTATCTCTTCACCTCCATTCATCTCGATTCCCTTCCTACCATGTGCTGAGCTCGAGGCACCAGGAACAGAGCTCGCCAGAAGCTACCACTCATGAAGCACTTACTGTGTGCCAGGTCCTGTGTTACCTGCTTTATGTGCATCATCTCGTTCAATCCACACAAGCCCGCGAGACAGGAACTAGTATCACTGCCCCTGTTTTACAGATGACAAGACAGTGTTGGAGAGTCTATGCAATCTGCCTGTGTCATACAGCAAGTAACTAGCAAAGCTGAAATTTGAATCCGTGTATGTCTGACTTCAAAGCCCACGCACTCAGCCGTTTTCCCTGACATAACTGGAAACAAGTCAAGGTGCTACTCCTAAATCTCATGGGCCGTAAAGGAAGAATGGAGTGGAATCATGCTCTTCACCTGTCTGACTCTGCAGGGGGCACCACAGCTTAGCCAAGCACCCGCTCGATCCTGGAAAAAGACTAATACATGTTCATCACCCATAGCAACGACTCTCTCTCCCCACCTCCTTTTCTTTCCCTCAGGGCAAGGGACTAGGAAATGACGAGAGAACAAGAATGCTTGGGGAAAGGTACTGTACTTGGCCACACTGGGGCACACAGCTGAGAATTTCTGACAAGCCAACAGTAAGAACATGCTTTTTGCCAAAGGGATTCTGCAACCATTTACTCGAGCCCTTGGAAAAAGAGGTCTCTCAGAGAGACTGCAGAGTCATACCTTCTTCCCTGACAGTCTACAGTTGTAACCATTTAGATTAAAATACCCCATTTCTCACAGGGCCATTTTGCCACAGGGTAACATTTCTCCATACATTTCTCTGTTCAACTGAGTTTCAGGCTTTTTTCAAAGAGACAGGGAAAAAAAAGATTAAATGGCTTCCTAGAGCCAAGGTAAAAAATGAAAAGAGCAAGCTTGACTTGCTTTGAAATGCAAAAGGCCTCCATGTCTAGCCTGGCCCACCCCCAAGGGACCAGGAACACCGGCTGAGTTCTCCTGCCTGCGCTTTACTCAGGGTCCCTGGGAAAGAGCCGCTTGCTTTCTGGAAACCACAGAAGACCCTGCTCCTCTGCAAGGTTCCACCAAAGGCTCCAAAACCTGAAACAGGGCCAATGCCAGCCTCATGCAGACACACTTGCTTCTTGCTATTATTTTTAAGGCACTCCAGGGTGTATTTCCTTGAGAATCATCAAGTATAGAAGAGGAAAAAAAAGTTAGTCTATGTCGTATCCCAAAATGGGCCCGAGCCATTTCTCAACCTCGGCCACAGACATGTTCTTCCTCAAAGCATAATCCTCAATCTGCAAAAGATTAAAGGCAGCTTATTAAACCAGAGGATAAGACTCTTTGAACTGAAGTTTCCATAGGATTTGCTATGAAACATTAAGTACCTTCCATTTCTTGTCTTAATAGCAATCTACTGAGTTAAATGGAGATGGATATTTATCTATTCACCAAGCTGCCTTATTCTTTGGGCAGAAAAACAACATACAGTAAGTATCTAATGCTTAGAAGCTGGCTAGGGTATGTTTGCGTGTGTGTGTGCATATGTGTGGAATTGGTGTGTAAACATGAAGACTAGACATCGGGTAATGGGTTGAAATCAAATGAAGACATTAACTGGGGTAGATTTTTTTACCCTTTCCATCTTACTGTGTTCATTCACATGTAAAATAAAATAGGTCCTACAGTTCCATTTGAAATAAGACAGGCATCTAGTGAGGCCATATACAATGAAACAGCTAACTTACCTGATCCTTGGAAATTTTCCCAACAGCAAAGTATTTGGATTTCAAATTGGAGAAGTAAAGGCCGGAGACGGCTGAAGCAGGTGCCATTGCTAATGATTCTGTTAGCCTAATGCCTGGAGAGGAAAAAATTTATCACTCAGCACCATGCGGCTGGGCAGCCAACAGGCCCCATCAACTTGCGGGGAACAAGTGAATGAAAGAGAGCTCATGCCTTCTAGGTGAGCACAGTACACAGCATGAAAGGCGTGGGCAGACTAAACTTGCAGGTTCCTGCCAAGGGGATGAACAAATTCAGGACATGCAGCTCCTCTTGCTCAGGGGGACAGGCCTGGGGAAGACTCGCCCCTTAACCCCCGCCCTCCAAGATCAGTCACAGAGGTCCCCATTCGTTCCTAAGCCTGGGCTTTCTCAGATAAGAAGCTTCCATCCTGGAGATGGGAGCACCTGCAGAGCCTCCAGGGGCTCCTGTGGGGACAATGCCACCAGGGACGGCCAGCAGAGTATGAGCCCACAAGAGTGCTTCAGAGGAAAGGCCCTTTTCCTTCGGAGTTTGGAACTCAAAGGGGACATCAAGGCTAGTTTATCTAGTAACATCTAGTCTAAGCCACTCACTATATGGACAAGGAATAGCAGCAACACAAAGGTAAGAGCTTCTCCAAAGATCACACAGCTCATGGCAGACAGGGCGCTCAAATACATATTTTATGATTCCTAGAATCCATGGTATTCCTGCTAATCCAGGTCCAAACAGCCTCACAGCTCCTCACTTTACTCCAGATCCCTTTCTCTTCATCAGCACTGATGGCATGCTTTTGATTAATTCCACTGGAAACTGTTAACTGTGTTAGTAACAGTGTAAAAGTAAAGAGGGAAAGAGCGGAAGGGAAGGGTGGGAATTCTGCAACACTAGTCTCTAGATATAATGACAGGAAGGGATGTAAAATATGTCACTTAGGTTACAGGAGCCACTAAGGGAGAGATTAACAATAGTTACACGCCTGCAGAAGGGAGGTGGGGCAGAGGATACACAGGGTAAGGTGATAAGCTAAATCTCATCTGTTACAGGTTAAGACAAAATAATGAAAATAAGACAAACCTAAAAATGGTGATGAAACACTATTATTTAATATGTAGGTAAGATGCTGGGATAAATGGCTATAAGTACAAAAGAATGGGATCAAGGATGATTTCAGGATCAGGGATGATTTCATGGTAGGCCTGTTCATATTTAAAATTCTGGCCACAGGTGCCATTACTCTGATAAAGCCTGTCTATCTGTAAGGAGAGAAGGCTTGGTGCGTCCCGCCTGGCCCGTACCTGTGACCCGCTCGATGTCTGCGAGCCTCCACATGGTGAGCTTCTCTGTGTGGTCAGGCTGGCTGGGGTAGCCGGGTGCTGGGCGGATGCCCCCGTAGCGCAGCCTTCGCAGGTCTGCCACGTCCAGCTGCTCACTGCTGCAGTAAGCCCACAGCTCTCTGCGGACCCTCTCATGGAGCTCCTCCGCAAAGGCCTGGGGGGCAAAAACAAGGTGCTCAGCCAGAGGCAGAAGCCCTTGCATTCAGCGCCCTCCACCCTGGTGATAGCCACCCAGGGTACCACCCTCACCTGGGCCAGCGCAGAGAAGGTTTGGCAAGAGGGGACAGGCTGGCTTCTCAACTCATTTATAGTTACATTAGCTGCTCTGCCACTCAGTTTTGGCCTCAACCTGGGCTCTGAAGTGTCAAAGTCAAAGGTCTGAGGACTCTAGAACTTTTGACCTAAACATTGCCCTAACGGTCGGCTGGCAGCTACTGGCAGAAGAGAAGCTGGGACCCTCACAGCTGCTGGTTTCTCGCTGCGAGCCTGAGGAAAGGGGCGAGGCCCCATGGCTGAGGCCCATTCCATGCACAGGAAGGTGAGGAGGCCACAGAAGATACCACATTTGAACAAGGAGACCTGAAACATGAATCTGGTCTGCATTTTGCCAGCTCCTCAGGAAAATGTCACATCATGACAATGAGAGGGAGACATCAGAACAACGGCAAAGAGGTCAAGGTGCCGAGCGTTTGACTATAAACTATGGCATCTTGGAAGGTGTTTCTTTGCTCAAAAGATGATGTGTGAGAAGAATTTGAGAACAGTTGATTTAACACTATGTGTGATGTCAAAGCCAGCCTCATCTGACTTGGGAAGAGCAGCCAGGGCAGATTCCAAGGGCGGCTCCCTGCGCCCACCGGGTGCCCCAGCAGCTGCCGCTCTACCTCCGCCAGCCGGTCCCCCAGCGCCTTGACCATGATGCTGCTGTAGTCGTCACACTCCTCCTCGTAGGCCCTGCTCAGCTCCTCCACCCCAAAGCAGGCGACAGCAAACAGGCCCAGGTAGTCGCGGACGCCCGAATGCAGAGGGGCGATGAAGTCCGACAGGCAGTGGTGGGGATCTGTGCAAGCAGAGTCCTTCTCGGCCTGGAAACCCAAGGGGTGGGCAGACACCATGAGCAAGGACATGGAGCCAGCACACAGCGGCGGCCACCTAGTCTCATCGTGTGATGTGAGCCTCCGACAGGGATATCTGTTTTATTCTCTGTTACATGCCCAGCACTGCAGAGTGCCTCATACACAGTGGGTATTCCATAAATATTTATTGAATAAACCAATGAAATGACACGTGACATGCTGTGACACTCAGAGTCAAGAAACCAGCTACTTCCTTTTTCTCATTAGTATGTTGGCTGAACAAATTCCAAGTGCCTCGGGCACTGTGCTGGTAACCGGACCCTAAACATTCACACAGAAACATCCTTCCTCATAAGTGTTTTTAAGATCAACATGAATTCCTATCAAACTACCAACAGCTTTCTTCAATGAACTCAAACAAATAATTCTAAAATTCATATGGAACCACAAAAGACCCCAAATAGCCAAAGCAATCCTGAGAAGGAGAAATAAAACAGGGGGAATTACGCTCCCTGACTTCAAGCTCTACTACAAAGCCACAGTAATCAAGACAATTTGGTACTGGCACAAAAACAGACCCACAGACCAGTCGAACAGAATAGAAAATCCAAACATTAACCCAAACATATACAGTCAATTAATATTTGATAAAAGTGCCTTGGATATACAATGGGGAGATGACAGCCTCTTCAGCAGCTGGTGTTGGAAAACTGGACAGCTACATGTAAGAGAATGAAACTGGACTACTGTCTAACCCCATACATAAAGGTAAACTCAAGGTGGATCAAAGACCTGAATGTAAGTCATGAAACCATAAAACTCTTAGAAAAAAATATAGGCAAAAATCTCTTGGACATAAACATGAGCGACTTCATGAACATATCTCCCCGGGCAAGGGAAACAAAAGCAAAAATGAACAAGTGGGACTATATCAAGCTGAAAAGCTTCTGTACAGCAAAGGACACCATCAGTAGAACAAAAGACATCCTACAGTATGGGAGAATATATTCATAAATGACATATCCGATAAGGGGTTGACATCCAAAATATATAAAGAACTCATGCACCTTAACAAACAAAAAGCAAATAATCTAATTAAGAAATGGGCAGAGGACATGAATAGACACTTCTCCAAAGAAGAAATTCAGATGGCCAACAGGCACATGAAAAGATGCTCTACATCGCTAATCATCAGAGAAACGCAGATTAAAACCACAATGAGGTATCACCTCACACCAGTGAGAATGGCCAACATCCAAAACACAAACAACAACAAATGTTGGCGAGGATGTAGAGAAAAGGGAACCCTCCTACACTGCTGGTGGGAATGTAAATTAGTTCAACCATTGTGGAAAGCAGTATGGAGGTTCCTCAAAAAAAACTCAAAATAGAAAAACCATTTAACCCAGGAATCTCACTCCTAGGAATTTACCCTAAGACTACAGCAGCCCAGTTTGAAAAAGACATATGCACCCCTATGTTTATTGCAGCACTATTTACAATCGCCAAGAAATGGAAGCAACCTAAGTGTCCATCAGTAGATGAATGGATAAAGAAGATGTGGTACATATACACAATGGAATATTATTCAGCCATAAGAAGAAAACAAATCCTAACATTTGCAACAACATGGATGGAGCTAGAGGGTATTATGCTCAGTGAAATAAGCCAAGCTGAAAAAGACAAGTATCAAATGATTTCACTCATATGTGGAGTATAAGAACAAAAAAAAAATACTGAAGGAACAAAACAGCAGCAGACTCACAGAACCCATGAACGGACTAATAGTTACCAAAGGGAAAGGGACTGGGGAAAATGGGTGGGAAGGGAGGGATAAGAGGGAAAAAGGGCATTACGATTAGCAGATGTAATGTTGGGGGGGCACGGGGAGGGCAGTACAACTCAGAGAAGACAAGTAGTGATTCTATAGCATCTCACTACACTGATGGACAGGGACTGTAATGGGGTTGGTGGGGGGGACCTGATGAAGGGGGTAGTTTAATAACCATAATATTGCACATGTAATTGTAGATTAATGATACCAAAATAAATTATAAAAAAAAAAGATCAACATGAAATCCTCAAGTATGCTTGAAAGGAGTCCACTGGATATATAAGCCTCAGCTTTCCATCAACAGAAACAGCTCCATCAACTGCCAGGGTGGGCTGCACAGGGGCTGTGTGCTGGCCTGCCTGCGTGGAGGCTCAGGGGCAGGCAGGGACACCCGGGCTGGCAAGAAATCACGTGCAGAAGTCAGCATGACCTGCTGCTTGGACTGTGTCCACAAGGCCGGGTGTCTGTCCTTTCTCGCTTCTCACTCTTGGATGCTGTCTCTTCCCTATTACAAATAAGGTCTTATACAAAGCTCACAATCAATAAATACTTGCTGAGAGGGTAAATAGCTCATAACTATTCTTTATTGAGTGCTTACTGTATGGCAGGCAATATTCTTGGTGCTTTATATGAATTAACTGATTTTAATCCTTTCAACCACCTCGTGAAATAGCTGATACCATCAGCTGCATCTTATGGACAAGAAGTCTGAGACAGAGAGACAGAGAGCTTGATCAGGGAAGACAGTGGCAGAGCCAGGGCTTGAGACCACAAACGGCACTCTTGGCTACTATATGGCACTGCTCAGGACTGACCAATGAACCAGTCAGAGGCCAACCCAAATGCTTCAGAGCTCTCTGCTTGCTGGTTCTGGAAACAAGTACAGCCTAAACAACACGGGGCATATATGGTTAAATGGCTGCAGACAAGAAAGGGTGTAATAATGGCACATGGAAATGTCACAGAGCTCAGAGACAGCTATGTAGGGAGGGGCTGCTCTCCAGCTCTACTCAGCTCACCAACTCTTCTTTGCTAACAAAAGGCAGAGGGAGATACGAAGCTTCCCGGCACCGCCAGGAGACAGGTCGCAGAGCACCAGAGTGCTGGGGAGACACGGATATCACAGCCACTCAGAACAGAAGACTCTCAGAGCAGTGAGTGCTGTAGCCAGAATTTTCCAAACTACTGGAAGAAAACATCTCTTCAGAGATCTGAGTAGGTAATATATATATACTGCGAGTTCCTGATGTTAAATGCCCTAATACAGTCTGTTCACATACTGTTTGGGCACAGATGGTGTTGGACACAAGAAGAGATCAGAAGACACAGGACTTCAGGGATGAGAAAGTAGACCTAGGCAGAGGCTTCTGACCTTAGTTACAGAAAGTCACCACCTCCCTGTGGAGGAGGGGCTGAGACTTAACCTTAGCAGCCCACTGCCTTGCACAGGGTGGTGTCTTAGCCTGAGTCTGAGGGCATATAGTGCTCATACAACCACCCTCGGCTACCTTATTATGGCACCGTTGGCTGTCCCTAATTTAAGAATCTCTTCAGATGTTGTTACAGTTCAAGTATCTGTTATTATGAATTATATCACGGTTACCATTAAAAAAAACACTGACTTTTTAATGACTGAAAGTGGCAGTAAAACTTCACAGAAATAATTTACTGCAACCCCTTATTACTGACTCTGGTGAATGCTGGTTCCAGTTCTTGATTAGGACAACTCTATTTTCTAGTAGCTAGAGGAACGTGCACATGACATCTGCACTGAAGGTGGGGACATATGGGAGGGGGCCGTGTTTGAGAGGACCCTGCTGTTCACACCGAGAGAAAACGGTGCCTTGACAGAGCAATCGTCATGGGGTGCAGACAGCTTGGGCCCCCATGAGCTATGGGACAAGCAAGGTTCACCGGCCTCCGTCTTCTCTGTAAACTGTCTGACCAAGAGGCTGTGCGGAAATTCATCAAGGTGGTCCAGCAAGTGCCCTCCTACTAAGCATCTGGCACCTAGTAAACAGTGAGTATTTGCTCCCACCTGTCTTCCCCTTGAGAAAGGGAGCTACGAGCCTATTTCAGTGATACACACGCACGCACACCAATGTTCAAGAACAAGTAGATGTCCACCTGTACACGCCTGCCCGGCAACACCCGCCTCTCTCATCTGACGGCCAGCACAGTGCTAAACGCTCTCCTGCTGGTGCCCGTAAGTCCCAGCTGCTCTCAGCCACACGGGCCCCTTCTCTCCGACGTCCTCACAAACACCGTGGGGTGAGGTGGGGCAGAGCTATCATTTACACGAAGCTTGGGCTTGCTCAACTCCTGCTGACATTTTGCAGGGCTTAAACCGAAAGCAGCAGCAGAGTGCCCGCCAGCAGCCCGGCTCCCGTACCTGTTGCCTTAGTCCGTAGAAGGTGGCGATGGGCTCGGCGGCCTGGGGCACAGCACCATCCGCGTACACGTGCACATCGTCCTGGACGCTCTGCGCAGGCCAGAATCCAACCACGCCCCGGGCTTGGAGTTTCTTCTGACTCACCAGTGCTTTCAGCATGTTTTGGGCATCATCATAAACTCGTTTGGCCTCTTCACCTAATAAGGAAAATAAAAGAAATCATGTAAAGGTGCCATTGGTAACCAGCAAAGAAAGAATGCTCCTTTCAAAACGACTGCTCCTCCTTGGCCCTTTTCCCTCAAATGCTTTATCAGTGTCTGTCGGCAGCACCACTTCAGGGGAGCAACTGGGGGCTTAGTGGCTCCTGCTAAGTGTAGCTCCATCATCTGCTTTGCCTGCTCAGTCATTTGAATGTTTCCATTTAGCAAAAGGCAGAGCCACATCTGTGGCTCCCAAAGCAGTGTGTCAGACAGAGTGAAACAAAGCAGGCCGAGTCCCCCTATCCGACCTTCCTCATGCACACAACTCCCCTGACCTCATGGTGACCTCTGGGGACACGGGGCCAGCTGAGCAGCGAAGGTTGGCTCCGACCCCTCCAGGTGGTTTCAGCACTGTACATGGATGGACTGGCCCAGGGCGCCCAGGAACACCCTCCACACTTGGTTTCTCCACGTATGTCAGGCTCCTCTCAGCCCTAAGCCCATACTTCTACCAGTCCGCCCCTCCACCTCGCTCTGGTCTGGCTAGTAGTCAGACTTCTTGGGACACAAGAAGAGCTGGAGCTCAGACAGTGGGGTCGGGGGGGGTGGGGGGAGAGTGTCAGGAGGCTTCCTCAGGGAAGTGGTGTTTGCACTGCTTTTTAAAGATTAACTGGGAGCTACTGAGCCTGGAACTCGGGATGTGGGATTGCATGGGAGAAAAGGACATTCCAGATAGAGGACACAGAGTATGAGAAGACACAGAGGTGCATGCTGATTTGGGAAACTGCAGGAGCCCGTTGCTACCAGAGCGTGGCAGAGGGCTGGGGACTGGAGTGTTGGGGGCGATAAGCTACCAAAGTCAGTGGATGGATACGCTGCTAGGCCCATCCCCAAAGACTGCCCCAAGACACATGGGGTCAAAGCCATTCAAAGGAGCTCAGACTTCTCTAGCTTATTGCCCTCTACAACCCCCACCTATGCTCCAAGCACAATGGACTCCTGCAGTTTCCCAAATCAGCATGCACCTCTGTGCCCTCTCATACTCTGTGTCCTCCACCTGGAATGTCATTTTCTTCCATGCCTTCCCACATCCCCAGTTCCAGGCTCAGTAACTCCCAGTTAATCTTCAAAAAACAGTGCAAACACCACCTTCCCCAGAAAGCCTCCATGATCCCCCAGTCTGAGCTTCAACTCATCTTCATGTCCCCAGAAGCCTGGGCACAGCCCTACAGAAGGAGTCTGGCATGCTGCATGGGAACTGGCTGTCATGGGAGGCTGCAGGAGGGCAGGAATTAATATTGTTGTATTTCATTTATTCCCAGTGCCCAGTACAGAGCCCCAGCATGTGACTGATGTCAATAAACATTTACTAAAAAAGAATGGATAAATGAAATGCTAAATTTCATTGATAAATAAGGATCAACCTAGCAGTTTAAAATCATCAAAGAGCTCAACAGGTAAGCACTACATTCTATCATATGTATTATATCATATTGCATATCACATCACTGTAGAAAACTACATCCTGTGCAATCCAAACCCCGCCGCCCACCACCTATTCTTGACCTTGAAGCCCTAATACTTTGTATGTTCCAAATATCAGAGCAGGAAGGAAGGACTTACTGAACTAACCTACGGTTTTATCATTAAATATCTTGGGAAAGCCTCGGTTAGGGTACTTCCCCCGGAGCTGCCAGACATCAAAGAAAGGCTTCCAGTCAATGTAGTCCAGCAGCTTCTGCAGGTCATAGTCTTCAAAGATCCGAGTCCCAAGAAAGGTGGGCTTCACTATAGGAAACAGAATGGATGTCAATGCCGCTGCCGTGGCCTAGGGGCATCCTGGCCGCTCTCTGCTGATCCACCGGCTCCCATGCTCTGCCCCCCTCCTGTTACCTGCAGGAGTTGTTTTACAAAGAGGGGACCTTTAAATTATCATGGAAGAGTGATTCTGCAGTGAACCTTAAGTAAAGCTCTTCTTCCCATGCAGTTGAATGACTGCACCGCCCTTAACTCCCCCCTCAACCCTTCCACTTCCACCCCACCCAAGAAAAAAGACAGACTTAGGTTAACCTTCATTTGTACAAATGAAGACCATACTAAAACAAAGACCACTGTAGAAAGACACATACAGTAAGCTGCTGATATAGTTTAAAAACATGTATCAATAACCTATGTTGCCTGCTGATACATAGGCACATGGTCAAAGTGGAAGGAAACGCGTGGGAAGGAGGCGTCAGATGCAGGATCCTGCAGTGAGGGGCGGAGAGGCATGTGGGCGACGTCACTGATAATAATACATGTGTATTATCGTTTCCTTTTTTAGAAATGGGCAGTAGGTTCTTAAGTGGCTAGTAGGGATACATGGATATTCAATATATTGTGATTATTTATAGTGAGTGAGTCTAAAACACATCTTAAGTTAAATAGCAGTAAAAGCTTCAGAGAGAGGTGGTGCCCCTTGGCTTTGGGGACACCAAGGGCAGCATCACTGGGCCCCTCGCCAGGCCACATGGGCTCAGGCCAAAGGCCCACATGGCGGCCAGGCTGCCAGCTTCCCTGCCTCGACCTCACTTCCTGCTCTGTAAACAGGGCTCTGGAACTTCCACTCTCCTGGCAACACCAGGGGCTGTGAGGTAACAGGGCCGTCTACAGGGAATTTCTCTCATTAGACAGGACAAGTGGGAGGTGAAAGTTTAGAAAAGTATGAGCAGCATCTCAGTGTGGCCTGGAAATCACCTTCTCAGACATGTTCATAGTGACTCCCATTTCTTCCTGGTCATCTTCTTACTCTACAGGACAAGCCCTTCCTTGAATTATTCCACTACTATCATTTGTCTGGTAGTAAAGAAGAACTACAGACATCCTCCTGATAGGGAGAGGTGCTGGGCTGCCGAGTCGAGTCATTGAAGGACATTATTCTAGAATAAGCTTGTTTTCCAGAGGCTAAGATTTGTTTGAAGTTTCACCAACAAGGGCCTTGAGAAGAGGACCCTTCTTTCTCACTTCATGGACTTCCTGCAGCCACCCTAAGACAGGGTTGTCCTCAAAAACAGTTCTGAGGCTGTACCTTGGCCTCAACACCCATGGGGTGGCAGGTGGAGCCTCGTGGAGACCCTGCACCAGGGGTTAAAAAGTGTCTTGACCGCCGCCTTAGGCTGGGCTTTCAGTCGCCTTTTTCCACTGAAATGAGTTTTGGGTGCTAGACTTGGTTAAAAGGGACTTAGCCCTGGGATAAACTTACAGCTTCATAGTGAGAAGTAAAGAGAAAGTAATAGTTTGGACTATATAGTGGTTTATATTTTCTAAAGGCTTATACATATTTTATCCTCGCAACATTTCCATAAAATAGCTCCTTTTTTACACATTAGAAACTGTCAAGCATGGAAGTTCGATGCTCAAGGCCACTTGGCAATTTAGAGTCAGAAGCCAAACTGGGATTGGAACTCAGGCCTCCCAACTCCCAATACGGCATTGTCCCCACCAAACCACACTGAATTCAGCACGACTGACATTTGAACCAAGCTCACCTACATTTCCACTTTAATCCTCTCAACTCTGCCAAGCGTGTATAGGACGCAGATGACATGAGCAAGGAAAGGTGATCTGAGAAATACCTTGGAAATACGGGGTCAGTTAACACAACCCCTGTTCACCCTGTTCACGCCTCGGTTTTGCGTTTGTATCTCATGCTTCCCTGAACCTGTCCAAACATCTTACACGTGTTATTCCCTCGTGAATACCTATGTAAGGCAAGAAGGGTGGCTGGATATAAGAAAGGAAAGAAACCAAATAAAAGAAAGAGAGGCATCCATCTAGAGAGAGAGAGTAAACAGGAAACAGGAAATCCTGCTTTGCTGAGATGTTTTACAGGTCTGCTCAATGTGAAGGCAACTGCAATTTCAGACACTCCACGTCTGTACGTGGGCCTACCTGGGCCCCAGGCCGACCCAGCGCCAGCACCACTGAGGCGGCAGGCCTCTGTAACAGGCTTCAAGCTAAAGGCCTACTCGAGCACAGCACAGAAGAGAGAGGGTGGGTTTAGAAGACAGATCACACATAGAATCCTAGTAACCTTTCAAGTTATCGCTCAAACCTCAGTTTCCTCATGTTCAAGCAAGACTAACAGCCCATTCATTACAGAGTTGTGTCAAGGGCTCAGAACTGCCACAGGCCAATCTCAGGACAGTGTCTGGTTCTATAAAAATGGCACTGATTTCCTTTTATTTTCAGTCATTACTATCATTCATCATTATTAGACACAAGTAAGAGTTGGTAGCTGCTCACAGGTATCACATGCAGCCTTTCTATAACCAATAGCCAAACAGACCTGGGTGAGGCTCCGATAGCCAGTCAATACGGAAACCATTTTTTCTAGCTTGACTTAAGGTCAAGTATCTTCTCTCCTATGAAAAAAAGGAAAGTGACTTAGTCAGAGATGCTGAATAACCTACTATGAAATTAGGTCTGAGAAAGCAAGTACAAAAGGTTTGCAAGGAAACAAATGCTTATATTAATATAAAAGCTCTTCCTTTTCCATCCCACAAGGCTTCATATCAGCATCAGAATAACAGAGCAAAGACTCAGTGAACATCCATTAAGTAGTGATATGTAAACACAAGACTGACCTGCAGCCTTGCTGTGAGGTAAGCAGGTTCTTTTAGAACGAGGCCAGAGTGACTGGCTGCGTCGACTGCCTTAAGCACCAGAAGGCAGAATGAAGCAGCTGCCAACTGTCAGCAGACCTAAGGGTAGGGGGAAGCCATCCAGAGTCTAGGGCTGGCCAGCCCCACAGAAACATCGATTTTTGTCATGCTGCCTGTTCTCTCATTTCACTTGTCTAGCCAGCTCCAATACATCTGACCCGGGAGAAGCACCCCAATGAATTCTAGAGGGTGGGCATGCCTACACTCCATGGGCAGCCTGAAGCTCACCCAGAGAGGGGCAGTCCTTGAAATGTCACTCTGTAGGTGGCGCTGGGCAATCAGGGGGAGAGGCTTACAACGGTCCTGGCTAATTTTCTTCCATTACTTCCTCAAGAATAAAGATCTATGGGAGTCATTTCTGTACCCTGTCTCAGCTTGTTTTCCTGCTGGGTATGAGCTCGTTTTATTCATTCTCACAACTCTGGTATCTAGCACAGCACCTAACACCTACTGCATACCCAAAAATGTTTGCCGGAATAAATAAAGTTATTTTTAATATAACCAAAAATTATTGGAAACTTAGACACTGAAGAAACCTGATCTGAACTAGAAAATAGGACTCTCTAAAATGATCCTAAACCTTTACCCTCCTCAAAATGGTAAAGTCACATTATAGACTATAGAATCATTTTATTACCCAAAAAAGTGGGTATCTGTTTCCATCACTTACCTTGAGAGACTCATAATGGTCCTGTCTAATACCTTCGTATTCTTCCACGATCTCCTCAAAGTAGTCATCCTTTAGATTCTCATCTAGTAGTTGAGAGCACTGCAAAGGCAAGGTCAAGGGTCAGTGTCCACGGAGCAGTGAAGAAGATAAAACAGGTGCAATACTAGCCAGTTGTGTGACATCTCGTTCAGGAAGCCTTCCCATGTTAACATCAATTCCTCTCCTTTACCAAATTATCTGGTTCCTGCCTGGGTGGCAGTAAAGGGTTAATTCAGTAGGCCTAAGATGTTCAAATATTGCACATCACAAAGAAAAGACTGGCCCTTGATGGCTCCAGGGAGATAAGCTCTAAGCCCTTGGAATATGCTGCCTGATAAGAGTACCTTTGTCTACTTGGAGCCTTGGGCCATCCCAGATGGTTTATGTTACCAAAGAGATTTATGGGGCACTTGGCTCACGCTTCATCTTTTGAATGCTGGAGGGGCTGAAGACTGAGTATAAGGTCAGTGTGGTAAGCATTCCAGGCCTGCAGGACTGACTCCCAGGAGCCTCAGGATACCAAGGCCCTGGGGAGCTCCCCTGGGTGGCAGTACTCTGTGCCACGTGTTACATGTTGTCACACTTCACTAGTGGAGGAATAAAGCACTGTCCAAATGACTGCACAGAGAGAGGACACGGGAAGCTCATGTCTGGTCTTGCCTGGATTCCACTCTACGCATCCTTTGCCCTTGCTGATTTTAATCTGTAGCCTTTTGTGGTAATAAGCCATGATTGTGAATCTAATGCATTCTGGAGTTCTGTGAGTCCTTCTGGCAAATCACTGAAACTGAGGGTGGTCTTGGGGACCCACAGCCCACTGGTTAGGTACCCCTCTTTGGTGTTTCAAAGATACTTGGTTCATCTCTCCCTCACTGCGCTTACCACAGGTTCTTAGTCTGTTACTAGTGGACAAGTCCCCTGGGACTCCACCTTAACCACATTCATTTCTAGCTCAGTGCCTGGTGCGTACCAGATGCGTCCTCACTACCTGTCTGATGAAGGATTGAGGTCACTCCTCAACTATGAGCTTCTGCTAGATAAGAAAGGAAACCGATCTTCTGAGAAGTGAGGCTGCTCAGTAAACTGTAAAAGTATCAGCTGAATCTTATTTATGACTGCTTATCAAGTTGGTAGGAGAACAGCTCCCACCCAAGCTCAAAATAACATCACAAAGAAAGAAGAAATGGCTGCTACTGATGACATCAGTTCAAACACCCCAGAGTGGCCCCATCTTTGCATCCTCCAGCAGGATTTTAACACACAAAAAGGGAAGTTCAGTATCATAATCTGAAACTGACAAGTTAGACTGGGTGATGGCTAAAGAGCCTACCAGCTTCAAATTCTATAATTCTATCTGAATTTTCTAAGTATCTCTAATAACAATCCGACCACCTATTAGTTTATATACCACCGAGTCACTTTTAATATTAAAGAACATAATCAGAAAAGGCCATCATGACAAGCCTAAAAATAGGCTCCCAAATGGTACTCACACCACAGAGCGTTGCCCAGCCTTACATTAACCCTACTTCGATGGGGTCCTCATTGAGGAAACCCAGCAGAAGCTAAGTGAACACAAGTAGGGATGCCTATTTCTGAGCTCCCCAATGTATATGTAACCAGTGTTTTAGAAGATTGTTGCATTCTGCTAGATTTTAAATTCTAAGAAGGCAAAACCCTGATTTCCTTAACAGTCTAAGAACTTAATACCCTGACACAGGCATACTGGGTAGAAAGAACACACTACTACAGTTAGCACCTTTCACACCCATTAGGCAGCCTGCACCCAGGCCCACAGTGGCAATACCCACCCTGCCCAGTCTGGCTTGCTTGATGGAAACAAGTTTACAGCCAATTATTTGGGTTAATCTAAGTAAAATCAGAGTTCATCATGTGGTTTCATGTCAAGCATTCAGACAGTACAGCTTCCCTGTTCCTTCCTGTACTTTTCATTTTTCACAGCAATAGCAGCCTAAGAAGAGGGAATAAGTTGAAAATATATTTTGTAATTTAAAAAGAAATATGGGCACCCTATTTTTTTATTTAAATAGAAAGGCAGCATCCTCATGTCTAAATCTCCGCCTATTATGTAGTTGACACATTTTGGAGTCTTTCAAATACACAAGTCAGTCAGCTGGAGCACAGGCCCGGGACAAGCTCAGTGCAATTAGACCAGAAGACTGAACCAGTGGTCAGCACTGACTCCTGGAAGTGTCACTACTCATCTCCCAGATGGTGTCATCAGACTTACATTTTAATAATTTCAAAAGGTGGTTATTTCCTTGTCTATGAGAAGGGCTAATGTGGATAAAGTGAAGATTCCTGTGCCCAGTATTCTCACCTGGCCCTGGTTGGCTAGCTCACTACACACGTGTGGGCATGGGCAATACGTTGGTATTGACTCTATATAAAGAGCTCTACCCAGTGCCCTGGGCGACACGGTGGCACGGCTGTAAGGCTGCAGGAGGGCAGAGCAGAGGCTGGAGCTGTGGTAGAGCCAAGGACAAAGACTGGGACGGCTGTGCGGGCCAAGAGGCCCAGAGGCAGAGACCGGCTTGCTGCAGGCAGACTTTCTCTGAGTGGATGGGATCCTAGTGATTGACCTGACACCGTGGAAATAAAGTTGGGTATAAATGCTTTCACCCCAAGAACGTTCTGCTGTCATTTCTTTGTTCACATTGAAACCATAGTGAACTTGCCCGGGGCTGAAACCCATTGGCAAGACAGCCAAACCCTGCGGGCTGCCCGGCTGGACCAAACAGGAGCACGAGCCCACACATCATCCCAAATCCCCACTCTGCAGGGCTAATGCCACCGGAAGCTTGGGCTGAGGACATCACAAGGGAACAGTAGCAAATGCACCAAGTTTGCTTTTCCAGAGCCAACAGAAATTCAGAGAACTGTTGTAACTTACAACTGTGCCTAGAACCAACTTAAAATGGACTTGGAGATGAACCAGAAACACTCCCAAATTTCCTCAAGTCACTTTTCCTCATTCAGACTAAAATCTGTGCCTCTGGGAAGGTTCAGCCACCATTTTTAGGGCATACAATGTATGCAGCAGCATAACATATACCAACGCAAGGTTAATGCAAGTCCTGCCCCAACTCTGTTAATTTCCTGGTAATTTCACCAACCCCTGATAAACATGCATAAACCTTCCATATACACTCTGTTCTCTGAATTCAGGGAGACATATTTGAACTTTGCCCATATCCTGGCTGATAGGTCAGCCTCACAATAGAACCTCTCCTTTGGCAAATGCAGGGGTCCCATGTTTGGCTTACGGCACGCTGGGCAGTGGACCCTTCTCAGCTAGGCCCACACTGCTTAGCTCCTCAGGACAGCGAAGGGGTCAAGAAGCCAACTCCTTCCCAGCTAAAGCCCTTCCCCTACCTGTAGGGGCAATATTACCACTGTAAACTAAATAGATCGACAGCCTGGCCTCCAGATGGGAAATGTTCAGAGTCCTCCATCCGCATTTGAAAACAGCAACAAGCCTCAAAAAAGCGGCCCATTGGTTACTCAACCATGGACTTGATACAAGCTCCTTATGAAGCACAATTACATTAACAATCCAAATGTAAGATAGAAAAAACTGCTCTAAAATTGATTTGTAGAAACAGAGTTTATTTGCACATTAGTCTATGTCCGTGATAAATAAAAAACTGAAATTTTATGATTCCCCCTTGATTTATTTTATCCTTAACAGAGGTGAATCATTAAATATTAACAAGAGCAAATTTGACACAGCACAGAGTAAGGCCACCTGTACTCAAATCCCACACCTGTGACTTGATGGATATGTAGCCTCAGGAGAATTACTAACCCTTTCATTCCTGTTTCTGTGTCTCTAAAATGGGGATAATGACAATGTCTACTGCATGAGGATAAAAAAAAAATCCATGGAAAGCACCTAGCATGGTGTCTGCACACTATAAATTTTTAATAATGTTAGCAATGATTATATAATTTTCATATAAATAAATTCACAGATATGTAAGAATTCATTTGGAAAATGGCTCAGGAAATGTGGTCGCCGTAGTTCAGGCCGCACAGTATTACCTGGTGGTCTCACAAATACCAGTCCCCCTCAGTACCTTTCCTTTGCAAAATGTGAAGGTTGGACTAGACTCGTGGTTTTTAAATAGTGTTCTTTCTGTGAGAACTACGAGGGGATGAGGATGGGAGGGGCTGTTCTTATTTGCGCTATACTGGGTTTCCAGGTAAGACATCACTTGAAAGCAAGGTTTCTGGGGCCAGAACTTGGAAACCACTGGACCACATGGTCACTCAGATCCCCTCCAGCTATTATATCCTATTATTCAATGAAAATAATGAAACATGTATCAAGAAGAGGACGATATCAGGCTTCACAGGGAGAAAAGCAGGAAGAAGCACTTAGCTAAGTTGCTTACTACATTCCTGAGAAAAAGTATCTATTATTTTAGTTTTGAACATTTGGTGAATGTTTTTGTCTTTGGGTAGGATGAACTGGCCAAGGTTAAAAGTTTTTCTATCCAGAAATAGGTCATTTTTAAAAATTCTATGCTCATTTTAGCTCTGGCATGGAATTAAGAAAGTATAAATTCATACACATAAATATTTGCAATGGCTGGGCTCTCTCTGGGTTGGTGTCAAGGTCAAAGTGTCTTGGCACCATTCCTCTGTCACTCAGACTACCACCTCCAAGGTGGATCGGGAGGGGTCACTACCCTGGAAGCGCAAGCACAGGGCACACTCAGCTAACCCTCCTTCCTACAATGCCCACGGCTGCATGACACACCCACACATCTCAGGCTAGTCCTTCACATTTTTCAGTAGAATTGGACAAAAGCAAGTAGAAGATCTTGGGCAATACCCTAGCTCTTAATGCCCCTTTGTTCTCTGTTAAGACACATGGAAGTAATGAAGGCTTCACACTTACCACCACCACACTCTTGGACGCGTCCAGGACGTGGATTACCGGCGCACTGTATCTTGGAGCTATTTTAACTGCTGTGTGGGTTCTGAAAAGAAGGGTCAGGAAGAAAAACATCCATCAGTGCTGACAGTTCCTATACAACTCCTGTTCAGAACCATTAGAGATAATGTGTTTCTACAATGCTTTCCTGAGAATGATTCCAAGGTACTTAACAAATACTGAACTTCAAATTTCCCTTGTAAAACAAGAATGATTTTCTCCCCACACTAATATGGGGGAACCCAAGGGGAGAAGACATGGACTTGTTGGCCCAGGCACAAAGAAGTCTGTGACAAAATGAGAACAACTTTGTCCTCAGCTGTCGGCCAGAGGGACAACAAGCGTGCAGCCTCACACTGGTTAGCAGCCCCTCTGCTAAGGGAGCTAACCAGCCCAGGCAATTGCACTCTGCTGTCATAAAGGTCACCTTGAGTTTTTCCCTCCCAGTGAGCTGGGATACCAACCAGGGCCCCTGGGGAACCAGCCACCAGGCAGGGCACACAGGACCCCACTCTAGCTGCTGTTCCCTGTTCCTGAGAGACACCCCACTCCTTGGCCCCAACCCCACCTTGTACTTGTAGTATGGAACCTCAGACTCTAACTAACAACAGAAATAACACAGACGCAAAAGCAACAAACATTTTATACTAACGTTGGCTTATCCCCAAATCCCTATTGTCAAAACTCGAAAATGTCAATACTGAGGAAGAAACATCCTTCAATCCTTAAAATCACCTAATAAACTAAAGCGCAATACAAACTGCCCCTTGATTACTGTTTATAGCAATAGCATAGGCTATACACTGGCTATTTCACTGTAGAACATAACACATGAAAGTGAGAGCTGATGAAGGTGCCCTCCCTTACAGAGCTAACACAGGCCCTGAAGACGAGAGAGAGGTGTGGACTCGGCCAGTCCCACTGAAAGGGTGGTACTGTCCCCACAGGGCGGCGATCCTTTCCAGCTTTTCTCCTCCCTCCATCTCCCCTCATGTGGCAGCACCATTTCCCAAGGCAGAGACTTTCATATTCTTTCCCTTCAACTACAATATACTTTCATTTGGGAAGATGTCCAGAATATGCTATTATGTGAGGAAAAAATCCAAGTAGCAGAACAGTGTGTTTAATACAATTCTGTTTTTTAAAAAGCAAACACTACCACCCTCAATTTGCCCTAGCCCACCTAATATACATGTCAGTGTATTTAGAAAAACACAGAGAGATACACAGCAGTGTCGATACTGGTTGTATGGAGGCTGGGGTGGGACTGGAGGTGGGAGAGGAGACACCACATTTTATTTTACATTCCTCTGAACTTCCTGACATGTTCTAACAAGTATAGATCACTGAGGTAACTTTTAAAAACCAAGAGAATACCACAGTGCGGTATACATGTGAGGGTTTTTAAGAAGCTTCTCGTGGAAAGCTCTAAAAATTCATTCCGAACAAGACAGACAAGACCCCTAACATTTCATCTGTCCCCTTTCTAGGCATATCTCTGCATATAAACAGAAAGTAAAGGATTAAAGCCATAAACCACAAGAACTGACAAAGATGGAAGTTCAGGCCTAAGCCACTTAGTGTAAGCAAGACCATGTTCTGGACTAGAAGGCTGGGTGCAGAGCCATGGGGGAGCTAGACCACGGCCTGGAGCAGCCAAGACAACTCCACTGCCCTGACGACAGGTTTGTATCTGCACTGCACTCAGGGCACCAAAGATCTGAAGATTATCTTGGGTTTCTTGGAAGGGGAAGATTTTCAAATAGTAGGAAAAGTTATAAAGAAGAAGCTGTTTCCAGTTTCAAAACAGAACACAAGTCAGAATATGCTTGCTTCCTCTTCTTCAGATGGTCAGCAACTTGAGCACATGGAAATATTTTAATATATATTCTGCATGAAGTTGCTCCAGGAAACATTTAGACTGATGTGACTTAGACGATATTTCTCTTAAGGAGAACCAGTACAATTTAAAATTTTTAAATCAATACAATTAATATTTATTAGGCATTCAAGTTCTCAGTACAATTCTGGCCATTTTCTCTTTGATAATCTTCTGGACAAGGGCTCTGAGAAGAAATTGATGGATCCCTCTATTAAAAATAAGTAAAAAAGTAAATAAAAGTGAAGTGCTACATTAAACCTGACAAATCTAGATGCGCACAGGCATGAAATCTGAACTTCCTAAGCCATCGATGTAGGACTTTATCCTCCATTTACCCCATGGCCCCAAGCACATGGGTCGGTGAAAATCATGTCTAAACATTTCACCCCACCCCTTAAGATGGTTTCTCTCTCTCTCTCTCTCTCTCGCGAGTTGGTACCTAAAGAACCCTTTCAATCGAGAGTCCTTTTAATTTCCTTATAAAATAATTTGACATTGATTCCACTTTCTTCTAAGCTTCCATTTATGTAAGCTTCTATAGGTGGAAAGCGACATCTCCTGGGTGTCTGAAAAGATGCAAAACATTGAACTCTCTCCTCCCCTTCTTGCACCAGGAGCAAAGGGCTACATGCTGAGGCTGAAACGCAAACCCACCTCTGCAAAGCCACTCATCAGCCCTTAGGATTTAATTAGTCAACTCCAATACTTGCCAAGTGGGCATTGGAGTTTTAACCTAGGATTTTTTTTAAAAACTCTGAAAAAGAGCAGGCACTCTAAACATTTGTTCCCTGTTACATCCCATCCCAGAATCAATTGAAAGTGATTTATATAACTGCAACATGACCAAAATTTAAAATTTGAAGAGAAAAACATGAGAATGGGAAAATTAAGGAGCCATGAGGAGTAAGATCAGCATCTAAAATTGATTCCATGAAGTCCCACACTCAGGCCTCAGCTCTCAGCCTCCCTGCTGTTGATTCAAAGAGCAAAATAATACCAGTTATGTGATTCAACACCTTACTTGCTAACAATTAAAAAAAAAAGCCTCAGAAAATTACCTCTGGCTTTGAGCAATGTAACTTCCTGTTGAATTCTCCATTACTCACAAAAAATACTTGAAAAAGACATTTTGCAGCTATTGGCTTTGAACCACTTAAAAATTGAGAGCTAACTGCCAGACTTGTGCCCTTGGGAAGTTCTGTGGCTAACAGAGCCAGATTTCCACTAATGTCATTTCTAGTTTGTGATACCCAAACCATCTGTATTATAGATAGAACACTCAGCTTTCTCTGCTCTAATAGCTACAGGTTAAAAAGGGACACTCCAAGCATATTTCTACCCATATATGGCTCCAAATCTGTATAACCCTTTCAACTTATCCAAGGATCCATCCATTAGGCAGCTGTAAGCATCATTTCTAGTATCCTGCGGGGTAAGGTTCTCATTCCATCATGCTATTGCAGGTCACAGAAGTCTGGAAAAGACATGATGTTATATTATATATTTCCTCTGTGATCTGCTTTCACGACAACTTGGGAGTCCTGAGGCACCATCTGCTCAAATATAGTTAGCAAGAGAAAGAACTGCAAGCCCGCTGAGCCCTCAATAGGTCTGCACGAGGTAGTAATAAGGGCTCTCTGAGGGCTTCTGAGAAGTTAAATTCCTGAATGCTTTCTAGCAAAGGAACTCTCCTAGGAGTAGATGGCTTTCTTATGCAGATGAAAAATCACTAACCATAAAGGAAAAGATCAGACCTCAAGAAAATAAGACCTTTTGTTATCCAAAAATAACACTAAGACAGCAAAAGGCAAGCCATATCAGAACAATCTATTTGCAATATATAGTTCTGATAAAGGAATTAAATCCAATATAAATATAAGGAATGCATACAAATCAATAGAAACAAAGGCAGAATACCCAGTTTAAAAGAAAGACTTAAAAAGCATATCCAAATGGTCAATATACACATGAAAAGGCACTCAACATCAGCAGTCAGTAGCAAAATACAAATGAGAATGCTGTCAAGATATTATTACACATACACTAATATGGATAACATTGAAAAAGATTTAGAATATCTGGAACTCTAACAATTGCTGGTAGGGGTGTAAGTTCATTTAATCATTTTGGAACACCACCTGGCAATATATAATGCATAGCTTATGATTCAGCAAGTTTATTTCAGAGCAGGAATACACATATAGCAGCATTCTCTGTAGTAACCCCAAACTGGAAAAACCCAAATATCCACCCACAGTAGCATAAATAAATCAGTATATTACACAATGGAATATTAGACCACAATGGAAAAAAAAATCATTACAACAATGACTTTGGGCCTCACAGACATAATGTTGAGCAAAAGACACTAGACGTAGAAGAATACATGCAACAGAATACAAAGCTGAGATGCAGACAGAACCAACCTATAGACGCAGAAGACAGAATAGTGGTTACTTCTTTTGGAAAGGATCACCAGGGTGGGAACCCAGTGAAGTTCCCCAAGTGCCATTAATCTGGGAATGGTTACTTTCGGTGGGCCCATTTTTGTAAAAATTCATCAAGTTGTTTATCAATGATTTGTGTGCTTTTCTGTATGATTGCTGTACTTTAGTAAAAATGCTTACTTAAATCAAGAGGGCTTGATGAAGCAAGATGCCAGGTCTGAGACCTCACCCACTGTCACTACTTTAGAACAGACTCATAACAGGATTTTACACTGAAGTTCTTGGAGGCTGACTGAGAATCTGGTTCTCAAAGCCTGCTCTGGCCCTGCAACAGAGAAGGGGAAGGTCACCTGGAAGCCATACCAGAGAAGCCACTGCCAGTAGCTCTTATTCTCCAAGAAGAGAGGAGAACCAGGAAAGGAAGAGCTCATCAGGAAACAAAGCACTAGTGTGCTGGAAGAAACCTTGGGAGGTCAGTGGACCCAGCTTTCTGCCTTTGGCTAGGAACACATCAGTTTCCCAGACAATAACAACAGAGATTTTGCAATGGCATGAAGAGATAGTGGGCGACTTCTGATCTGATTAATTATAACTTGATATACCAGCTTATAACTGTTAAAAGCCATTTATTGCTAATTTTGCAAATGATGCATCTTGGGAGGGTAGTCATGTTGCTTCTGAATGTTTTTTTAAAAGCCTCTTGAATCTGGTGGCTCTTACTTGAGATCTAATAGAGATAGACATATAGTAGAATGGACTATTTGGTAATGTTCCAATTTGCACAAGCAGCAATAAGTGGTTTCCTGATCTTGAACTGAATGTAGTGTCCTATCATTTAAAATGGTTCTTATATTGAAGCCAGCATCACATTTACATAAATCACAATGCATTTCATTACATTTGTTCATTTAAATATTTACTTATTCCATTTTACAACTGTGGTTTTAACAGGTATTTCATTCTGACAATAGTTTGTAGATTCTCTTACCATTCATTCTCTTTACTAAGCTAATGAATATTCACAGTACAATCATCAAGTACCCAAGCCCAGCTCACTGAAATCCCAGTCCCCTGGAGAATAATCTGCCACATATCCTAGTGGGGAAGTCCTTCATGGAAAAACAAACCCAGTTGTGTAACATGGGCAACAGCCAACCACCAACTGTTGAGTCTTTCAAGTATGAAGATCAGTTAATGGATAAATGACATAGATCACTATGCCACTCATGAAAATGATCTATTCTGATTATAAATGGCATGATGGTTAATTTTATGTGTCAATTTGGCTAGGCCATGGGATCCAGTTTTTGGTCAAACACCAATCTAGATGATTCTGTGAAGGTGTGATTAGTATTTAAATCAGTAGACTTTGAGTGAAGGAGACTATCCTCCATGATGTAGGTGGGGCCTCATCCAATCAATTAAAGACCTTAATAAAAAGACTGAAATCTCCCAGGGAAGAAGGAATTCTGCCTCCAGATAGCCTTTGCACTCAAGATGTAATCAACTCTTGCCTGTTCTCCAGCCTGCCAACTTTCCCTGCAGATTTCAGACTTACCAGCGCCAATAATCACATGAACAAAGTCCTTAAAATAAATCTTTCTCTCTGTACACATTCTATTACTTCTGTTTCTCTAAAGAACCCTGACTAATACAAATAGCTTAACATACAGTTCTTTCTAGTGTGAAAGGAATTTTAGAATACTTCTGTTGTATTCTCTATTGTATGTTCATATCAGACCTCTATTGTATGTTCATATCAGAAAACTAAACTGCTCACTTTTAGGGTGTTCAAGTTCAGTGCTCCACCTGGGCACCATTCCCTGCCAAAGTAAACTATATAGGGCATAAGGAATGTGTCATAAAAAGTCTAGTACTCTTAACTAAAATATTTCTTACCAAATATCATTATGATCATGATCCCAGGAAAAAATCTGACAAAATGAATAGTGATGACAAGACCAAATTGAACTTCCTCCTCTTTAAACTGTTTAACCCAAAAGTTTCCGCCTTTCAGAAGCAACTTGCCAAAGTGATCCTTTGGTTCATTCTACCTAGGTGGGCCTTCTTTCTCAGCTCTAACAAGGTGGGAATTTCTTCAAGGGAACCTGTAATTCTTCAGTCAGACAGAATGGGCTCAACTTCCAGCAATGTCTGGGTGTCAAAAACACAGCTTCTCTACTCAGTCTGATTTCGAGAGGAGTAAGTGTTTATTACAAATCTCAGGAACTGATGGGAGAGGATTAAGAAAAAGACAATCACAAGCCAAAGGAATCCAAATGGGCAAAGGGGGGGGAGATGGCACAGGACTCTCCCACGGCACACTCCACAAGTATTCTGGCTCTTGCCAAGTGAAGACCAGAAAGTTCATGGGTTTATATAGTAAGGAACCAGTGTACAATCATAAGGGAAAACAGCTCAGGTTTTATCAGTTTTTAAACACCGGCATTGAAGAGAATTTACAGTGAAGCACAGAGCTCATTAGCATGACTTACCTCGAAGTGGTTGCTCCTCCAATCAACAATGGAATCTTGATAGCTAATCTCTCCATTTCCTTGGCAACAAAAATCATCTCATCCAGGGAAGGAGTGATGAGTCCTGACAGGCCGATTATATCTAGTATTGAAAAAAGGAAAAAAGGACAAGTGAGAAGGAAGATGAGAGAAAAAGAGAAAACAAGGATGATGACTCATCTTAAAACTTTATTAATAAAGCCCACGAAACCTATAGGAATTACCAATTTCTAATTCTAAGACATCTTTTATGACCGAGGACTTTCAATGTATTGTTTATATTTGGTAGTAAAAATGATCTATAACTTCAAGTTGCAATAACATACTTGCCACAGTCTGGGGAAGCCAAACAATAGGATATATTGTTTGTTCGTGATTTCCCAGACTCAAACATGTCACAGTGTCTGAAGAAACATAAAAACAATGACCCACAGAGAAAAAGTCCAATACAACACTGTTCCCTTAGGAGAAATGTGTCTCCATTCCCCATCTTCAGACCCACAAAGGTGTTACTCCCACTGTAAATGGCAATGACAGCAGCCCCTGTGCAGAAGCTACTTCACTGTCTGAGGCCCCACCAGTCCCATGTGGGCTGGGGCATTCCTGCTCATGGACAGACCCGTGGAGGAAACGACATTTAGAGAGATGTCCAGAAGCACAGTCACACAGTACCTGCTTTGTGGTCAAGAGCAGCTTTCAGTATCTCATCGCAGGGAGTCATGACTCCCAAGTCAATAACTCTGAGGTACAGAAATGAGATGTGAGAAAATTAGTGAGAATCCATTAGAGATAATGCTGAAATGAGCTTTTTTTTATTAAGGTATCATTGAGATACAATCTTATGAAGATTTCACATGAGCAACATTGTGCTTACAATATTCACCCATATTATCAAGTACCCCCCACACTCCACTGCAGTCACTGTCCATCAGCACAGGAAGATGCTATAGAGTCATTACTTGTCTTCTCTGTTGAAATGAGCATTTTTATTTTACCACCAAATCGTGCTCTAACATAAACAGGAATCACATGAAAAAAGCTCACTATATATCAACAACCACAAAACTACCCTTTATTAAGTACTTACTGTGTGCCAGGTACTAGGCTAAGCTTTTTAAAGCAGCTTATTGATATATAATTAACAGAGCATAAAAGTCACCCATTTAAAGTATAGGATTAAATAGCTTTTGGTATATTACATTACTATTTTTTAAAATATATAATATATAAAAAAATATATAATATAAAATATATAAAATATAATTTGCCCTTCTAATCATTAAATGTACAACTGAGTGGCACTAGTTACAGTCAGTCACAATGCTGTGCAACCATTATCACTGTTTATTCTCCAAACTCTTTCATCACCCCAAACTGAAACTACAATCATTCAGCAACAACTCCCCATTCCTCATCCCCCAGCCCCTGGTAACCTCTGTTCTACTTTCTGTGTCTATGAATTTGTCTATTCTAGATACTTACACAAATGGAATAGTACCTTATTTGCCTTTGGTGTCTGGCTTACTCCACTTAGCATAATGGACATACCACATTTTGTGTATTCATTGACCCATCAGTGGGCATTTGGGTTGTTTCCACCATGCTAAGCTTTTTGCATAAGCAATGCCCTTTAACCCTCACAGCACCTCAAGCATGGAAGCACTACTCTGAGCTCCGTTTTAATGAAGCCTAGGGCCCAGAGAAGTTAAACAGCTCGTCCAGTTACACAGCAAATTTGTACCAGAGTTGTCGTCTGAACCAGGACCTGACACCAAAACCGATTCTCTTAGCAATTTAGGACAATAAAAATGCTGGGAAAATTCACTCAATAAATATCTATAAAACAGTATAGAGAACATGGAAGCCAAGGAGAAGGACAGACAAAGAAGTCAGTTCCTGCACATGAAAAGCTGGTGATAGGAAATCTGGATACTTAAGTCAAGGGAGAGGGAGACTGAATCAGGGAACAGTTCACCGAGGGAGAGGGTGAAACTCAATGGAAAAGCTGGCTCTGGGTTGGGCACACATGAGGAGAAGGGCAAGTGTTGGGCAGTAAAGCCTGGAGCAAGCTCAGAGAGAACAGGATAATACCAGAGGAGTTCCTACTCTGGGAGGGGACAACTTTCTGGAACTTAGAGAAAACAAATTTCTGCCCTGGAAAATGTTCCATGTACTACTCTTCTATTCTAGATTTAGAGTACCCTTATGCCAGACATTTCTGCAGTTTAATTCTATCATGAGCATTTGTTTAAAGGATGCTTGAAAATCAAAGCATGCATTTTCACTTATTTCATAATGTCAACAATTCTTAAAATTAAATAAGCAAAATAATTTTAAATTAAAAAATAAAATCAATGCTTAAGAACGACTACCTGACAGCATCTGCTGGTAATGTCGGGTGCTGAACACGAGGGGCAGGAAAGAGCCTTGCTTCTCACTACAGACTTTTATACTGTTGGATTTTTTAGCTTGTTCCCACATTTCTTTGAAAAAGTTTTAAAAATAAACTAGCACATATGGAATCCTCAGTAAAAAGCAAGACAATGTCAAATCAACAACAGTGTTCACCATTGTTTGCACTAACCTGGCAGAAAACAAAGGCTTTGGGTTTTAATGATGTGGCACGACAGGTTATAGCACGAGTGAGATGGTGCCACTTTTTATTTTAGCAAGTTGAAATGTGTCTGGTAACTGGATCTTCTGTGAACTATGACTAAGTATTGACTACTGCATATAAAGCTAAGCAAAATAGCACATTGCTTTTAAATCGAGATAAAAAGGCATACATTTCAAAACTTTTTCAACACTGAATTTTTAAAAATCAATTAGAAATCACCAGTATCATGGCAAGAATCAACTCACTCTCATTCTTTTTTCTTGTTTTAAGCCCATGCACCCTTCTGGAACATCTTTTGCATGCTTGCTGAGCTTCAGGAAGTTAACCTTGCGGCTGGGCAGAAATGGGAGAAGGAGAAACTATACAGACAGTGAAGTCAGAGAGGGAGCAGAGAGCATCTTAACAGTGGCGATTAGTTCCATTCTTGTAACACTAAGTGTGGGATTTCTTGGCCATCCATATGGAGCTCTCAGGTGTCAGCTGGATATTTAAGTCTGGAGATCAGGGGAGAGATCCATGCTGGAGACAAAACTTGGGGCCCATCAGCATTTTATGCGCTGTTAAAAAGTCATGAGACCAGACGAGATGATACAAGCCCATCCTAGCACCTTGTCCACAGGTGTGCCCCCCACACCAACAGTACCAACACCCTGAGGCGCTTGTTAGAAATACCAACCTCAGGTCCAGATCCCCAGATGATCAGAAGGCACATTACAGTCTAAGAAGCACTGACCTAGGTAGTGAGGACAGACAGAGAAGAGGTACAAAGGCTGAGCCTTGTAGCCCGCCTCTGTTTAGGGGTCACACAGAGGGAGAAATCAGCAAAAGAGAGACCATCAGGGGTCAGTAAGCTAGGTGCCTGGTTACAAGTTCAATTTCCAACTTACTAGCCTAACTTAGGAAGTCTTGCTGAGAAACAGTCAAGTATCTCATTGATGAGAGGAGCACTTCCCAACTTTTTGCATGTGTGGAAAATACGTGTGGCTCTGTGACACGTGAAGGAGGGTGCCTGGGGCAACTAAGCTGGACTGAAGCTGCCCCTTGAGGAAGAAGGGGATCAGTTTTTCAGCACACCTGAATTAAGAAACTGTTGGAAAGTTGTGAATTAGAATACTGTGTGACAAGGGCTAGGATGGAGGCATTTCCAGCGTAACGTGGGAAGCCATTTAAGCTGGATGGCAATTACAAGTCTCTCAGCAGGTTAATACCAGATTTTGAAAAATAACACTGGATTTTGAAAAAATAAGTAGGCATTAGTTAAATGAAGGAAAAACTAGGGTATTCCAGGCAAAACTCCTAATAAAGGTCCAGAACCATGAACCAGCTGGGAAGTCCTAGGGAAGTCTGGTTGATGGAAAGGGTCTGAAGCCAGGGAGGAGGCTGTGGGTCAAACCCTTCTCTTTCTCTCGCCTTTCCTACAACTTCCGGCTTCCCCCACATACATCTCCATATCCTCTGGCTTCCCCTTGTTCCTCTTCCTCACTCTGAGCTGTATCCCATGCCTGTAGAGGCCTCTTCTTACACATGTTATCTATTGCATAATCTCCATAGTTTTCTGTCTTGACATAACCTGATAGCACTTTTAGTCCTCTTTTCCCCCACAAAGAAAAATTTTTTTAATCATTTCATGAGATTCACTTCATCAGTGACAGAGCCAGGAATGAGAAAGGACTACATTAGGATATGGTACTGGATGAGTTTGTTAGATTCATTTACTAGCTGGGTGACTGACCCAAGCATCCAGGCCAGAACACTGATGCTGAGCAAAAGTAAACATTTAACCCCATAACAGAGATCTGCAGAGTGCTCATCTACTGGCTGATACCATAAAATTAAACCCACCAGTGCCAAGAGTCCATGTGTAATGAGGCACAAGACCCAGAGGGGTATTTGACTGATAGAAAAGGTGTGCACATTCACTTATATATTTGTAAAAGAAATAGTTTCACCAGAAGATGTTTCTCCAGTTAGGCTTACTAGCAAAGATAAGCAGACCTTCAATGAACAAGGGAGGGGAATCGTATGTGCTGGAGGAAAGCCTCAGATTTAATAAGCAGTCTTCCCCACTATTGACATTCAACTCCAACAGCACCCTAGAGAAATGCCACTCTTTTCCCTGGCCTCTTACAATTTTTTATAGGAGGAAAAAAAAAGCATTCTTAGTGTGATTCCCTCAGCCACTGATCCATTTTTCAAAATAAAAAAATGATAAACACATGACAATGATATCTCAAAAACTGCTTAGGAAGTTCCCCTACTAGTTGCCTTTTTCAAGAGTTCCTATCCTGTTACCATAGTTGACTATGTATGTACCAGATTATTTAGCCTGATGACAATAAACTTAAACAGAGAAAAGTTAGCTGAATCATTTCGGTGTCTCTAGTAGTACAATGCATGGTATGCAGAAGATGATCTATAAACAGTTATTAGCAAAGTTGAATATTAACTAATTGAAATGAATGAAAATAGAAGGCAACAGTATCAGGTTTGAAAAGGTGAGACAAGAGCAGAAATGTCTTGTAGATTTTAAGAAGCACCCACTTTATCCAAATACTTCATCTATAGGTAAAATCTCATTATTAACAACCTCCGCTGTATCTCCATACATTTCTCTTTTAAAAATAAATAAGTAAATAAATTCCAAGAAAAATGCTCCTCATTTCCCGGACTAAGAGAGATTGCTCAGTCTTTTTTTTTTTTATTAAGGTATCATTGAAATACAATCTTACGAAGGTTTCACAAGAAAAACGATGTGGTTACATTCAACCTCATTACCAAGGCTCCCCCATACCCCACTGCAGTCACTGTCCATCAGTGTAGTAGATGCCAAGATGCCTACTTGTCTTCTCTGTGCTACACTGTCTTACCCGTGACTCCACACACACCATGTGCAATACTCATGATATGCCTTAATCCCCATCTCCCTGCCTCCCCACCTGCTCTCTCCCATCCCTCCCCTTTGGTAACCACTAATTCCTTCTTGGAGTCTCTGAGTCTGCTGCTATTTTGTTCCTTCAGTTTTGCTTCACTGTTATACTCCACAAATGAGGGAAATCATTTGGCACTTGTCTTTCTCCGCTTGGCTTATTTCACTGAGCAAAATATCCTCCAGCTCCAATCACGTTGTTGCAAATGGTAGGATTTGTTTCTTTCTTATTACTGAATAGTATTCCATTGTGTATATGTATCACCTCCTCTTCATCCATTCATCTACTGATGGACACTTAGGTTACTTCCATATCTTGGCTATTGTAAAAAGTGCTGAAATAAACATAGGGATGCATATGTCTTTTTGAATTTGAGAAGTTGTACTCTTTGGGTAAATTCCAAGGAGTGGGATTCCCGGGTCAAATGGTATTTCTATTTTTAGTTTTTTGAGAAACCTCCATATTGCTTTTCCAATGGATGAACTAGCTTACATTCCCAACAGCAGTGTAGGAGGGTTCCTTTTTCTCCACATCCTCACCAGCATTTGTTGTTCTTAGTCTTTTGGATGCTGGCCATCCTAACTGGTGTGAGGTGATATCTCATTGTGGTTCTAATTTGCATTTCCCTGATGATTAGTGATGAGGAGCATCTTTTCATGCATCTGTTGGCCATCTGAATTTCTTCCTTGAAGAACTGTCTCTTCATATCCTCTGCCCATTTTTTAATTGGGTTATTTGCTTTTTGGGTGTTGAGGTATGTGAGTTCTTTATATATTTTGGATGTTAACCCCTTCTCGGATCTGTCATTTACAAATATATTCTCCCATACTGTAGAGTGCCTTTTTGTTCTGTTGATGGTGTCCTTTGCCATACAGAAACTTTTTAGTTTGATATAGTCCCATGAGTTCATTTTTGCTTTTGTTTCCCTTGCTCGATGAGATGCATTCAGGAAGAAGTTGCTCATGCTTATATTCAGGAGATTTTTGCCTATGTTGTCTATTAAGAGTTTTATGGTTTCATGACTTACATTCAGGTCTTTGATCTATTTCAAGTTTACTTTTGTGTATGGGGTTAAACAATAATCCAGTTTCATTCTCCTGCACGTAGCTGTCCAGTTTTGCCAACAACAGCTGTTGAAGAGGCTGTCATTTCCACATTGTATGTCCATGGTTCCTTTATCATATATTAATTGACCATATATGCTTGGGTTTATATCAGGGCTCTTTAGTCTGTTCCATTGGTCTATGGGTCTGTTCTTGTGCCAGTACCAAATTGTCTTGATTACCGTGGCTTTGTAGTAGAGCTTGAAGTTGGGGAGCATAATCCCCTCAGCTTTATTCTTCCTTCTCAGGATTGCTTTGGCTATTCAGGGTCTTTTGTGGTTCCACATGAATTTTAGAACGATTTTCTCTAGTTTGTTGAAGAATGCTGTTGGTATTTTGATAGGAATTTCATTGAATCTGTAGATTGCTTTAGGCAGGATGGCCATTTTGACAATATTAATTCTTCCTATCCATGAGCACAGAATACATTTCCATTTATTGGTATTTTCTTTAATTTCTTTCATGGGTGGTCTTGTAGTTTTCAGAGTATAGGTCTTTTACTTCCTTGGTTAGGTTTATTCCTAGGTATTTAATTCTTTTTGATGCACCTGTGAATGGAATTGTTTTCCTGATTTCTCTCTCTGATAGGTCTTTGTTAATGTATAGGAATGCCACAGATTTCTGTGTATTAATTTTTTATCCCGCAACATTGCTAAATTCAGGTATTAGAGCTAATAGTTTTGGAGTGGATTCTTTAGGGTTTTATATGTACAATATCATGTCATCTGCAAACAGGAACAGTTTAACTTCTTCCTTGCCAATCTGGATGCCTTTTATTTCTTTGTGTTGTCTGATTGACATGGCTAGGACCTCCAGAACTATGTTGATTAAAAATGGGGAGAGTGGGCATCCTGTCTTGTTACCAATCTTAAAGGAAAAGCTTTCAGCTTCTCGCTGTTAAGTATGATGTTGGTCATGGGTTTGTCATATATGGCCTTTATTATGTTGAGGTACTTGCCCTCTATACCCATTTTGTTGAGAGTTTTTATCATGAATGAATGTTGAATATTTTCAAATGCTTTTTCAGCATCTATGGAGATGATCACGTGGTTTTTGTCCTTCTTTTTATTGATGTGATGGATGATGCTGATGGATTTTTGAATGTTGTACCTACCATCCTTGCATCCCTGGAATAAAACCTACTTCATCATGATGGATGATCTTTTGATGTATTTTTAAATTCGATTTGCTAATATTTTGTTGAGTATTTTTTCATCTATGTTATTCAGGGATATTGGTCTGCAATTTTCATTTTTTGTGGTGTCTTTACCTGGTTTTGGTATTAGAGTGATGCTGGCTTCATAGAATGAGTTTGGAAGTATTCCCCCCTCTTCTACTTTTTGGAAAACTTTAAGGATAGGTATTAGGTCTTCACTAAATGTTTGATAAAATTCAGCGGCGAAGCCATCTGGTCCAGAAGTTTTGTTCTTAGGTAGTTTTTTGATTACCAATTCAATTTCTTTGCTGGTAATTGGCCTGTTCAGATTTTCTGTTTCTTTCTCCTTCAGCCTTGGAAGGTTGTATTTTTCTAGAAAGCTGGCCATCTCTTCTAGGTTATCCAGTTTGTTAGCATATAATTTTCATACTGTTCTGTAATAATTCTTTGTATTTCTGTTGTGTCTGTAGTGATTTTTCGTTTCTAATTTCTGATTCTGTTTATGTGTGTAGACTCTCATTTTTTTTCTTGATAAGTCTGGGTAGAGGCTTATCTATTTTGCTTATTTTCTCGAAGAACCAGCTCTTGCTTTCACTGACTCTATTTTCTTGATTTTATTTATTTCTGCTCTAATTTTTATTATGTCCCTCCTTCCACTGATTTTGGGCCTCATTTGTTTTTCTTTTTCTAGTTTTGTTAATTGTGAGTTTAGACTGTTCATATGGGATTGTTCTTTCCTGAGGTAGGCCTGTATAGCAATATACTTCCCACTTAGCATGGCCTTCACTGTGTCCCACAGATTTTGTGGGGCTGAGTTATTGTCATTTGTCTCCATATATTGCTTGATCTCTGTTTTTATTTGGTCATTGATCTATTGATTTTTTAGGAGCATCTTGTTAAGCCTCTACATGTTTTTTGGCTTTTTCATTTTTGTTGTGTAACTTATTTCTAGTTTCATACCATTGTGGTCTGAGAAGCTAGTTGGTACAATTTCAATCTTTTTGAATTTACTGAGGCTCTCTTTGTGGTCAAGTATATGATCTATTATTGAAAATGTTCCATGTGCACTTGAGAAGAATATGTCTCCTGCTGCTTCTGGATGAAGTGTTCTATAGATGTCCGTTAGGTCCATCTGTTCTAATGTGTTGTTCAGTGCTTCTGTCTCCTTAGTTATTTTCTGTCTGGCTGACCTGTCCTTTGAAGTGAGTGGTATGTTGAATTCTCCTAAAATGAATGCATTGCATTCTATTTCCACCTTTAATTCTATTAGTATTTGTTTCACATATGTAGGTGCTCCTGTGTTGGGTGCACAGATATTTATAATGGTTATATCCTCTTGTTGGACTGACCCCTTTATCATTATGTAATATCCTTCTTTGTTTCTTGTTACTTTCTTTGTTTTGAAGTCTATTTTGTCTGATACAAGTACTGGAACTCCTGCTTTTTTTTCCCTATGAGTTGCACGAAATATCTTTTTCTATCCCTTCACTGGTGGTCTGTGTATGTCTTTCGGTTTGAAGCGAGTCTCTTGTAGGCAGCATAAAGACGGATCTTGTTTTTTTATCCATTTAGTGACTCTATGTCTTTTGATTGGTGCATTCAGACCATTTACATTTAGGGTGATATCGATAGGTATGTACTTATTGCCATTGCAGGCTTTAGATTCGTGTTTACCAGAGGTTCACAGGTAGTTCCCTTACTATCTAACAGTCTAATGTAACTCACTTAGTATGCTATTACAAACACAATCTAAAGGTTCTTTTTTTTTTCCTCCTTTTTCTTCCTCCTCCATTCTTTATATATTAGGTATCATATTCTGTACTCTTAGTCTATCCCTTGACTGACTTTGGGGGTAGTTGCTTTGATTTTCAATCTGCTTAATAATTGTTCTACTGGCTTTATTGTGGTTTTATTTCCTCTGGTGATAGCTATTTAGCCTTAGGAACACTTCCATTTATAGCAGTCCCTCCAAATGCACTGTAGATGGTTTGTGGAAGGTAAATTCTCTCAGCCTTTGCTTATCTGAAAATTGTTTAATCCCTCCTTCAAATTTAAACAACAATCTTGCTGAGTAGATTATTTTTGGTTCAAGGCCCTTCTGTTTCATTGCATTAAATATATCATGCCACTCCCTCCTGGCTTGTAAGGTCTCTATTGAGAAGTCCAATGATAGCCTGATGGGTTTTCCTTTGTATGTGATCTTTTTTCTCTCTTTGCCTGCTTTTAATAGTCTGTCCTTATCCTTGATCTTTGCCATTTTAATTATTATATGTCTTGTTGTTGTCTTCCTTGGGTCCCTTGTATTGGGAGATCTGTGCACCTCCATGGCCTGAGAACATCCCCAGATTGGGGAAGTTTTCAGCAATTACCTCCTCAAAGACACTTTCTGTCCTTTTTTCTCTCTCTTCTTCTGGGACCCCTATTAAGCGAATGTTGTTCCATTTGTATTGGTCACACAGTCTCTCAATATTCTTTCATTCCTAGAGATTCTTTTTTCTCTCTGTGCCTCAGCTTCTTTGTATTCCTCTTACTAATTTCTATTCCATTTACTGTCTCTTCTACTCCATTTAATCTGCTTTTAAATCCCTCCATTGTATTTTTAATTTCAAATACTGAATTTCTTAATGACTGAATCTCCGTCCTAAATTTATCCCTGAGGTGTTGAATATTTTTCGGTACCTCCACGAGCATGTTTATGATTTTTATTTTGAAATATCTTTCATGAAGAGTGATGAGTTCAGTTTCAGTTGGCCCTTTTTCTGGTGTTTGTGGGATTTTGGGTTGAACCAGATTCCTTTGACGTTTCATATTTGTATGTGGCACCATCTAGTGCCCAGATCCTGTAGTCTCTGGAACTGCTCAGGCCCTGAAGTGATGTTGGGTGTCATGGGGGAGCTGCGCTGGTGCCTCGGGAAGGTAAGAGCTGTTTCCTGCTTCCCAGCTACTGTGCCTGTCTCCACTGTCTGAACCAGTGGGCTGAGTACACAGGTGTAAGCCTCTGTGCTTTGGGTTAGTAGCTGTTGTAGGCAGGGCCTCCCTCTGGCTGAACTGACTCCAGTGCAGTGACTGCTGGTCTGTGAGTGGTGCCGGCAGGCCAGGAGAAAGGTGCAGCAGGCTGCATATCATAGTGAGGGCCTTTGGAGCTGAGTAGCCAGCCAGGGGGATGGAGTGCCTAAAGCTTCCGAAAGTTCCCAACCTGCTGGACACAGTGCACCTGGACAATTTTATTCACCTATCCTTTCTCTTGAGCAGCAAGTTCTGTGCAATCATTGCCCCTTTAGCAGCCCTCTCACTGTAAGGAACTCTCTCAGACTGCCCGCCTTTCTTTTGTCCCAGAGCAGCCAGATGTTGATCCCTGTTTTGCACAAGTGGCTGGAATCTCAGTCTCTCCAAGTATTCCACCTGTCTTAGCTTTCCAACCCCATAAAACTGCAGACAACCATGCAATGTAGATTCGTGCTCCCAGAGCAGATCTCCAGGGCTGGGTGTTCAGTAGCCTAGGCTTCCACTCCCTCCCTGCTCTGTTTTGCTTCCTCCTGCTGTTGAGTTGGGGTGGGGGAAGGGCTTGGGTCCCACCAGATCACTGCTTTGGTATGTTACCCTGTTCCATGAGGTCTGCTTTTTTCTCCAGGTGTATGTAGTCTGACACAGCCTTCTTTCCTGCTGCTCTTTTAGGATTAGTTGTATTAACTATATTTTCATATTATATGTGGTTTTTGGAGGAGGTCTCTGTCTCACCTCTCACACAGCCATCTTTATTCCCCTCCAAGATTGCTCAGTCTTGACAGTGGGTAGGCAGGCAAACAAAAGTACTTGTGAAGCAGTCGGAGGGAAAGGGTGCCATCCTGACAGGCTCCTCCCTCTCTGGCCTTCCGCAGTGGTTCTCAGTGTACCTCATTAGCCCGGAATGCAAAGGACAAAAATGCTGACAGTGTGGCAGGGCAAAATGGACAGGTGTTCCCTGACAGCAGGAGACGAGCACTCTAAAGGTCCACAGCTGTAGCTGCAATCAAGCCTCTCTTCTCTACAGACAAAATAGCACACACATTGGAAAGAAGTTGGTGACTCAAAAGGACTGTTGGCTGCATGTGGACCAGAGAAGGCATTACTTTTAACAGGCTTTTGATTATAAAGAATATGTTAAAATCAGAGCAAAACATACACTGACTTAAAACTGTCACATGGAAATAACTTTTTGCTGAATAATTATTCACTGTAATGAGATATAACAGAAAAGGACTTTACTTGTATACACCATTACAACATCTAGCTTCATCATTACCAAGACCCATGCATGGTCCTGTTCTAAGCAAAGGAAAGAGAAAACTGTACAGTCAAAGCCTTCCTGTAAAACTCCATTTAGCTAAAATCTCCTAAGATCTTGGTTCTAAAATATGGCAGTTCACTGGGAGGAAAAAGGAACTCTGCTCTGCTGCCCATGGATAGAAGCCCAGTGTTCTGGTTATTAGAGCCTCTGGCCCAGGGTCAATTGTGAAGAAGCCTCTCAGTTGTTTTAACCCTGTTTGGATATTTTTACTTCTCTTTTTGTCCTTACTGAACATATAACAGATTAAATAATTAACATATCACCTCAAAAGGTGTGTTTAATATCGAAAATTCAAGAACACAGTAAGAAAAAGAAATTAAAGATAATCTCTAACATTCACTGCCACAGCCTACCCAATAAAGTTATCCAACCCAATAAAGAATTACCTGTGCTTTTATTTTTAAAGAAGAAAGGGACTGAAAGAAGTGGGTCCAAACTTACCTGAAATTATTGCAGCCAAGGACTACTCCTACTATATTCTTGCCGATGTCATGCACGTCACCTTTAACAGTAGCCAGCACAATGGTGCCTTGGTAAGGGTCCTGCAGAGTAAGTCAAGCAGCTAAGCGTTGCTTTGGCCATTTGCGGGCACATTACTTAGTTCTCTAAAGCCAGAGTTGTCAGAACACAAAGCAATTTAATACAATTGAGACAACCTCAGAGATGGGTCCAGAATCCAAATCAGATCCCCTGCATGTAGAAAGCTGTAAGCCCAAGCAGTTCAACGCTCCCTAGTTGGTTAGCTCTGGGAGCTTCCACCAAGATCATGGATTCTATCACCTCAAAGAACAGTTTAAGGTCAATTACAAAATAGTCTCATAGCTGAAGACCATATCCTTAACCCCGACAGCTGTCAACAAATGTTTGTGGGAGAGGGAGGAGGAACTGGTGAACAGCGTATGTCCTATCAGACTCTGACCCACCACCACAACAGCCCAGTCACAGGGGCACTTGACTATCTTGTTTCTTCAACACTGTTGTGCTATGCACTGTCAGCATCCCTTCCCTCACACAAAAAAAGACAAGACAAGACAAAGCCATGCAAGGATGGATCCTTAGAAACATTGTGTCTGTTTGCGCCATCCACAAATGCAGATCAGTTTAAAAATTCAGAATCCTAGGGGCCAAAACTAAATGAGCTTCACAGGGAGCTAAACAAGGTCAAAGCTTAATCATTCACTATGGTGGTGTGGCCAACAAGAATTAAATTGAATCCAGAAGCAGCGCCAAGAACATTACCAGTATGCAGAGAATATTCAGTTAAGAGGTTTTCCAAAACCAAACATTACTCAGTGACCTCAAGGGTAGGGACCACTCTTTGTAGCTACTGTGCAGTAGCTGGCACACAGGAGGAGCTTGTAAATGGCCAGCAGATGAATGAACAAACCAGTTTTGTCTTGAAATCATACGCTTTGTTTGAAAAATTATGTTCAATTAAAAATTTCATTAAGCCACATTCAAAGGGAAATCCCAGAGCATTCTGATACTTAAAGAGTTAGATCATTTCTCTATTTTATCTTCAATGACAAACACAGTCAAGCCCTATGGTCCCCCCTCCCACTTGCGAAAGAGTCCTTGAGGTCAGTCCTTCACAGGGCCCATGGGCCATGGGTCTACAGAAAATGACTTGCCTCTTCCTCTACTGTGCCAGGGAGCCCTTTAGTTTCTTCTCTTTCTTTTTCCATGAAGGGGATCAGGTGGCCAACAGCCTTCTTCATGACCCGAGCTGACTTTATAACCTGGGGAAAACATACAGGGTCAGGCATCTTTACCAAACCACATGATGGATGCTAATGGCCATTTGAAAAATGTAAAATCTGAACAAATAAATAAATGAAGAATGCATACTTTTGACCTCAGGTCAGCCACACTAGAGTCCACTTCTGACAGTGGGCAGGACAAGGAATGAGTTCCTCATGGCCAAAGCCAGGGAATGAGGTAAAGGAGAAGGAAAACAAGGCTAGACATCAAATGTTCCAATCTTTGTCCTCCGAATTTCTGCAGTTATTTTTCCTCTGCCTAGAAGGTTTTCCATCAATTTTCCAAGTTCTATATTTCCTTCAGGTTTCAACCTTCTCCACTATGAGCCCCTCTCAGCCTTTCCTTCTCAATCCCCAGCATTACAATTCACTTACTAAGGCTTACACTTAAGCAAGAACAGGGCCTTTTACGGAGTTCATCAACACATGCTAAAATTCACGGGTGAAGTAGAATGAGGAACATGGTATTACACAGTCTCAAAGTTTCCCCTTACAAGTAAATTTACAGTGGAGAGACCTAGCAGCACCTTAAGCAAACGATCAAGGAAAATGTCACCAGTACAGAGACATGGTAACATGTCAGGCCTGCTGAGGGAGCCCGAGAAGGGCAGAGCATGACTGTGTCATTCCTGCCGCAAATGAGGGAACATCCAACAAGCTCAAACTGCGGGACAGTCCACATGATAACTGTATTATACTCCAGAAGTCAAGGTCGTCAAGTTTAAAAGTCAAGACGGGAGCTGTTAAAGAAGGCAGGATAAAAGCAGCATGGGATCCCAAAACAGAAAGAAACAGTATGGAAAAACCGGTGGAGTTTGGCTGAGGACTTCACTTAACAGTGTTACCAATGTTAATTTCCTAGTTGGGATAACTGTACTACAGCCCAGTACAAATGCTAACATTAGGGGGAATGTGTGGAGTGAGGGATATATAGATGCCTGTTAAACTGTATTTGCAATTTATCTGTAAGTTAACTCAAAATGAAAACTTACAAATCAGTCAACATCATGAAAAGCAATGACTGAGGAACTGTCACCAACTGGAGGAGGCCAAGAAGACAGGCTGACTGAATGCTCCTTACCAGGACCATGGCCATGGTCTCACAGAGGCATGCATTTAACACTCACCAAACCATCTCCTTTAAATATGTGCAATTTATTGCATGTTAATTATAAAACAATACAGCTGTTTTAAAAAAGGATGAATCTTATGAAGGAAAATGGGCAATTAATAATTAAATACAGATGAGTAATTAAAATTTTAAAAAACACTGAAAGGAGCCTTTTAGTGTTTGTGTGACATATAGCTCCAAACCCAGGCAGCTTGATTAGCATGTCTTGAATGACATGGTTAGCAGCTGCTGTAGATCAGAATAAGAGCTCTGGTTTTCCTCAAAACATAGCACTGAATGTATACCACTATTTAAAGTGGTAATGATTTTTTGAAAATATGCATCCTTAAAGATGCCTATCAGCTGCTCAAATCATCAAATGTTAGTATCATTAACTTTACATTAGTTTATATTAATTTGGGGGGAGATGGAGAGGTGTTGGAGTAAGAGGTGGTACAGATCAGAGCAAGGAGATTAGAACACTGAGAATTTCCAGATGACCTCCACCTTCCACATCACCCTGAAGATGAATTTTCCCAGACATACTCCTGAATACATTCAGAGAAACAAGGACCAGACCGTAATGCCCTGGAGCTCTGGTCAAAATTAAACCTGAGAAATATGCCTAACTTACTATTTATTCAAAGACATAGACTTTTTCTTTGAACTGGGAAGATTTCCCCCTGTCTTTTGCCAACCTGAGGTAGAAACATTTTTCCAGCTCCAAAAAGATCACCAACAACTTTCATGCCATTCATCAAGGGCCCTTCAATTATATTCAGAGGTCGGGGATATTTTTCCTGGTTTAACCTGGCTTCCTCAGTATCCTCAATAATGTATTTTTCAATCCCCTACAAAAAAAAAAAAAGAATAAGGAAAAGAATCAAATAAACAGTTAGCATTGGTCCACATAGTCACTAAAGAGTGAATCATGGAAATGCCTAAGAGTGCAGCTTCTGGAATCAGACCACATGGGCTCAAGCCTTGGCTCCTAGCACTTATTCAGACAATTCATTAAGTCTCAGTTTCCTAAACTGAAATATGACACAGTACCAAGCTCATGTGGTTATTCAGAGAATAAATGAGATAACCTATGTAAAATACTTGGCTGGCTTTATTGCTACAAAGTAAGTGCTCAGTAAAAGTGAGCTACTGGTGAGAGGACGAGTAGGAAGTAAAGTTTAAATTCACAGTCAAATTCACCTTTAATCCTAGTGGTTTAACATATTATACATTAATAAACATCTCCTGTGAAATCAGTATGCTTTTTCACTGTAATGTTATAGGGCCAGGGGAGGAATGACAGTGGGCAGGACCCTTAGGCAAAGTTCAAATCCATGAAGCTTCCACTGATTATCTGGACTTTACTCATCAAGCCCTATCCTCCAGTGTTCCCAGTTGAAGGACCCTTGGATGTGGCTGACTAGCTCCACAATCTGAGATATGTGAATCCCAAAAGGTTCAACAAGTTAAACTTAAATTCTAGAGCCAAAAAAAGAACTCTGAAATTCTTGACTCAGAAATGAGGAGCCCGAAGCCAAGAGATTACTTATCTTGCCTAAAATTCCAATTATCAGCAGAAGAGCCAGGACTTGCTTGTTGATCGAATGACAGCAGCTTGTTCTAGGGCAGCATTTCTCAACCTTGGCACTACTGCCATTTTGGGCTGAGCAATTCTTTGCAATGTGGGCCCGTCCTGTGAACTGTACAGTGTTTAGCAGCACCCCTACCCACTGGGTGCCAGTAACGCCTCCCACCCCTGGCTGTGCCAACCAAAAATGTCTCTGACCAAATGTGCCAGAGCAGGGACTGGGGGGAGGCAGTCACCCGGGGCAGTCTAGGGAATGTCCTCTGCCAGCTGCTGTCACCACCACCCTCCAGACACAACACCAGATGACCACAGGAGCCTCCAACCTCCAGGTCACACCCACACAGCACCCCCACAACTCACCTTCACAAGGGCATATTCAAGGCGTTCCTCAATGGAGCCGTTCCTCCACTCATCCGTCTGGATGACTTTCTTCCCTCCTTTGCCATGTGTCTGAATTGAAATTAGGTCAGAGAGATGGGTACAACAGGCCCTTACTGAACTATCTGGCAGCAAAAAAAAACTATGCCTTATTCTTCTTTTGTATTTATGGCCTCTAGTAGAGAATTCAGCATGAATTAAGATCTCAGTAAATATTTGACAGAAGGAGACAGGGAAAAAGAAAGTTTTAGAATTCAAACTTTCAGTAGAGGGACAGTTTTCTTTCTTTCTTTCCTAGAAGATAATAACTTAGGACAAAAGATTCCCAAGACCGTAAGAGAAGTCATACCCCACATCTGATGAGCTTTTAAAGCTCTCCACAAGGAGCATCACTACCTACAAATACGTGTAGACAGGCTGCAATAAAGCTAAGCCAGACATCATGCGGAGGCGGGCATACTAACAGGTGCAAGTCATGGCCTCTGAGCTCAAGGACTCGCCATATCCTAAGGGAGGCAGAAAATACAAGAGAGAGCACATGCCAAGGGCTGAATGAGTAGATGATACTGACTGTGCATGATACAAACTAGTAATTTCGAGGAACTAGTGATCATCACAAACTAGGGTGAAGAGAGACTTGGAGGAAGCAGACAGATTCAGCAAAGGGACCGGACTGCAGTGCTCATGGTGCACAGCGGGACTGCATTACCTTGTCCTTTCTCCATCTCTGCTGGTGACAACAATTACCCAAACCAGAAATCTAGTATCACTCTTGAATATCCATTCATTCCCCACCATCGATCACCTAGTCCTAATGATTACAGCTCGTCAGTATCTCTCCACCTTGCTTTTGCTTTCACAGTCCAAGCACTAACTGGCCTCTGCGCCCAGAATCATCCTTGTCTCTAAAGCGTCTTCTGCACTGTGGCCAGAGGGACCTTTCCAGAATGCAATCTGATCAAGCCACCCCCATGTAAAAAAGTTCACTGTAAGTTCCCTGTTGCTCTCAGGATATGACTCCTTTCTGTGCCATACAACATCCCCCCCAGCGGTTTTCCCCTATGGCTTCACCATCTGCCATTCCCAATAAGCTCAGCTCTCCTGGACATTTCAGTGCCTTACAGTCTCCACCATCTCCTTCCCCTCTGGGCCTTCACACCCACTCATATGACATACTCAGGCAGCACCTACCACAGTAGCCGGCCCCTCGTGCCCTGGCAGGGACCACAGCACTGCACTGCAACACCAAGCCTAAGGCTGGTTAGCTCCTGCTTAGCTTTCAGGACTCGCCTGACCCACCACACCTGGGATGCGTTCCTGGACCACCCAGCCTTTGGGTTGTGTCCCTCCCAAATGGCCTCATACCATCCTGTACTTCCCCTATGACAGCAGCACTTACCACACCGGATTTCAATTGCTTTTACACAATAAACTGCAAGCAATGTAGGGCATCTCTCTCTTACTAGGCTTGATCCTCTAAGTTCAGTAATGTGCATAGCACAAGAGCTCCATAAATATTAGCTGATTTCATGGTGAACAAAAATGGTTTTTTAGAGCAATGTTTGTGCAGGACAGTAAGGCCACACCATGGGAAACCAGAAATCCATGTGATAGGAGTTGGCATTTAAGTTTCCAGGCAACTGTGGGGTCAGGGGAGGCAGGGGTAGGACACAATTCAAAGTTCTGAAGCTGCAGAATACCATTCAAAGTAGTAATCTTAAGGAAACCCCACAACAGGGGAGAATTTCTTAACAGTCCATGATATAGGCCTCCACAGGTGGTAAGAGAAAGGGAAAAAGAGGAGAAACGTAAAGCATTAAATAACAGACAATCTGTAAGAGAAGGAAGGGACTGAGGAGGACTCCAAGATTCAGGGCTGACGCAGTGACTGAAATAATGACGCCCCAAGGCTTTCTCACATGTTGAAAAACCTAAAGAAGATGGAAATTTAAAAAGAATTATTTGCAGCATTACTCACAATAGCTAAGACATGGAAGCAACCTAAGTGTCCATCAATGGAGGAACGGATAAAGATGTGGTGCACATGCATACACACACACAAAAATGGAATATTATTCTACCATGAGGAAGGAAAAAAGACAAAACTAGAGCTGTGTAGAACAAGAAGTGCCACCTGCTAATGTCCTGAGCAGCTTAAAAGTATTTGTTTTGACTCATTTCTATGCAAAGTCCCTAAAGTTTCTAAAATATCTAATGTTTTTCAAAGTTGTTTTTCAGTTAAGTTCCTGGAAGAGGTGTACCCAACCACCAAACTGCACAAACCCAGGTCAAGCCTCACCTCAGGGGAGGCGTCTGCACACAAGCCAGCAGGTGCTCCAGAGCAGCCCTTCACCTCGTGACCATGGCGATGCCCTTCCAGGGAGCATAACAAATCCAGGCACAGGATGCATGCAGAAGCGTGATCAGCTACCTTGCCTGTGCCCGCTTCACCCCTTTACATGTAGCCACAGAACTTCTCTGTTAGGACATTCATCCCCTCAGAATAAAAGGAACCTGCTTCCCCTCACGCAGTCATGGCTTTGAGACATGATGCCCCGTGGTCTCCTGATTTCCTGCAGATAAAATTTACTTTGTGGGCCAATTATTTCTGGTGAAGGCTTTTGATTTCAACTCACCGAGAAGCGAACTTAGGTCATTTGGTAACAGAAGGGAAACAGGAAGGAGAGGAGAGGAGAGGAGAAGAAGGGAAGGGAGGGGAATGAGCAGGGAGAGGATGAGGAGAGAAGCCTGACGAGGAGAGGAGAGGAGAAGGGAAAAAAGAAAAGAAAGAGTCCTTCCAAAAACTCACATTCACATCACTTCAAACATGTAAACACCATTTGTTCTACTAGCCACACAATCAGGTAATTTCTGACTTTGAAATGGAGTTTGATGTGTAAAAACTGGGAAAGTTTTGCCAAACACTGTTGGAAAAAAAATAACACCACTGTGTGCAGCATATATGAGGTGGGGAGGGGCCAAAAGACACTGAATTATGAAGAGGGGCAACTGAGGATATAGTGAAGGCCAGTTAAGATTTCTCTGAAGTATTGGGGGAAAACCACCCCACCTGATGAACAGCTTCAGAAAATCAATACTTAAAATGAAATGCTACCATTTAAAAGCAGCTATTTCAGAAGTAGAACAGGGCATGCTGGGGCCGTCTTGCTTTCCAACTAGCTGTTTAATAAGATGTTCTCCATGCTCTAAATACAAGCTGCTGCACAGTTTCACCCACTAAGACCAGACACCAGACACACTGCGGGAGCTCATCAGACAGAAGGCTACCAAGCAAACTGACCCATCAACTGTAATGTGCACCTGGCTACTCCTTGTATTTGACTCTGCTGCTCTAGAGTACCTCCTGCCTCCCAGGGACCTCATGTGGTCTGCGTCTTGTTTCTGACATCAAACTGGACCAGCATCTAGGGGAGCAACCTGCTCAAGACAATGCCAAGGAGAAGGTAAGCGCCAATGGCAGTGAGAGGGATCAAGGCCACATCAAGAGGTGGATACCCTTTGTCCCGGCAAGTATCACGAACATTCTCACAGTCCAAGGTCATTCAAGAGCCATCCTATTCAAAGCAGAGATCCTTCCATGCAGGGCCTATAGGGGTCAAGACCTCTTCTGGGTACTGCTTAATAAAGAAACTCCATGTGAATCATATGGTACCCCATGATACCTAGAACTTCTTACCACCAAAAATTATTTACTCACCATGGGTCAGTCTGCACCAAATTAAAGGAATTGTTTTTCAGTAAACTCATTACTCCTCTTAAATGGGATTAGAGATCTTAGAGAGATCAGAGATCAGACCTTTACACCCTTTTCAATGATGTATCAGACAGGAACTTGGGTACAGACTTCATCAGTGTATAATGAAAAAAGACAATCATTTTCTTTTAAAGAAAAAAAAAATTCTCAACCCTTATTTGCCTCATAATATTCCTGCTCTTCATGCTCCATTTGCACCTGGTGTATCTGGAGGAAATGATACACAGCTGGCAGCTCCTGGCAGTTATTAAAGTAAACCTGCTTCAGTTATTAATTCTCTTAATGGTTACAGAAGTCACCTTGAATGTAGACAGCCCACTTGACAGAGGGGTCAATGGCTTATAATAAGCCCCATGGTTACATTAAGAGGGAGGCGATTTCTTATATGATGGTTTGTTAAGCTCTTGCCATAGCTCTCAAGATTTTCCTGAATTTGGCTGTGCCCCAGGGGCAAAACCTCTTGACAGTTCAGACCGATATGCAGAAACAAAAACTTGTAAATATATGCTAAAAGTGAACACAGACCAAAAAGGATGACTCATATAAAATACAAAGCCAACAAAACCTTAAATGAGAATCGCTGTACAAATTAAGAAGCCCTGACTTTCCTAAGTGAGAAAGCTGTCTCTCCTGGATACAGAAGATGAAATAGCACACCATGTTATGGGTTAATTAAAAATGCTCTAGCATAACTTCGTGATATGACCTTAAAGCTGCAATGCCCATTTGGCCTTCACCAGAGCCCTGTCTCAGTTATTGTGAAGGGTCCCCCACTAGGTTGAAGATAGGCAAAGAATACTGAATAGTATGTCTTGATGTTCAAAGAATATTAAAGGGTTGAACGCTACATCCACATGATTTTATTTGCAACAATCAAACTGAGACATTTTGGGCTCGGTCCGCACAAGCAATCAGAAATGTTTTTGAGTAACTGAGAGGAGGGTCATAGGCCCACTGGTTCAGTCAGAACTCTGATCAGCTTTGCTGAGCTTAAGGTTTCAGAAATCAAAATCCTGCTATCCATAAAGCTGATAAGCCAAGGATGTAGTTAATCCTAAACTGTGCTATCCTTTTTCCAGAACATTTTAGTACTCTTCGATGGAAAAGGAAAAGTTAGCAGTCCTGTCAGAGTTTAATACAGACTTTTACATGGAAAACGTTAATGATGTTAGTTATGTATATATATGCAATCTACATAAAAGCAGTGTACCACTTTCCCAACATGCTTTGGGAGAAAAATGTCTTCCTTTCCATTGTTTTCTGAAATAAATTAAAAAGTAAGTTTTTTGAGGTAAAGATCTCATCTTCCCTTAAATTAAATCCTAGGAAGCAGCACCCATGGTAGGTACTTAATGTTCCTAGGACTGCCAAATACATAATAACTGGGAAACATGGACCTGACTGATGGGTTAAGTATAACTGTTCTCATGTCTAAATATCAGTGTGCAGACCTCACAGCTTGAACTGCAGGACTTTGCCACAGATGGACCACATCCTAACATAAACAGGTATACAACATAAATATAAAACTACACATGCATACACACATACACACACACATATAAAACCAGGTAATAACACAGCCACAAAAATAATCCAAAATAGCCAATTCAAATTATGAAGTAGAAAAATATCTAGTAAAATAGATCTTCCCAGTATATTGCTAGACAAACAAGTTACCAAAAAAGCATGCATAGGTCAATTTTCTGTAAAAATAAATGTGTGTGTTTGGACACACCTATGAGTACATAATCATTTTGAAAAAATACAAAAAGCATGACTAGAAGGTTATAACAAAATCTCAACAAACAAAGCTCTAAAAGGTAGGACTACAAGTGATTTTTATTTCTTCTGCTTATCTGTATTTTGGAAATTTTCTAGAATTAATGTGTTGCTTAGACATGAGAAAAATTAATTTTACATTTTACAAAAAATGTAAAGAACCATACGTTTCAGAATACTGAAGCAGCCTAGGTATGGCCTGTTTCTCCTTTCTCACCCTAACTAGACACTTTCTCTAGAATGCCACATAAATCTGCTAACACCAAAGATATGATTAAACACTTGCTTCTATTGTACAATGAAGGTCTAATAACTGTAAGTGAGTGATAAGTTCAAAGGTAGGAAAAGCTATCTGTTAGAAGAACACTTTTCTCTCTACCTGAGCATAGTGTAAGAGCTTCTCAGTGGCCTCAGAGTCTTTATTCCAGATGAGATCCTCACAGAGCTGGAGAAGTTCCTTATGGATGTCATCATATACTGGGAGGTTTCCAGCATTCACTATCCCCATGTCCATACCAAACTAAGGGCAATAAAAATAAAAATGAGTATTTTCAGTGATACTGTAAGTCAGGGGTCAGCCAACTTTTTCTGTAAATGGCCTTTATTTTCTGTCAGAGGCCATACACAGTCTCTGCTGCAACTACTCAACTCTGCTGCTATAGCAGAAAAAGCAGCCACAGACTATATAAGTGAGTATGTACGGCTTTTTTCCCATAAAACTTTATTCATAGAAATTGGCAGCAGGCCAGAGTTAGTCTGTGGACCAACATTTTCAATCCCCTGTCTAAATAAAAGCTGGTTTCAAAAGGTAAGTAGATGTCCTACCATACCTTGATCGCATGGTAAAGGAAAACCCCATGCATGGCTTCTCGAATGGCGTCCATTCCTCGGAAAGAGAAGGACAAGTTGGAAAGACCTCCACTTACTTTGGCTCCAGGTAATGTTTCCTGACAAAGATTAAAAAATGTGAAAAGATTCCACTATTTTGCCAAAAGCAGCAATCACACCCCTTAAGCTTTATATATGAGTGGAAAATAGCAAGCATATTAAGTTCAAAGTAATTCAAAGCTTCTTATACCTAGATATAAACCAAAACTTGCCATATTACAGTGTCACAAAGGCACTGCTTCATAAACAGTTCTTACTTGACTTTAATCTCTCTAAGGGAAAATAAATCTCTGCAGAGCTCTACAGTGACCATGACAGGACTATGATACATAGTGAGTGTGACATAAAATATCGCTGGATATTTGTTAGAAGTTAAGTTTTTGGGGAGTCAAAAGTTATACGCAGGTTTTTGACTGCACAGGGGGTGCACAGCCCTAATCCTTGTGTTGTTCAGGGTCAAGTGTGTGTAAATAAAAATGAATAAAGTACAGCTCAACAACACAGATACATCTTTAAAATGGGGTAAGGAAAAAAAGGCATCAGATTCTTAAGATTCTATTTTATACTAAGCTCAAAACAGGTAAATTATACTGTTAATACAGTCACTTTCCATTATTTGTGGTAGTTACGCTCTACAAAGTCACCTTGAACACTGAATCAGGGAATACTGAAAACCACTGCTTCTAAGGGAAATACAGACCTAGGTGCCTGTGAACTTCTGGTCACACAACTTTCATCAACAGATCAATACAACCTTGTTTTATATGTATTTCTGCTCAAAGATATCTTATTTAATACGCTGTTGATTCACTAACATTGAGCTCACAGCCAATAGTACTACAACTCACGCCTGCATACAGCTCACCTAACACAAGTTATCTTCTCCGTAAGGCATGTCACAGCCTTCTTGCACGTAGGAACACAGCACTTCAGAATGAGGCTGGGGGCACCATTAATCAGAGAGCTCAATCGCCAAGGAAAAGCTCAAAAATGTGAAAAACGTGGCACTAAATGGACCATGACAAGGACACTTGTTTATAGAATGAGAGCAGAAACAAGAAGTCCTGGTTCACTTCATCTGGGAGCACATGGGTTGGACCACTCAGATTTTTTACCACTCTGCACGTGGGTATGTCTGGGAATGACTGCCAAAGCACAAGGCGTATTGATTTGGGGTCACAAATTTTAGCAAGTAGGTGAATTCGCAAATACAGAATCCACAGAAAATTCAGACTGTACATAAGTGATAAAATTATAAAGAAAAGCAACAAAGCAGTACCAAAAAAACTCAGAATGAAGTGACTTCATAAAACTCAGCATGTACTGACTGTAATGGGGTTGGTGGGGGGGGGACCTGATGAAGGGGGTAGTGTAATCACCATAATATTCCACATGTAATTGTAGATTAATGATATCAAAATAAACTTAAAAAAAAAAGAAAGAAAGAAATGGGTTTATCCCCCCCCCCCAAAAAAAAAACTCAGCATGAGGGTGTAATCAGAAAGGGAGAGACCTGGGGGCACTAGCAATGTTCTAATTTAGGACTTAAGTTAAAACTACTATATGCTTCATTCATAACTATTAATTACATGATGTATTTTTTATATATTCACCACTGTGTGTGTTATACTTCACAGTTTAAAATAACACATAAAAGAAAAAAATGAAGGTCCCTGAATTTCAGAAAACCAATTTACTATCTAAGAAGAAAAATGTCAACATTACCAGCCAATAGATATATTTGTCATTTTAAACTGTTCAGTGGGGCCCTGTGATGAATTTGAGCAATGTCTTGGGTAGAAGAGAGAAAATACCTAATACTTACTTTAATAATTTTTGTCGCATGGATAAAATTAACAGCATACAAGTTGTGCTCCTCCATCCCAGTACCAATGGTGAGGATATTAGGGTCAAAGATGATATCATTTTGGTTAAAGCCCAGTTTTTTCACAAGTAAGTGGTAGGCCCGAATGCACACTCTGATTTTGTCGTCTGTTTCTGTCGCCTGGGGAAAGGGGCAAAAGATATCATTCGGAATAGAAAAATAAGCTATTATCTATGAAAACAGAAATACACTTCACTTATTGAAAGTGTTTAAGTATCAACGCTCAGATTTAATAGACATCCAAATGCCAAGCAACCTCTAAGCACTTGTCAAATTGTCTCAGAGCAGGGGTTTAAAGTCCCTTTGTGTCTCCATCAGCACAACAGCTACACTGCCTTTGTAAAAATCAGATCTCACACACACACATATTTGGTATATTAATAAACAGACTTCTAAAAAGTACAAACAAGTGACAAAAACTCAAACACTACTAAAGAACAAATTAAAAATAAGTAAATGTCCCTCTGCTTTCAACCTGCCTGCAGTGACTTCATCCTTCACCCTGGCAACACTACACAGCTTTCATGGATCTTCCTGCAACAGCATTCCACATAGATTCCAGCGAATGAATTTATTCCCCATCTCCACCCCCACCCATCATAATACTAACTAATTAATATGGCCTTGAGTCATAAGTATAAATTAAATCTGCATTACTCTTCAAAATATGACCCTAGAAAGAAAAACACTGACTCCAGCAAGACTCACCCCAGCCACTGGCTGCCATCTTTAGAATCAGGGCCCGCATCTCCAGCTTGATTTCCCATCATTTGCCCCCGCATCTACCCACAGTCCCCGCACTGCTTCTCAGATGCTCCTGCACCTGCCCGGCCTGCCCTACCACAGAGCCTTTCCATTTACTGCTGCCGCCACTGCCCAGAACACAGGTGGCACGGCCTTGTGCTGCACACCCCATAGGTCTCTGCCTCAATGTCCCTTTCCAGAGAAGCCTTCCTTCATCACCTTGTCCAAACCAGCTCCACCTGCCTCCTCCATTCTTCTTCAGAGCATCTCTCTTTCTAGAAACTGTATTTATTTGGCAATACGGTCATTACATTTTGTTTCATTATTTATTATTAATTTCTCAACTTGAGTTAGAATGTCAGTCTTGCTATGTCACCCGAGCTGAGCGCAGGGCCTGCCCGAGTATGTGCTCAGCATTACTTGTTGGATGAACAAATGAACGAATGTTGCTTTTACTCAAAACATTTTTTAACTTTGTCACAGAGCCTGTCTTCAGATCAAATTTACAACCTCAACACAGGGCTTATTAAACAAATTACATTCTGAATCATTTCTGGTTATATAAAAAAAAAATCAAATCTGCCCTGAAGAAAAAATGAACCTTTGCTATCACTATAGTGATTCCAAAAAAATAAATCACATGCAATTCTGAATGAAAATGCCAAATGTTCCTGAAAAATGGCCAACACCACAGAATTAAGTGCCGTGTCCTCCAAGCTGATGACTTTGAGGGAGGACAGCCTTGAGTGCATGTGAATCAAATGTGTTGAAGAATCAGCTCCTGATCACACACACTCTGACCTCCAGAGAGCTCTCCAGGCCAGTGAGAGAGGAGGTCTGGGGGTGAGGATGCTCTGCAGCCCAGGGACCCCCAGTGAGGCCCCATCCTCCGGGGAAAGGAGTGGTGGGGGTTATAAAAAGAACTCAGTTAGATCTGGGCCATGGATGGCTTACCTACACTGGTATTCTTTTCCAACTGCTCTCTAGTCTCTCATCTCTCCGTGCTCTTGCAGCTAGAGGGGTTAGATCTCACCTCCTGCTGGCGAAGTGCCCCCACGACTCAGCAGACAAGGGGCTGTGGGACAGGGAGACAAGCAGTGGGCTCTGAGCCCCACTGCCCAGGCTTCAGGAAGGTGGCAAGCTCTCACTTCCCTTAATTGAATTTCAACAACTTCTTCCCTCTCCTACCAGTTGGAATGATAAAATTAAGGTTACGACCAAGAGGTGGGCCCAGAAGAAAGTGGTCAGAAGCAGGTCACCCCAAGCTGCCTTGGTCTTGGACCTCAGTTCACCCTTCACCAGAGGGCCAGAGAGTTCTAGGTTCTAGGTTCATGGTCCGGCTAAGCTCGCTAAGAGAGAGGGTATCGCTCATATTTCTCAGTAACCTAGTTTGGTTGGTAGGTCAAGAAATCAAGGTCCTAACTGATTCTCTGCCTGAGCCATGAATGACACCTGGCTGGGTTTGGCAGCCTCAGGGTGTACAGCGGAGATGGGGGGCAGGGAGAGGGCAGCTGTGTACCGGAGGCACATCTGTACACGGAGTAAGCAGGAAGGTCCTCAACGGACAGGAATTTATTTCTCAGGCCAGAGAAGACTGGGCTGGAGGACTTTGCCAGCTTGTTCCCACAGCACTGAGCACAGTACCTGCCACAGTAAAGACACTCCTGGCCTGTCTGCTGAACAGACAAACCTCAGAATGAAGAGCTGCCATGTACAGGCCTTTGCCAGGAGCAGATTGTTAGATCCTCCAAGGTCCCCTGTGCCTTGCTCCTCAGCCAGGGCTGTGAGATGAACACGCTAGAAGCCGCAGTCAGGCTGGAGGATCTCTCAGATGCAGAACAAGGTCCAGTGAGGGAAGGGAATGGGGCTTCCCTGTGAGGAAGGGTACTCAACTCTGGCCGCATAGTAAAATACCTTGGAGGGATTTCTGTTTATCTTCTAATACTGGAACCTCACCCTAGACCAGTTAAATCAGAATCTTGAGATGAGGCCTAAGTAACAATATTTTTTAAGGGCTCCTCCATGGGCCCGATGCTTACAACCAGGATGAGAACGACTAATAGCTGAGCTGGCAGAAAACCTCAGAGACAGCATTGAAAATTGAAGGATCAAGAAGGAAGGAATAAATATCTTTCATAATTTTATGATTTACCATTTTTAATATTAAGCTGCAGAAAAGCCAGACAGCCATCAGTAGATAGAAGGCCTTGGTTAAGAAATCCACTATTCACGCTCTGCCAGAATATCAGACACTTGGGGAGAAATGAGATAAATTTAAAACAATTTTTGATCTAGTCACCAAGGCAAATGTTGTGAGAAAGAAAAAAGGTTGAAGACACCTAGACTAAAAATGCAGCATGACAAGGAGCAGAGGGAACAGGACCAACCCCTGAGGCAGGTTAGAGGTTTCAACCCAACTGAACCGGCTTAACATGGGCCAGGGACACAGCAAGAGGCTCACCCTGTCGCCAGAGTTCGAAACAGAAGCAAGGGAAAGGGATGCCTGTGCCACCATCAGAAGGGCACTGACCAGCAAGGAAAGCACAGAGGAAAGTTTTCAAGGGAAAAACACATGCAAAAGACACTGGCTTTATAAAACCACCGAGGGCACCGGCTTACTTCAGAAATCTTCTGAATGAATCTCTACTGTGACAACTGTATGGACACAAGCAGCTGCGGGTAAGAGTCTGGGCAGGAGCAGTTGCAGGGGATGGACAGAGTCGGGACCCCACCCATGGAGAAGGGCCCGGGGGGCCACTGGGTGGGGTGCGGGAATCACAAGGCCGGTGGAGACCACTCCCTGGTTCAGCTCCACCTGGAAGACAGTGCCCCCAGTGGAGCGCCATCTCAAGGCAGAAGGTGGGTGCCAGGCACTCAGGACTGAGGAGGAAACGGGCAGGATTTCAGACAGGGAAACAAGACTGAGAGGCCAGCTCCACATAGAGACACAGTGGGGAGAAGGGTCTCAGCTGCCATCTAGAAAATGTAGGTGCCGCTGCTGAAAACTGAACTTTTGAGGAAGGTAAGGCTGTTTTAAATGCCATCCTCTAGGAGAGGATGCGAGTTCTGTGGTGGGTGGAGGGAGGATAGAGAAAGAAGTTCTTAATACACATAACAACCCTGGATAGAGCAAAGGATGGATCTGCCTTAGTGTCTCCAAGGAGAGCCAGGAAAAGGATACAGTGGAGACAGTGCATAGGAATGGCGAACAGTGATCTACTGCGGAGACGCAAAGCCAATTCCCACAAATATACAGATAAGACCTGCAACCTAAGCTCTAGCTTTGCCTTCCTTTTTTTTTTTTTTTAACTCAATAGAAGTTTATTTCCCAGGCACACTTCCAACACTTAGTTGCTTTCCATCATTTTTTAGCTAAGCTATCTGGAGGTCCCAGAGGCAGAAAAAGCAATGATGAGAGCATTATACAGTGAATTTAAGCACTGGCCAAGACACAGCTTAGAACTATGGATCTCAGCTGGATGCAAGGGGGTCTAAGGGTATTGCAGAAACTTATTAGGGCTTCCCAGGATATTTGAATTCCACGGAAACACAGTCAAACTACTCGACATGGCTTTGCCTTCCTTTTAACAACCGGGCCCTAAAAATGAACTCTTCCCTGTGGTTCGTGTCTTCCTGTAGCCCAGCATCCGAGGCTTTCCCTGTCTCATCAGGTCTTTCTGCCCCTTTCACCAACACCTCTGGAAGGCACTGAATCCTGCAAGGAGCCAAGCCCTCTCCTGATCCTATTTACCCCCAGAGCCCAGAGCATGGCACAGAGAAGAAGACTAAAACATGGAAGCCACACTTGTCCTTTCTCCATCAACTGGACAGCATCCGAGGGAAGAACAGGTCTGAATAAAGAAGCTGCCCTGGGTTAGGAACACGTTACTTAGCCTTGGCCCTGTTGATATTTTAGACCAGATTATCCTTTGCTCCAGAGGACTGACCTGGGCACTGTAGGGTTTTCAACGCCCTCTACCCACTGCATGTCAGTAGCACATCCCCTCCCTCTACCCCAACTGTGACAACAAAAACTTGCCCAGACATTGCCAAATGTCTCCTGGGGTGGCAAAATTACCCCTATCTGAGAGCCACTGTTCACAGCGACCACTGGTGACAGAGCAGATGAGGAAATCAGAAACGAGGCTCCTCAGCATGGCCACCATCATGGCCCAGTGCCTGCTGCTGGCTCTCCTCTAGAAACTACAGACAGAAGCTGTTTGCTGGAAAATTCTACTCTGCGATGCTGAATACTAAGGCCCGCATGACGCAAATACACATCTTAAGAGGCGGCAAATGAACTCACCTAAATCTTCTCTTTCACAAAGAGAAACGCCAGGCACATGGTGGGAAGCTGGGACCCTGAGCTTGGGAGGCATGCTGACTGCAGGCTGTGCTGCAACTAGTGTGAGAAGCTGGACATCCAAGGAGGGGTGGTCTTGGGACCCAGAGTGGCTTCAAGGCTTGTATTCCTCATCTGCCTGCTATGACTCCCACCTCTGACAGCAATCTGGAGGAGCTTCTTTCTTACAAAGAATTTAAAACCCATCTTACAAGGGAAGGCCCAAGAATAGACATACTCAATCATGTTATCTTAACCAGGGAGTGGTGACCTCTCTCTAGCCACAAAAAAAGAGGTCCCTGACATGCAGAAATATATGTCAGGTTTTAACAAAGTTCAGAGAGGGTCAGAGGAGAAAACCTGATAATCAACTCAGAGGCTTGGGTCAACTACCTTCAGCCTGGCAGAAGTAAAGGGAAGACTAAGAACCACTGCCTTGAGTTTCCAGAACTATGTAGAATACTATGGTGCACATGCTTCTGCAAAATACAAGATACTCAACTGAAAACCAGCATGAACTTATCCAAATTCAATAAAGAGGCTGGTTATGAAATAAAAACCTAAAAAAATCACTACCAAAGGAAAAATATTTATGAAAGAAAAAAAGCCAATCACAACAACAAAACATCACAAAATACCTAGGAACGTTCTTGAGCCTTTTTATTTAAGGAAAACCATGAAACTGGATTGAAGAGGAATGGAAAGACATACCATGTTCCTGGATAATCTAAATGCTGCCAAGATATCAATTCCTCATTATTTTCTAAGTTAGGAGTAATTACAGCTTTTTCTATTAAGGTATCATTGATATACATTTTATGAAGGTTTCACAAGAAAAACAATGTGGTTATTACATTCATCCTTATTATCAAGTTCCCCCCCCATACGCCATTGTAGTCACTATCCATCAGTGTAGTAGATGCCACAGAGTCCCTATTTGTCTTCTCTGAGCTACACTGTCTTCCCCGTGACCCCACACACACCATGAGCACCAATCATGATACCCACAATCCCCTTCTCCCTCCCTCCCCACCTGCCTTCCCCCACCCCTCCCCTTTGGTAACCCCTAGTCCCTTCTTGGAGTCTCTGAGTCTGCTGCTGTTTTGTTCCTTCAGTTTTGCTTCATTGTTATACTCTACAAATGAGGGAAATCATTTGGTACTTGTCTTTCGATGCCTGACTTATTTTACTGAGCATAATAGCCTCCAGCTCCATCCATGTTGTTGCAGATAGTAGGGTTTGTTTCTTTCTTATGGCTAAATAGTATTCCATTGTGTACATGTACCACCTCCTCTTTAGCCATTCATTTACTGATGGACACTCAGGTTGCTTCCATATCTTGGCTACTGTAAATGTTGCTGTGATAAACATAGGGGTGCATATGTCTTTTTGAATCTGAGAAATAGTTTTCTTTGGGTAAATTCCTGAGTGGAATTCCTAGGTCAAATGGTATTTCTATTTTTAGTTTTTTGAAGAACCTCCATATTGCTTTCCACAATGGTTAAACTAGTTTACATTCCCACCAGCAGTGTAGGAGGGTTCCCATTTCTCCACATTCTCACCAGCATTTGTCGTTCTTAGTCTTTTCTATGTTGGCCATCCTTACCGGTGTGAGGTGATATCTCATTGGGGTTTTAATTTGCATTTCCCTGATGATTAGTGGTGTGGAGCATCTTTTCATGTGCCTGTTGGCCATCTGAATTTCTTCTTTGGAGAACTGTCTCTTCATATCCTCTGCCCATTTTTTAATTGGGTTATTTGCTTTTTGGGTGTTGAGGCATGTTAAGTTCTTTATATATTTTGGATGTTAACCCCTTGTCAGATATGTCATTTACAAATATATTCTCCCATACTGTAGGATGCCTTTTTGTTCTGCTGATGGTGTCCTTTGCTGTACAGAAGTTTTTTAGTTTGATGTAGTCCTACTTGTTCATTTTTTATTTTGTTTCCCTTGCCCAAGGAGATGCGTTCAGGAAAAAGTTGCTCATGTTTATGTTCAAGAGATTTTTGCCTATGTTTTCTTAGGATTAATTACATTTTAATCAATATTGTACTTTATTTCCCTATAAAATGGAAAATTATTTTCATGTCATTTTAATACAGGAAAACATGAATATAATGGATGCACTTATAGGATGACATTATTCTATTATAGAGTTTACAAATGGGCAGACAGAAATAGTCTACTATATGATAATAGTAATCCTAAGAAATTATTGGAAATTATCATATAAAAATAATCATATATAAACATATCATAATTGTCATATAAAAATAATCATTTCCATTAGAAAGGGAGACTAAAATTAGAAAGTGAACAGTGATCAGCTTATTCCTCCCATGGAAATTTTGTTATGTAGAGTTAAAAGTAACAGTTGATCAACAAAAAAACACAGAAATGCTCCCCTATTTGCCTTTTAATCCAGACATCTCAGGGCCAGTCCCCTCTGTCCTATCTGGCCTTGACCTTGCAGCGTCCACTGCAACATGGATTATAAACATAAACCAAAGACAGCTGCCAAATACTGAAATAAAAGCAGGTGTGAGTTTGTCTCCTTTGTTTAGTTGCAAGAATGGTTTTCCATTTAAGGGAGATGCTTTCTCCTTACAACCAATGGGGTCATCCAAGCAAAGCAAATCTTGGTTACACCCAATAGCGCATGAGAACTCCATCTATAGAGGGCACACATTTATTCCACTACCTTCCTCTAAATTGTTTTCCTTTACAGCATCCTCCTCCAACTTTAACAAATGTATTTTCTAAATAGTCATATATAATAAAGTATCTATAAATTTTTGGTTTTGTATTCTTTATTTATATTTTGTAAGCACTGCCATTCTGCCCCGTAGTCTTCATAATTAATATTTAAATACTCTGGATAATATTCTAACAGAATGATGTATTCTGAGTTATCCATTTCCCTGAAGTTGGGCATTTAGGTTGTTATATCCTCTATAAAGCTGGTGAAACATCTTTGCACGTGTAGTATTCTTATGCTGCTGAATTGTTTTATTGGGATAATTCCCAGAAGTGAGATCATTAGCTCCGAGGACAAGGACACTTTTATATTGGTTGACAGGTATTATGGTGTCTTTCAAAAGGGTGGTCCCAGGTGACACTACTCCCTACAGTGAATGAGGCTTTTGTTTACCACTGCTGTACCAAAAGAGACCTCAACTGCTTTTAAGTTTACTTTACTAAAGAGTAAGGATAAAACATTACCTTAATATTGCCATTTAATATGTGTTCTCTTTCACAACTAACAAGCTTAAAAATTTTCCCCTACAGGTGACCCCCTCTGGGGTCTGCCCACACCCCAGTGCTTGGGCATGTACTCTTGTCTTTCTCTGTATTTTATTCTCCAAAAAAACTCCCAATGCTCAAAAAAATGAAATAAAATAAAAAATAAAATCTGTCCCCTACATTTGCTTTTTACTTGGGGTCACATTCAGATCTACACTGGGAAAGCTGTTGTCAGGCAAGATCAAACACCATGTAGTGCCAACAGGCAAAGCACAGGGATGACAGAGGGTGTGGAAACACACACCAGACTACACCAGGCAGATCTATGACCAAAACTTGGCTCCATCAGGTCCTAGCCATTCGACCTTGGCTCGCTGTGAAATGGGAAAACAGCTACCCCAGGTGGCTGCTGGGAGGATTAATGAGATAAACTCTGCCAGTAGTTTCAACCAGAGTATCCATGAGAACCACCTCTAAAATTACTGAAAGCAGGTCTCTCCCCAGAGACCCAAGGGGTGGAGCCGGGGGTGTGTACATTTTTAAAAGCACCGGCAGTGCGTTCCCTGTGGGAGTGTTTAAGCTTTCCACTCGGTTAGGCACCACAGACATGCGAAGCACACAGACCTGGCTTCCTGCCTCACTGAGGAAGCAGAAGTGATCACCGACTGCCACCAGCAGCTGTGCACCTGTGGCTCTGAACCCTTCCACTGCCTTCCATCCTGCACGGCCAGCAAACTGCCTCTCCCTCCACTTGCACACTGACTGCCAGGCCTCCCCACTCACAAAGGCATGTACATTGCAAATGCCCCCTTTCTCTCTGCATCAGTTCCTCCCTCTCTATGAGATCACTCCCATCAGCTTACAAACATACCATCGCATCATCTATCATTACACACACACACACACACACATACACATAGCCTTTCTTAACCTTTCATCCATTTGTGGCTTCCACCCTATTTCTCTGTTCCCCTTTACAGCAAAACTCCTTTAAAAAGTTGTTTACACCTGCTGCCTCCAATTCTCCTATTCTCTCTTGAACCCACTCCAATTAAGCTTTCATCTCCTTAGATACAGTACAGCAAGAACGTACCCTGTCCCATTCATTCCTAAATCCAGTGGTAAGTTCTTGGTCTCACCCTAATCTATCCACAGCTCTTTAAAACAGCCCATCATGCCCCCCTCTTGAAGCCTGTTCTTCACTTGGCTCCCAAGCGAACCCTCTCTTCTGGCTCCCCTCCCATCAAACAGGCTGCTCCTTCCCAGGTCGTTCTTATAGTGTCTCCTCTCCTCCCAACAGTAAGCACTGCAGGGCCAAGGCTCACTTGTCCTAGTCCCTCTCCTCTGCATACACTCCTCTGGTGAGCCAGGCAGCCTCACTGTTTTAAACACCACCTATGTACAAATAATTCTTAAGTAAGGGAATCCTACCTTCAAACCAGACTTTACCCATGAAACCCTCACTCATCTACAGGACTGGCCACTGAACATACTACTGTTAACTTAGTATGTCCAGATCCAAACTTCTCCTTGTCCCACCCAAATCTGCTTCTGTCACAGTCTTCCCTCTCTCAACTGTCCAGGCCAAAACCCCTGAAGTCATCCCTGACTCCTCTCTCTTTTGCCACCTACAATTAATGTGAAGGCAAGCCCCACTGGCTCTACTTTCAAAATACTATCTACAAACAGATGACTTCACATCCTCTCTTGCTTCCACATTGGTCCTAGCCACTATCATCTCTCACCTGGGTTACAGCAATGATCTCCAGGAGTTCTCCTCTTCCCCACAGCCCATTCTCCACAGGGAGTCAGTGAGATTTTAAGACATGAGTTGGACCACATTCGCTCCTCTGCTCAAACCCATCAGTGACTTCCCAGCTCACTCACAGTAAAAGCCAAAGTGTAACCGATGGTCTACAAGGCACTATGCGATTGGACCAGCCCCCTTTCTAATCTCACATCCTCCAATCTCCTCTTTTGCCCTCTGTTCCAGCTGCGCTGGCCTTTCTGCTGGTGTTCAAACATTGGCAAGCATGGATCTATCTTCCATCTCCACAGGGCCACATACTAGATGCTCAAGACAGATTTGAAGGAATTAGAGCAGACATCTGCCTCCATTAAACAGGTTGTTACATAAATTTTAAAAAGAACTTTTAGGGAACAAAAGAAGAGTTCCTGGAAAAAGAATACAATTCAATTGAAAGCTGGGAAGTAAATGTGGATGTTGTAATCTCACACAGAGCAGAGCAAATGCCAGAGTTAGAAAATAGGAGGGAACATTTGTGGAGTATAACAACGAAGCAAAACTGAAGGAATAAAACAGCAGCAGACTTACAGACTCCAAGAAGAGACTAGTGGTTACCAAAGGGGAGGGGTGTGGGAGGGCAGGTGGAGAGGGAGGGAGAAGGGGATTCAGGGGTATTATGATTAGTACACATGGTGTGGGGGGGATCTTGGGAAGACAGTGTAGCACAGAGAAGGTAAGTAGGGACTCTGTGGCATCTTACTACACTGATGGACAGTGACTGCAATGGGGTATGGGGGGAGACTCAATAATATGGGTGAATAGTAACCACATTTTTTATGTGAAACCTTTGTAAGAGTGTGTATCAATAATACCTTAATAAAAAAAAGTAAAAAAGAAAATAGGAGGGAAAAGATAAGAAAATTAGGCAACCTTCCCAAAACATCCAATATCTGAATAATACACATGCCAGAAGAGAGGATAAAACAATTTAAGAAATTTCCCACAACCATAGCTTTAAGTTCCCTGACTGAAAGGCCCCACTGAGTGCCCAACATAATGGATCGTCCCATCATCATGAGATTTCAGAACACTGCAGACATGGATCCAAAAGTGTCCAGAAAATGACAAAATAGGCTTCACAAAAAGAACCAAGGGTTAGAATAACACTGGACTTCTTACCATTACCAGTGGAAACAGAGACAGTGGATCATGCTTTTAAACCATGGAGAAAATAATTTTAGGCTTGTACTCCTATACCCAGATATTGTCAATTAAATGTAAAAGTAGAATAAAGCCATTTTCAAACACCTACAGTTTCAAAACATTTACTGCCATGTTTTCTTTCACAAAATGTTACCAGAGGAGGCACTTCACCCAGTGAGGAAATTATGAGATCTAAAAACCTAAGAGAGAGGAGAGAGGAATCCCAGGGGGATGAGGTGAGGCTGTGCCACCAGCCAGCTGAGTCATGTGAGATCATGTCGGAGACTCGGAGACAGAATTCTTCAAGAAATTAAAATAATGGTCTACTGAATATGTTTTGATACAATGGATATTGGGTATTTATACAACTAGGGGATAGTTTAAAGATGAAATATACAGAAACAAAGAAAACAGTAAGGTAAATATTAACTCCCTGGGAAACAAGAATACAGGAAAGGAAAAGGAATCCTGGTATACTACCACATGTCTCAGCCTTATTCTGCTTAATAATGTAAACCCTGAAAATAGTTATAACTAAAATTAACTGTTTGGGGAGGTGAGGGTGGTGATGAAAATAAAGATGGGTGTTGTGGGTGTAAAGAATAGTGAAAGGCCAAATCCTTAACCACTGAAGGCAGGCAATAAATAATTAAAACTGGAATTTGAAGTGAGGCAAATGCTATACGAATCAGGTAAAAATGTTGCAAATGGTTGCCTCTGAGGACCTGCAGGGCTGGGGTTTCTGTTTTTTATAAAAAGCCTTCTAGAACTATGGCAAGAGTTCCAGCATACTACAGTAGTAGTGGTAGATGACTAGATGCAACTTTTCAGAGCAAAAGTTTAACAATATGTGTCTAAATGTTAAATGTCCACATCTGGCAATCCCACTTGTATGAACTAAGAAAACCATTCTACAAGGGGAAAACAGCCCCATGAATTAGGACAGTCATTGGTCATCGTTCATTCTACTAAAAAATTAGAAACAATCATAATTTCATTCAATAATAGACCAAGTAAAACATACCTGAATATAATGCAACCACAAAAGATGGAATTATAACCCATGTTTACTAAGACGGGAAAATGCCAACATTCTACTGGAGTGGAGGGCAAGTTATAGAACGGCAGATGTATTCTCGTTTATCCCACATTTTCAGATTGCTAGAACTTCTTCAGTTCCTCCCCTAAATGGCCTGTGGGGGTCTCATTTTATTCATGTTTTCAAATGTTTCTTTTTTAGAGGGGCTGTATGAGATCACTTTTTCTAAAATAACCAACTCTTCCTGACAGGCTTATCCTGGGTTCTTCTCCCCAGCCATTTAGGACAGACCTTGATGAGAGGCACCGGGTCTCCTGGGCTTACTCCTAGCACTACCGCTTGCTGCCTGTGTGACAACAGTGGAACAGGCACATCTCTGTGCTTTGGTTTCTACCCATGGATTACAAAAGCAGTAAGAATATATACCCAACATTTATATGCTGGGAGGAAAAACTGATTTAATGTGTGTAGTGTACTTGCTTAGTAGGAGTAAAGGTTCAATATTTGTTCATTATCAAAGTTGTCTCTTTTGTGCTTTTCTGTATTATTTCAATTTTTCTTACGGTGAAGATGTATCTTTTGTAAAAAGATAATTACACGTGTTAAGAACAAATTTATTTTAAAAATATAAAAGACAGAGAAAGAAAAGGACATATAATTCTACCACTGGTCAATTATACAAAGAAGAAGTCAGTATGTCCCCATCTGAGACCAGCCCTACTCTCCCATTAATGACAAGCAAACTTTTTTCGCTGATGACACAGACATGCATATATTCATAGAAAATGCCTTTTTACTAAGTAAAACAGGGATAGTGTCACTTATTTTTTTCACTTTTCAACATATTTTAGACATGACCTCATTCTTTTTTACTGCTGCACAGTAATCTATGTGGCATGTAGCAAGATTTAAGCAGTTCCCTATTAATGGATACATAAGCGTGTTCTCATTTTCTTGCTACCACAGTGCTGCAGTGAATGTGAATACAGACCCTTACATACCCAACATATTGCAAGATTCCCATGAGGGGCTGAATCATAAGGCAATAGGTATTTTTAATTGTTTCAAATAAAATATTGAATAGATACAAAAATATTTATAGAAGTCACGTGAGGTACAAAACAACAATACAATAATTACTGCTCACCCATAATTAAACTATCATTGTCTGACACTTCCACTGCCCCTCTCTGACTCCACGGCAGGAGAGCTGCCATATATCAATCCTTTACCAATGTTTTTTTATTAGATAAAAGAAACTAGTATCTCACTATTGCTTCATGTTTTATTTCTTTAAATATCACAAAATATAGTATCTTCTCACAGGTTTATTTGCTATTTGTATTTCTTTTTTTTATAAAGTGCTTATCATTACCTTTATCCACTCTTCTATTGGGTTAGTTGGGGCATTTAACTTTCTGAGTTCTAGAAACTCTGCTCGTTAGGGTTATTAGCCTACTGCTATTACATTGCAAACAGCATCATGTCTTTCACCATACAAAGTGTTACGTCTTTATATACATGGCTCTATCTGTTTTCTTTCTGGCTTCCCAAGTTTAGATGAGTATTTTCCCATACATTCTTGAGAATTTGTTTTTTACATTTAGATCTTTAAATGATATAGATTTTATTTTACTATATTGTGGGAAACAGGGCTCTAGCTTTATCTTCCTCTAAATGCACACAGTTGTTCCAATAGCATTAATTGAATAATTCCTTTCTCCTTGATTTAAAGACCTTATTATACAGCCAATTTTCATATGTAGTATGTGTACATATGTACATGTGTAGGTATATACATATGTATGTACATATGTGCGTGCATGTGTGTGTGTGTGCATCTGTGTGTTCTGGACTCAGTTCTCTGCCACCGCTCTGTCTATCCCATGTAACACAATGGAACTTGGTCAAAAGAAATCACTCACCTGTCCTTCCTCATCAAAAGCCATGACCACCACAGCAGCTCCAAACTTCTTAATTTTCCGGGCCTTCTCCAGGAAGTCATCCTCTCCCTCCTTCAGGCTAATGCTATTGACGATGCACTTCCCTTGGCAGCACTTTAACCCAGCTTCAATCACAGCAAAGTTGGAAGAGTCAATGCATAAGGGAACCTAGAATCAGAAGGGCAAGAAAATCAGAAAGCCAAGTCAGCATAAATCCCCTTCCAAGGGCTGATATACTCCCTATTTCTTCTGTAGGGAAGCAGCAGACAATAATAGTAGTGTATGACAGAGATAGGACTTTAATGTGCTTGTTCTTAAAGCGCAAAATACTTGGAGTAATTCTAGTCTTACAAGACACCCCATGCCTGGGCCACAAATCTGTAACTCAAACACCACAGCTAAACACAGAATGGTCAGTTAGGCTTCAGTACTAATTCACACTTTCAAGTGCCTACACCGTAAGGCAAACACCCCTAACAGGATTCAGATATCCCTGATCTGACTCTGGGATTAATGTTTAGCCTCACACCCTTCAGAACAGACCTCCAGTCAAGTAATTCAAATTCAGTCTTCCCTTTAGAAAACCAAGTTCCTGACTGGAAGAAAATATGGTTTTACTTAGAATGAAAAAGTAGATGTAAATACAACAAATGCATGTAAATAAAATGATGGACAATATTGGGCTACACAGATGAGAACAGCTTCATTTTTAACAGTGTCCATACATTCGTGCCTCTGTTCCAGGACAGGCAAAAGTAAGGGCTTCAAGGAAGGACTAGATTCATGCAAAGAAATGAAACAGGGCAGCTGATCTAAGCCCCGTTATTTAATTCATTCAATAAATAATCAAGTGACGACATCAGGCCCCATGACAGATTTGGAGACAATGGTAAGGTAGGGAGATCCCTGGCTTCACCAAACTTACAAAGGTAAATGATTAAACAAGTAATGGCATAAAGTGTGGGAAATGCTAGAGCACAACAGAAGCTCAGAGTGCCATGAAAGCATATTCCAGAGGCACCCACCCCATCTATGACGCAGAGAAAGTGGGGAGGGAGAATTCAGGGAAAGGTTTCCCGGCTAGTCAACTCCTTCTTAAGCCACACCTCCAAAGGAAAGCAAAACAGCTCAAGGAGTCCATCAATTTTGTTCTTTGTCAGCATGCCAGTAGTGAAAGGTCAGCTAGCAGAAGGGTCAGATGCAACGACAATACCTGGCCAATGCTTTACAGTGCTTGCTGCCAGCTTGGTGTCCCAGCTCTGCTGGCAAAAATATGCTGGGCATATGTTTTATGCTCTACTGCAGCTGGTTAAGATTTGATCTCAAATAAATTATGGTTATAGGCCAAAACTAGGAAAAACAGTTAAAAATTAGTATAGCAATCAGAACACTAATTAATAATGTCTTAAGCTACATGGGATCCTTCACAGTTAACAAGGCACTTTTATCTTTAGAATTCACGAGTCAGACAAAGCAGGTATGATTATTCCAGTTTCCAAGATGAGGAAGGAAACTGGGGCCAGTAGTTAATCCACTTGTCTGGAACAACAAGGAGAGTCTTCCAGCTCCCTGCAGCTCCCCGCACAGCCTTCTTCCCACTACTCAGCCAATAAACTGCTCCCCACTCATCCTGACTGGTTTTGAACAGTCATTAGGCTTCTCTGCACCTTAAATTCTCAAAATATTTACACCCAGAGGAGTGATGAGGTTTTTTACTGAGGAGTTTTAAGACACAAATGAAGGAGGGTTAATGTAATTCACTGCTTACAAGACTTGTAACTTAGGCATTTACTGAAGCCTAATGAAAAACTGAAAGTCCTATCTCTTAAAGGACTAGGAAGTTTCTTTAAAAAAAGAGCTTCAAAAATCACTCCTGCCTGCCTGAAAGCCAGTCAACAGAGGCAAAGAAAAAAAAGAGACACATGCACTTTTGAAATAGGAGCCAAAATGAAAAAGTTTGAAAGTATTTGGTCATCAATACTAATCTGGTATAATGAAACCATCTATGACTGGCCAAAGACAAGTTAAACACCTACCAAACCTCTAGTGAGATGTGCACATATGAAATTGTAACCAATAATCCATGCAACACAACTGTGCTCAAACCATTTCATTTAAAAGTTACAGACCATTAATACTCTGGAACACAGAAAATCTCCTCATCCCAGAGATGATCACTGGCTAAGTGGCAATCTTGGGCAGATAATATCTTTCTGATCAAATTACAATTAATAAACATTATTAAACTGAAAAAAAAATCACTCCTTATTACAAATTCAATGGTAGAGAAATGAAGTGAAATTTTTAAAAAGACTAAAACAAAAATTAACTTTCATCTTTTAAAGAATAAATGTAAAAGCTGACATAATATAATACCTTGATTAAAGCTTATTTTATAATTTTGTCTACTCTGATAATCCTAAAAAAGTCTCTTCTTCCTGCAATAAGGAACAATTAACTGAGTTCTCCTATTATAGGAATGGAAATAAAGATTAGTAGGTATGGGTGAGTATATTCTTTAGAGACATAAAAAGTGGGTTCTTAGTCAATCTAGACATCAGAGAAAGACACTCAGTGAGTTCTTGTGACTAGTTCCAGAAATCTTGGAAACAGCCAAGCTGAAGTCACATCTCTCTCTGAAGTCTGGTTTATATAAAAAGGTTACCATTAAGCAAGAAAACTGACAATCAGAAACCATTGGTATTTCAAAGTAGGAAAACAGAAATCTAGCATATTGGAGGACAGATCCATGGGATAACAAAGTTAAGTAAGTGACAGAGTGAGACATGTAAATACCCTTGATGAGTAAAAATTCTATACAACCTTGGCAATGTCAGGCTCAGAAGCAATGAAGTTGCAAAATCTGGTCATTGCACTTAAACCATCCAGCATGCCGTCATCCATGTTGATATCCAACACCTGGGCTCCCATTTCCACCTGCGTTTTGGCAACGCTCAGTGCTTCCTGAGGAAAGAGAGCAAGAGAAAGCAGCATTAGGAGAGGACAGCTCGAGAGAAGGTTAACAACAGTAATATCTCACTATCCACAGCAGGCCTTTCAAAGTACACCTGACCTACTAACCAGCCTCCCAACCAACTCTGGCCTGCAACTCCTCCTATCAGTCCTTACAGATTAACCTTTCTGAAACAGCTCTTCTGTCACATCCTTCCACTATACAGAATCCACTGAGGCTCAGTTTTCCTGCCATGTAGAATCCAAACTCCTCAGTCCAGCATTCACAGCCCCCTGTGACCTGGCCCTATCTTCTCACCCTGCTGAGCTCCCTCCTCCTGCCCTCTGGTAGCCTTCAACCAGCCAAGTCTGTTTGCACTTCTGCATCACAGATCATGTTGTCCGTCCCCTCTGCCTGGAATACAATCCCCTTCCCTTCTACATTGTTTAAGACCCAGCTCAAGTTTCCTCTCTTCCAAGAAAAGTCCATACAGAAACCACCCAAAACTTATGCAGCTCTTCAATTGCCAAAACATGCAAAGCAGTCATTGCAGGCTGTTGGTAAGAGTTACATGAAACAGGAGTTAAATAAATTTCAGCAGATTTTTATATTGAAAGACTTTTCAAATCCTTTAATATGCTACTGTACATTTCAAATCTCTAAGAACAGAATCCAATATGCAGCATTCCCACCTATGACCACTTAAGGAATATCTTGTAGGATCAGTGTTCCAGGGAACCTACTTCGGAAAACACTTCTTATTCCACAATAATCTGCTTGCTGCTTCTAAACTTCAATAACAATTGTAATCATTATCACATGGTTTATTACATTATCCTCACATAATCCTCAGGATTTATTTATTATATGATCCTCGTTTATTACATAATCCTCAGGATGGAATGAGTTATTAGCTTCTTCCTCAAAATAGATTTTAAATGTTTGGAGAAATCTACAAAGTTCTTATATGTCTTTCACTCACTTTTGAACAATGCTGGGCAAAATATACATGTTTGATAATGTTTTCTAAAAGAGTTTCCCTTATTTAAGTCTTCATTGTACAATTCATAGCATAATAAAATAAGTAAGTGCAAAATCAGTAGATTCTGATGTTGTCCTAATTTTTTCTTAGCAGAAAGAAAACCAAATAAAAATTTTTAGCAATGATTGTGACAGAACAGGCACAAGAGAGATACTTTGGCCTATGCCACAAGGAAAGAACATTCACAACGACCCAAGACCTCACAGAGAAAAAGGATCACAACAAAATTCAGCAACTCAAAAAAGCAATTTTCAGGATCAGCCATGTATTAAATACTATAAGGAATAAATAGTACAAGTCACCATCCCTGTTCTGGAAGGACTTACATCTAGTGGGAGCATAGGACACAGACACATAAAACCTACCAGCACTGCTCTCTAAGGGGTGAGTCCAATGCCAAGATGACCTAAACGGCAGGAAGGGGCAAGACCTCTGCATGCTGGGAAAGGATAAGCAACCTGGCTGCTTGGGGTGGACTGGAGGAAGCAAGAGGACCCAGCAAGCAACCTGGATAGACCACAGGTCAAAGGACTTGGGAAATAAAGAGACTAATACCTTACTTTCTACTTTATTAGCATCATCAAACAATAGCTTGGAGGGACGACCATCCCAAACAGGTTCAGAGATGAGGTGATTTGTTTAAAAATGCACAAGTTGAGCAAAAAGAGAGGACTGGAACTTCCTTCAGGTCAGTGTTCTTTCTATTAAACTTCAGAGCCTTGAAGGATCACCCACTCATGGAAAACTAGCATGGAATGAGGGTCTCTCCTACCCATACCCCCTTCTGCTTCTACTGCCTCCTCCTCTCTCCTGGGACAGAGCACAGTGGGGCAGGGCATGGGCTTGGTGGACTGGAGGTCTATCATTTACTTGTTGTCTAACAACAGGGGAGCAGTTTAACCTCCCCACAGGCCTCCAACTGCACATCTGTAAAGTGGGATAGAGACAGTACCTGTATCATATAGGTCTGTAAAGAGCAAGCAAGGAATGATGGGAAGTGTCAGCACAGTGCCAGGCATCCAGTTAAGCCCTTATTAAATGACAGATATCATTACTCCCACCTGTTTGCTTCTTCCTAAAAGGTCCCCTGCTCTCGTACCTATCAAATCTGAGAGCTCAAAGGGACACAATAGGATGGTCATAAAAATTAAAACATAAATACAAACACTGCCAATTGAAGAACACTATACAAACATGAAGGACCATGAGGGCATCAGAAGGGAACAGATGTGAACAAAGGCACAGAGGCAGAACCAGGCCTCCTGAAATATTCAGGTGACAGGTAAGGGTGTGTAGGCCATTTGGGCCCTAAGTGGAGAGGACTGAATAATGGCCTGAGGGATTTGGATTTTATCGTATATGCTAAAAAAAAAAAAGGCCCTTTGTGAAAGCTTCTGAACTGAGCAAACTATGAGAGAAGCATGTGGTGGCAGTGAGTAGCAGCAGGAATGAAGGGAAGTGGACTGACAGGAACCTGTTAACCAGGCCCTATTAATGTGCCCACGGAGCTATGCCTCCATGGGAGGCCATGGAGTAGTTAACCAGTCCAGAAAGGATGCTATGTGATGAAAACTAAGTCTACTTTGATACTGGTTTCTGAAGATCTACTTCCTAAAGAATACAAACCCTTAAAGTAAAAGAAGTTTGATGATAAATAACTCATAGTTAATTAAAGCCCAGACCAAATTCCTCTATTTTTAACCTCATATTTGCATAAGAAAAAAAATCTATCCAGATGTTTAGGGTAGACTATTTGGATTAAATTTTGCTCACTCACAGAGTAACTGAGCTTAAAAATACTGTGGCTAAACTATCAGGTAAACTTTCCAAGGCAGAGCCTGTTCATCCTTTTCTGTTTGTATGTTTTTGTCTACAACAAAAAGAATCCATAAAACCTCATCAGTGTTTGATTTTGTATTGAGGGAATGACTGGGAATTTTCTTAGCTTTTCCTCTCCCTAGAAGGGTTTGTGAGAAGCCAAAGTGAATAGTGTTAGGTAGAAAAAAAACATGAGCAGATGTAGGGAGAATAAGGCCAGTAAAGCCCACGAAAAGGGACTCAAAGAGTTAACCAGATAAAACTAGAAAGCCAGAAATGACTCAGAGAGTTAATGAGTTAATCAGCTGAAGTTCCAAAGGTCAGGAGTGACTTAGAATGTCTGGATATTCCCTAGATAAAGAATAGTATCTGAAATCTGTCGCATTCCTACACACTAACAATGAACTAGCAGAGAGAGAAATCAGAAAAACTATTCCATTCACGGGTGCATCAAAAAAGAATAAAATACCTAGGAAGAAACTTAACCAAGGAAGTGAAAGACCTATACTCTGAAAACCACAAGACACTCATGAGAGAAATTAAAGAAGATACCAACAAATGGAAACACATCCCGGGCTCAAGGATAGGAAGAATTAATACTGTCAAGATGGCCATCTTGTCTAAAGCAATCTACAGATTCAATGCAATTCCTATCAAAATACCAACAGCTTTCTTCAACGAACTAAAGAAAATTGTTCTAAAATTCATATGGAACCACAAAAGACCCCGAATAGCCAAAGCAATCCTGAGAAGGAAGAATAAAGCTGGGGTGATTATGTTCCCCAACTTCAAGCTCTACTACAAAGCCACAGTAATCAAGACAATTTGGTACTGGAACAAGGACAGACCCATAGACCAGTGGAACAGACTAAAGAGCCCTGATATAAACCCAAGCATATATGGTCAATTAATATATGATAAAGGAGCCATGGACATACAATGGGGAAATGACAGCCTCTTCAACAGCTGGTGTTGGCAAAACTGGACAGCTACATGCAGGAGAATGAAACTGGATTATTGTTTAACCCCATACACAAAAGTAAACTTGAAATGGATCAAGTCATGAATGTAAGTCATGAAACCATAAAACTCTTAGAAGACAACATAGGCAAAAATCTCCTGAATATAAGCATGAGCAACTTCTTCCTGAATGCATCTCATCGAGCAAGGGAAACAAAAGCAAAAATGAACTCATGGGACTACATCAAACTAAAAAGTTTCTGTATGGCAAAGGACACCATCAAGAAAACAAAAAGGCATCCTACAGTATGGGAGAATATATTTGTAAACGACATATCCGACAAGGGGTTAACATCCAAAATATATAAAGAACTCACACACCTCAACACCCAAAAAGCAAATAACCTGATTAAAAAATGGGCAGAGGATATGAAGAGACAGTTCTCCAAAGAAGAAATTCAGATGGCCAACAGACACATGAAAAGATGCTCCACATCACTAATCATCAGGGAAATGCAAATTAGAACCACAATGAGATATCACCTCACACCAGTTAGGATGGCCAGCATCCAAAAGACTAAGAACAACAAATGCTGGCGAGGATGTGGAGAAAAAGGAACCCTCCTACACTGCTGGTGGGAATGTAAGCTAGTTCAACCTTTGTGGAGGTGCCTCAAAAAACTAAAAATAGAAATACCCTTTGACCCGGAATCCCACTCCTTGGAATTTACCCAAAGAATACAACTTCTCAGATTCAGAAAGACATATGCACCCCTATGTTTATTGCAGCACTTTTTACAATAGCCAAGAGATGGAAGCAACCTAAGAGTCCATCAGTAAGTGAATGGATAAAGAGGAGGTGGTACATATACACAATGGAATACTATTCAGCCATTAGAAGGAAACAAATCCTACCATTTGCAACATGGATGGAGCTGGAGGATATCATGCTCAGTGAAATAAGCCAGGTGGAGAAAGACAAGTGCCAAATGATTTCCCTCATTTGTGGAGTATAACAACGAAGCAAAATTGAAGGAACAAAATAGCAGCAGACTCAGAGACTCCAAGAAGGAACTAGTGGTTACCAAAGGGGAGGGGTGTAGGAGGGCGGGTGGGGAAGGTGGGAGAAGGGGATTGAGGGGTATTTTGTTTAGTACACATGGTGTGGGGTATCACGGGAAAACAGTGTAGCACAGAGAAGGCAAATAGTGAATCTGTGGCATCTTACTACACTGATGGACAGTGACTGCATTGGGGTATGGGTGGGGACTTGATAATACGGGTAAATGTAGTGACCACATTGTTTTTCCATTTGAAACCTTCATAAGAGTGTATATCACTAATACCTTAATTAAAAAAATAACATATAAAAAAAAGACATAATAACTGAAAAAAAAAATATCTGAGCGCAACCCATGTCTTCACTGTATCAATTAGATCATGCCATTGTAAAATCTAATTAGCCTACATAAAGGCCCAGCTTATTCTTTAACTTAACCTATATGTCGTTCTTCCCTCTTCTTCCAGCCATTAATCACGTGACTTTGTACCCAGGGCAGGAGACAGGCCTCGGAAGTGGAAATAAACCTACATGGACAAAGAATGTGGAGATCCAGGCCAACACAGTCACCTAAAGAACCCTATTCTTAAAACAAATCTTGAAAGGAATTATAAATCCCCTGTATACATCATGCCTTATGCTGACCCTTACCCAAGAAGCCCTATGAAACCCCAGACCCTAAATCCCTAAGCATGCCTCCTCTCTGAGGTTGCCCGAACTCGCCTTTCTTCAAGGTGTCCCTCTCTCTGTTCTACTCCAGGTAAGTAGGGAGGGGTTACTGAGATCTCTGATTTGAGCTCACAAGTTCCCATCACCTGGGTGACCCAGACAGGACTGCAGCTATACAATCATGCTCCTTAGTAGCCTGCCTGAAAATCTCCTTTCTTTGCCTTTGGGAAATTCTCAGAACATAGTCTCACTCCATCCAGTGCTCTGCAGCTCCCCCAAATCCTGGAGTGGTAGCAACTTAATTCCCATGCTGTGCAGATTCAAGCAGACACTAGACACTGGACGCCAGGTGACCCTGGCTTTAGGAATTGGCAAGGGATGTGCCCTGTGCTGAGCAGGAGTTCAATGAGCTTCCCTTTCCTCCCTCTGTTTTTCCTTCTTCTCTGCTTTAAAGTAAACCTGCCTTTGTCTGCCTTGACTCTGGCCCTGTCCTCCTTTGGAGTGTATTCAAATAAAACTTTCATTCTGCTTCACTACTGTGTCTCTGCCCTTCAATTCTTTGTTGCAACAGAGACAAGAACCGAGGAGAATAAACTCAACCCCCAACAAATAGTATTCACAAATTTTAAAACTATTTCACAATTAACAGAAACAGACAGAGCCTGGAACCCTCCCATCTCATCCCACTTCATACCCAGAATACAGCACTTTCTGGCAAATATTAACAATAGCAACTCAGTTTCTTGAAGCCTCATCCTCCCACCAGCCCAGCCTGCTGCAAACACACATTACTGTTCCCACATACCCAGCTCTGCTAATAATGCTATGAAAGGCAGAGCTTTTTCGTTTACATGCTGTCTGGCTGTAGACACGGCAGATGCCTCAAGGGTCTTACGAAGATGCTCACTTCATAGTTTCCCGCCATGATGAGTTTAGCAAACTTCTTGGATCCTGCAACGTTACAGCGCTCTCCAATGTTAACAAAGTTGGTATATGGTCCAATCCTGAAGGGCTCTAGACCTTAAAAGGAGAAGCATTTTGAAAAATTTCTGAAAATGCATTTGATGACATGAGACAGACAGAAAACACATGTTTTCATGAGAAAGAAAAGTTTCTGTACCACAGTCCATCTGACTAGATAGGAGACCCAATGTGGAAACAGGACCACGGCCTTCTCCCCTAGGTGTATTCACACACACAAAGGCTGTATGTTGCAGATATATTTACAACCAGACCTCTCAAAAGAAGAAATATTTCAGGGTTTTAAATAACAAATTTCTCTGAAGAGCTGACTCATACCAGCTCTGAGAAGCAAGGGAAAAATATCATCACGTCCCTATTTAACCAAGAGCCTGGGGCAAAAGTTATGAAGTCAGAATCAAATGGCCTGCTCCATAACTGTCCACTCAGTATCAGCTTGAAGTCAGATGGAGTGAACTTTCTTAATCTCACCAAGAGTTTTACCTCATTTCTTTGATCCAAAGGCTAAGAACCCACAACGAGCAAGACCATACTGGGTCACGGGGAAGGACCCTGGCCCTGGGACACAGGACGTGCTGTGGCAGGCCTGCCATTCATGAGCTGACTCTGGGCAAGCCACTCAGGTTACCTGCACCTCTCTCCTCATTGCTAAGGGGTAATAACATCTCCCCAGTTACAAGCCAATTAAGGCAGGTATCAGCTAATGAATGTTTGTATGATATGCAGACATAAAAGCAACATGCAGGGTAAAGTATCACTACAGAGAAGGTCTGTAGCCAGTTTTGTTCTACTCATTAAATAAAGTATTAGGAGACGGAGCCTTGCTGGATGGTCACAGGCAGGTTCTGGGGACAGGCAGCCTCACAGCCAAAGCCCTGCCCAGCTAGCTCAGTGAATGGCTTGGGTGACATTGCTCACAGCCTCTGTTCTTATAAATAGACACAGTACAAGTATGGTTTTTCATGCTATTTTCACACATCATTTCATTGTGTTATTGTAAAAATGAGACTAGATAACATTGATATGCACAAAGTTATCACCAGCAATCATAACTGTTGTTGTTAATAAAAGAAAAAGGCTTTTGAGTCCTTTGCCGAAGCACTAGCTAAGAAAGAGATTATCAGGAAGAGGAAAATAATGAATAATGAAATGGGTAATTATAGAACTATTCCTGGTTGACTGTTCAGAGGCTGGGGAGGCCATGGATCCCCAGTTTTGGCCTGTGACCTCCCTCTTCCTCGGCACTGACCCCGGTGGCCTCACCCCCACGCTAGCTTGGTGAAACCCTGATGCCTAGGCAGACCCTGAGGTTCACAGAGACGAGCACCAACATTTAAATGCTGAAAAGCCCTGCATCACTGCCCTAAAAGCGTTCCACGCAAAGCACTTTGTATCTGGTGTGAATGTGACATAACTGATATAAAACTACATTTTTCTCATTTGCAATTTATAAAAGAACAATTTTTAAAAAGTGCATTTGAAGTCATTCTTTTAAAACTGATTGAAGGGGATTTTTTAAGGCAATTTAGAAATAGCACCTGAAATTCAAATCAGAGAAAAAGGATTCTTTTATTCTAACATACAAATTCTTTTAAAAAACAGTATCTAAATGAGTCTCTTCTTGTTTCAGTTTTGGCTACATTTGACTATTTTAATTATTAGTTGTTGGCTGAGGTCAGTCAATAGTTTTATAATCCAAGGATATAATAAACTATCCTACCACAACTCTATCTGACAAAAGCCACTTTTTTAGGGTAAAGAGTGTGTCATAAATCAGAAATCTCACTTCATCTAATCTCAACCTCTGTCTTCTGGAACATAGAAAGAAAAAAAGGGTAGCCTGAAATGGGTTTTTAACCCAATCTCATACTCACTCACTGGCATAAATCCTATAAAGTAGGCTCTGAGAGAGAAAGTAGGTATTATTTTTGCTGTCACTTGCAGTTTATTTCACTTTTCTTAAGAAACTAAGAGATAAAAATATTTCAATTTAGAGAAATGATAAGTTCTAAATTATTAGGGTGTACAATTCCCCATGTGTGCTATTAGTAGGTTATCTAAGAATCTTCACTTTTTTTTTTGTTAATATAACCTAAAAATACATCAGTGAAGTACCATGAGAAAAATACAAAATTTAAAGTTATTTTTCTAACAGTTGGCATGATGAACTATTTTACTAATGTTCTGTATTTGAACATTAAAACTCATTCTGAAAAAGGGTGGTCACCTCCCTCACAGGAACTGTTGAGAACCAAACAGAATAAATACCACAACTTGTTGTGAAGTCCTGAACACACGGCAAGTGTAAGAGCACAACAATAATATTTTAGAAGCAAACAAAATTTTCTAAGAGGCTGCCATCACTACAAAACATTGAGCCTTGGCAGTCTGAAAGGCTCAAATCTGACAACGAAATTTGTGAGGCTGTGGCTGAAGGATGTTTCCAAAGGAATGCACCATAGAGATGGGTGATGTGTGTTCTCATTCCAACCAAGGGCACTTCCTGGGCAAATCACCCAGGAAGTTACTGTCTTCCCGCGCCAACAGCTAAAATACAAAGCGTTCTTCACTAGAATTCATTTAAGCACCAAGAAAAACATATACTCTTCTCTGACCTAATAAATAAGTCGCTTGACACAACCATCACTTCAGCTTATAATACATGGACTAAATTAATCTACAAATGGTTTCTGGAATCATAAAAACCATGTCTTTATGACTTACCAGACAGTAACATATGCCCTTCAAACACAGTAGCAGGTGGAACTCGAGGCTTACAGTTTTTCACAGCTTCAGCAATTTCCCTGAGTTAAAAGAGAAAACATTATATCCATTAATTCAGAATAAAATCAAGTTAATTAAACTAATTTCCAGCTATGAAATTACGTCTATTTAAAATAATTATGCACATAATTATATACCTAGTTCCAAATGTGCAGCAACCATTAATGCCTTTCAGTTTTCTCAGTAATGCAGAAGATTAATCTGTAGGCCAACAGGGCCCCATCTGCCGAGCACTGACTGCACTGGTTTCTCACTCAGGGGTGAACTAGAGATACAGAAAGCGTTGCGAAATTGCAAACAGCCAATCTCCCTTTCCCAAACCCGTAGACCTCCTTTACTCTGTCAAATCCACACATGAAATATGTCCTTGCTTCTTAGTGGTTTAAAAGGAAAAAAGCCTTTATCAGTGAGGAGGAGGAGCAAACAGCAGAGTAGGTGCCAGAGGCAGAGGAAATTAAATCCTTGGGTCTGTTTTTTCCAAGCATAAAAGCACATGGTAGAGAGGGTACATGGCAAAAAATCACAAAAACTCCAGAATAATCATTCCTAAAATTTCAATTATTCCTATGTTTTTTAACCTTAACAGCTTTAGGGAATTATGTCTTTGATCAACCTGGAAAAATCTGGCTACTCCACTCAATTTATCAGGACCAGTATGAACTGCTCACTCTACTGCCCTCCAATTTAAAAGCAGCAAACATACATACACACACAGGTATTTTTAAAACAAATCTTTCTAAAAAGGAGAGAGCAACTTAAAAACAATGATATCTAATGATAAATTATAATAAACCATTGACAGCTTTCAGATATTATTTAAAAGATGTTTAAATTATATAACTTCTTAATAGAGTATCACAGAAGTCAACAAAAGCAGTCAAGCATTAGGTAACTCAGTTCACTGAACATACTATATGCATGAAAACAGACTCAGAACAGTGAGATGACTCACTCAAAATATGATCATCAGTCCCTCTAGGGAAAATGCAAATATAAACAGTCCTATACTACATTCTATTCCACTGAATTTCAATCTTCTTATAAGCCACAAAACTGTGGTAAGGACTCGAACACATATTTTGTCATGTGCTTGTTCCCCACCCACTTCCTTCACACACTCACTCAACAGTGGATTAAGCAATGGCTGTCCAGGCACAGTGAAGACACTTCTCTTGATCTTAAGGTGCTTGTTGTCTTTCTGGCTTTGCCTTCTATGAGGGAGTTTAATGGAGGCATGTATTTGCCCACAAGAAACATGAGCACTCCCTCCTGGAGCATTTAAATATTAATTAGGTCATTTCAGGGTAAAATATTATGATATCTGGGATTTGCTTTACAATATTCTAGAGAAAAAAGTTCGGGAACAGATAAGGTAAGAATAACAAATGATGAGAATTATAGAAACTATGTGATAGGCACATGGGGACTTACTATTTTTCTACTTTTACTTTTGGAATTTCTCAAAATATGTACGTATCTTAGTTTGCTAGGGCTACCATAATGAAATACCACAGACTAGGTAGCTTCCACAGCAGAAACCTATTGCTCAAAGTTCTGGAAGCTAGAAGTCTTGAGACCAAGGTGTCAGCAGGGTTGGTTTCTCCTGAGGCCCCTCTCTCTGGCCTGCGGTCGGACGTTTATCCCTGTGTCCTCACATGGTCCCTTCCTCAGTGTGTGTCTGTGTCCCAATCTTCTCTTCTTACAAGGACACCAGTCATACTGGATTGGGGTCCATTCATATGATCTCATTTTACCTTAATTATCTCTTTAAGGCCTTATCAGTCACATTCTAAGAAGCCAGGTGGTGGTGGGTTAGAACTGCAACATACGAATTTGGGTGGAAAGGGAAGATGCAACTCATCCCATAACGAGGGTTAAATATTTATAAGTGACTATTACCTGATGTGATCTGGGGTTGTACCACAGCATCCACCAACTATATTGACCAAGCCATCCATAGCAAAGTCCTGTGTTTAGAAAAAGAGAAAGTTTCTGAGAATTCACCTGAATTCCAAACTCACTGCTACCAATTCAGCAGAAAAGAGATCTACATTTTCTGAATGACTAAAAAGAGAGTAAGCATACTTAAGTCTACATATAAAGCTTTCATATGCCCAGATGTCAGGTTAAAAGCAGAGAACAGTTCAGATACTATGATATCCTTTACACCACTTAAAATGCAATGAAATAAAGATTTTTTTACCCATTTGCTGAGCTGGACAGTCCATTTTCAAATAACACACAAAATGAGTTTTCAGTTTTTAAATGCAAATGAATTAATATTAAAGAATTAAAATTTTAGTTCTTCAGTCACAATAGCCATGTCTCAAGTGCTCCAATAAGCACATGTGGTAGTGGCTGCATATTGCAGTGTGGATCTGGAACTCTAGAGAAGGACAATAACTGAGAGAGGAAGCCAAGAGTATATCGGAAGGATCACCTACTAGATAAGGGCTGAAATCCTAATAATTAAGTCAGAAATAGGAGAGAATTTCAGTGATCCAGAGGCTAAAAATTCAAAGGAAGAGGAAGAGGCCCAGGGGTTAGGAATAAGGAGAGGGAGTGGGTAGGATGGCTTCATCGTTAGGGAGGAAAATAGATGTGAGTCAGTAAAGCCCACTAAAAGGGACTCAAAATGTTAACCAGTTAAAACTAGAGAGACAGATATCTTACTACACTGATGGACAGTGACTGCATTGGGGTATGGGTGGGGACTTGATAATAATGGGTAAATGTAGAAACCACATTGTTTTTTCATGTGAAACCTTCATAAGAGTGTATATCAATAATACCTTAATAAAATTTTTTAAAAATTAAAATAAATAAAAAATAAAACTAGAGCACCAGAAAACTCAGAGTTAATGAGTTAATCAGTTAAAGCTCAAAAGGCCAGGAACAACTTGGCATTGAACGTTTGAATATTCCCCAGATAAAGAAAAGTATCTGAACACAGCCCATGTCTTCATTGTGGCAATTAGATCATGCCATTTTTAAATTTACTTTAGCCTGCTAAAAGGCCCAGCTATAAACAGCATAACAAGGACAGGAAGATTCCACCTTAAAGCTAAAATTGCATTTTTAAAAAATACAGGAAGTTAAGAAGTAAGATTCTTAACATACTGTTTAGCAAACAATAATTCGGCCCACCCTGGGGGCAGGGCAGGTGGTCTTAATTGATATGCCCCCAACCAGGAAACTGCTGTTGTGGGAAGAAATCAGCAGTAAATTTCTTCTGTTAATTTTGCAGAATTACCCTGAGGACTAATAAAAAAAGAGACTTAATGACTCATCAAGGATTAACATTCTGGGACCACTTAACAAGTCCATACCCCCAGCACTTTGGAAATCCTTAAACGCCTATAAAACCCTAGACCTTAAACCCTAGGGGCGCCTCTTCTCTGAGGTAGCCCACACTTACCTTTCTCCGAGTGTGCACATTTTTGCTCTAAACTTCTCACTGCTCAACTTACAACATTTTGTCTCTGCGCCTTTCCAGTGGTGTCTTTGTTACTTTGCTTTTTCATTCGAATCCTCGAGATTTCTGCTCAAACCCACTCTCTCTGTCCTATTTCAGGTAAGTAGGGAGGGGCTGCTGAGAGCTCAGATCTGGGCTTGCAAATTACCATCAGACAGAACTGCAGCTGTACAATCATACTCTTTAGTAGCCTGCCTGAAAGTCTCCTTTCTTTGCCTCTAGGAAGTTTGCAGAATAATCTCACTCCAACCAGTGCTCTGAGGTTCCTCCAAATCCCAGGGTGGTAGGGATTCAGTTCCCATGCCGTGCAGATCCAAGCAGACACTGGATGCCAGGTGATACTGGTTTAAGGAGTTAGCTGGGGATGTGCCCCATGCTAAGTAGCAGTTCAGTGAATTTCCTTTATCACTCTGTTCTGTCATTCCCTGACACTCACACTTTAATAAATTCCTTCCTCACCATGTACTCTGACTTCCCTGTGTCTTTGAACCAACTTCACCCCAACAACTACTGTGTCTCTGCCCTTCAATTTGTTGCGGCAGGGACAAGAACCAAGGAGAATACACAATGCTCCCCTAACATACACATTGGGATTTCTTCAGGGGAATATTTTGATTCTAAATATTCTAAATCTAAGATTCCATTTATCTATATCTTAAAAACAAGTGAAAGAGGATTCTTGACCTTTAGGTGTGTGGCCATCATGTGTGGAGTTTCATCATAGTCCCCAAAGGTATTCGGCAGACCTAAGAAAGTATAATTCAACCATTATTGGAAACAACCTTAAATATAGACCCAATATTTGTAAAGGCTTCAGTTTTAAAAGTTAGATAATTTTGTACTTATAATTAAATGGTGACTTCTGGCAAAAAACGGTAATCCTTACTATTAAACATTTAAATAGAGATGCCACACCAAAAAAAATTAATCAGAATGGAAACTAAACATTCACTATTTCTTTTCCATTTGAAAGAAAGGAGTCAGTACTGCATGGGACAGACTGCCCCTATCTTCACCCCCTTCACCTAAAGGAAATTCATTCTTGTTTCCCAGCTGCTTTGGGGTGGGGCTGGGGGAGTATTACATATCTTTTGAACTAATGAGAACCTCATATGAGTTAAAAACAAAGAAGCAAACACAACGGAGTCTCCTCTCAAATAAATTTTCCCAAGTAAAACTTTCACATCTTTTTATCCAATTTCCTGCTTTATTTATTATCCCCTTCCAGTTTTTACTGCTGATTGCAAAATAACTTACTGCGCATTAAAATATATGTATTTGGAGAAAGAAGATTGGAAAATGATTTTTAGCCCTAACTAAGCAGTGCTCAAACACTTTCACCAGGAAATCTGGTTAACTCAGATGGATTACCAATATTTAGCTGGATAGTTTGAGAGCTGTCTATAAATATCTTAGGTATTTTTATATACAGTAAACTAGAAGTCCTAACTTTTAGAAAGGAAAAGGGTAAAAACATACAGCTTCTTTATTTGCTCTTTTGTTAATATAGTGGAATAAAAAAGAGGCCTCCCTAACCCTTCTTTTACTCATCTCTTTGGTCATATTCACAAAGCAAATATTGTGACCATGGTCAGTTACATGACGAGGCTTCATTCCCTTAAGTTTCGTCCAATTCTGAAACCTGCAGGTTGAGTCAAACTGTTCCTTCAAGTCTAGAGGGAAACAGTGGTCTAGACCTAAATACTCTTCACTTTGAAAATTCCTGTTGAGTATTAAATGTGTACCAAGGCCTGCAAAGCAAACTCTTTTAATCAATCAAGGTCCATCACCCTACCAACCGATGTCTTGTGTACTTGGATTTCCTCACATGTGATGTCTTTGAAACACACACCTGCATTGGGGTAACAGAGGACATAGGCTGGTGTACATTTTCCAATTGTTTCAATAAAAGGTCTCATTTCAGCTGCACCCAGAGCACAATTTAATCCAATGCTGGAAAAACAAAAGACATTAGAAGTATCATCTTTTATTCAAAATACAGTTACACATATAAGAAGCTATGATAAATAAAGTAGTATACCTAAAATCAAGGAGCTAATAAACCTCCTGATTCAAAGCACCTTTATTTGGCTACAGACAAAGCCATCTCACTGAACTTCCCTGAAACACTGAGCATTTCTGCCCGTCTCTCCATGGTCAGATGATCTTATGGCTAAGGGACGCTGCCTATTAATGTGACTCCCTGTGTAAGTTCACAATTTGGTTAATGGTGTATTGTGTAACAGAAATGCCTAAAAACTATCACTACTTATAAAACTCTGATTTGAAAGCAATACCTAAGAGAAAGAATAAAGGAAAATTGTGGAGGTAGAAGGAACACTAGTAGTATATGGAAACCACTTTGGGAGACTAGGAGACCAAGACTTAGTCCTTGCTCCACAACTGACTGACAAGGTGACCATGAACTTACAATGTGTCCTCTTATAAATTAAGCTGACTTCTTTATTGATAAAAGCAAGGTCCTCTTTGTATTGCAAATGAAACTTCCTGTGGACTCAAGTAAAGTAGATAAAAGCAGAGCTGCTCTGACTGAAATAAGAGTGGAGGGCCTTAAACCTCTCCAAGACCACCCTCAGGATGGAGCCTGCAGAAATTCAGGATTTAACTGTGAAGCTACTAAACTATCTGATCTTTTATTTTTTCATATTTCACTTTCTTCTTTTACCATGATTCCTAAGTGTAGTGTGGTATACTGGATTAGATCCTGGAACAGAAAAAAGGACATTAGTGGAAATGAGGCAGAGCAAGCATATGAGCCAAGCATCATGATTAACTTTTCCTGCCTAGGATGAAAAATGCTCACATATAAACAGTATAGTAAGAACAGGAGGGACTCCATCTTAAGGCTAAGATTCCATTTTAAAAACCAGGGAGTTGGGACTCTCTTGTCCCCTCCTGGCATGAGCCAGGAGTTCTGTCCTCTCACTTTATTTCTAAATAAAAGCCTGTACCTTGCTCTCCTACCTTGGATGTTTGCTAAGCTCATTCTCTGGTTTCGTGAACAAGAACCCCAGCATGATCTTTGGGGGCTTGTCCAGGATAACATCGGAGGTGAGTACCAGTATCCAAGCCTGCCTTTTCTTTCACTGTCCTTATAGAAGGAAGTCGTCTATGGCACACAAAATCGGGCGCTTCTTAGCCACTTAAAAGGGACTAGCCTGGCTGCCAATCTCAAAATCTCAAGTGACAGGTTCCCCTGCATCTCCCTCAGTGGATCCCCCGTCTCCCTTGGGAGCCGGGAATGTCACCTGAGTGGAGGCCAGGATTCCCCTTCAGAGGCATCTCCTTGGATGCAAGGGACTGAGGAGAGCCGTGGGCAGCTGCGAGAGTCTAGACTGAGGCTACACTTGAGCGGCTTCTCAAAGGTCTGCGTGTCTGGAATCAGACCCCGACAGCCCGAATGGGTGTCCGTGAGGAGTGTCTCTCTTTCTCTGTCCCTGACTTCCCGTCTGCTTCTCCAGGCCGCCCTGGCCTCTAAGTGAGGCAGGGGGTGTTCCTAACTTCTAACTTCATCAGTGTCATGGAACCCAATGCTCACCACCGCAAGGTTCTACGCTTTACTCTTATTCCTGACTTAATACTGCACTTTTTTTTATCTCATGAAAATGTGTCTGGGCACCCATTAGTCTGGATGTTCAGACACCACTTAGCAGGTTCACACCCCTAAGCCTTTTTTCATGTTCTCAAAAAAATCCTCATTTTGCCTATAAAACCCCTAGACAATGCACCACACCAGACTCTCTTGTCCCCTCCTGGCATGAGCCAGGAGCTCTGTCCTTTCACTTTATTTCTAAATAAAAGCCTGTACCTTGCCCTCCTAAAAAAAAAACCAGGGAGTTAAGGGATAAGATTTCTAACATACTTTTTGGTAATCAGACAATAGCTCACCCAATCTTAAGGCAGGGCAAGCAGTACTTGAGGGCAACTACTATCTTGGAGAAGAGGATCAATAAATTCCTTGTATTAAGTTTATCTAACAGAGTATCTAGAGAAGAGGATCAATAAATTCCTTGTATTAAGTTTATCTAACAGAGTATCTAGAGGACTGACTATGGATAGTGACATGGTATCTCTCACGGGAGAGAGACATCATGAGACCACATGTCAAGCCTACACTGCCCCTTCCACCCTTTGCCCCATTCTTGAAAGCCTTGAAAGACAGAATTATCTGCGCCTCCTCTCTGCTGCACTCCCCTTTCTTCAAGTGTGTACTTTTTGACTGAAATAAAGCCTTTTGCTGCTCAACTTACTCAGTTTTGTCTCTGAGCTCTCCCAGTGGTAAGCATCTTTGTTACTCTGCTATTTCGTTCAATTTTCTAGACTCAAACACTAGTCTTCTCTCTCTGTCCTATTTCAGGCAAATAGGGAAGGACTACTGAGATCTCTACTGATTTGGGCTTGCAAGTTCCCATCACCTGGGTAACCTGGATGGGACTGCAGCTGTACAATCATGCTCTTTAGTAGCCTGCCCAAAAATCTCCTTTCTTTGCTTTAGGGAGTTCTCAAAACATAATCTCATTCCAACCAGTGCTCTGTGGCTCCTCCAAATCCTGGGGTGATAGGGGCTTAGTTCCCAAGCTGTGCGATTGAGGTGGACACTGGACGCTGGATGACCCTGGTTTTAGGAGTTGGAAAGGGATCTGCCCTATGCCGAAAAGGTCAATGAGCTTCCCTTTCCTCCCCCGTTCTTCCTTGCTCTCTACTGCCTGCATAGCTGCTGCCATCCACTACTACTCCCACTTTAATGAATTCTTTCTTTACCTACACTCGTCAGACCTGCTCAAAAATTCTTTCTCGTTCAGAGTCAAGAACCCTCCCTGTCCAGGTTGAGGTTTCACCTAGTGCACCTAGAAACCTCCCCAGACACAGCTATCCAACAGCATTTTGGCAACTATGAAGGCACTCCTAACACAGTACTCACTAACAATCTAGGTAAGGAGGAAATCTATGCTGCTATAAGGCCTCCCTGACTCAGCCTAGCACTCTTTTCTCTTAGTTCCATGGCTATCCCCTTGCCAGCATGCTTTTGCCTTTGGAAGGCATGGTCTGATGGGTCTGTACACAAGTCAGCCAGGATTGCCTAGGATTTAAGTCATTTTGGGTTGGTATGAGACAGCCAAGAATGAGACCTTGGTCTTTGGGCTAATCTTATAATCCATCTAACTCAATGTCACCACCCTGAGATGCTTCATCTTCCCTCAGGGCCACTGAAAGTAAGGTTATCAGGATGCACAATTAAGAGGAGTCTACCCCTGACTTCAGAGCCTGACTCCTTCCGTTACCTTCTCCCACACTCCCGTTCTTGGGCCCACAGCCAGGGATGGAGTTGAGCCATAGGGATGCCTATGCACACTCAGGTAGGACCATAGGAATTCTGTGCATGCCTAGTGTAGGGCAGCAGGACCTCCTGTGCATGCCCACCCAGTACAGGCCCAGGTGTGGAGGGACACCACACATGACCTGCGTCTAACAGGTAGTTTTGGGTTTCTGGGGACACCTGGATAACCCCAAACCCCTTGTGGATCAGGGACACCTGGTGCCCCTTGGTGGTAGCTATTCCTTTTCCTTTCAGGTCCTGACTTAGTCATGGGTGACTCCTCCTCCATTCTAACTGACTCCCATTATGGTGCATCCTCAAAATTGGGAGGTTTTAAACTAGACTCCCTGAAACAGAAGAAATTAATCTTCTACAACACAGCCTGGCCTTAAATGGCTCTCCAAACTACTCACCCTTAAGGTGTATTCTTAAAAACAGGACTTTTAAATTAGATGGGCTAAACAGAAAGAAGCATTATGGATTTACTTCCATAATGCTGCTGGGCCTCAATACAAACTGTCAAGCAGAGAAAAAGGGCCTCAAAACGAGACCCTTAATTACAACACCATTTTGAAATTAGATCTTAGAAAACAGATCCAATAATTAATCTAATAACTATAAAACCAGTTTCTCTGCCTGTGTATGTGTTCTTATATGTTACCCCTGGATGGTATTGCTAAGCTCGCTTTGTGTCCTGTGAAACTGGCTTAATAACCATCAGGTTGGAGGTCCTATGATCACAGAAATGTGAGTTACACCACATTTGTGGCCAGATATGGCTGGACAGAAATGTGGTTTAAAACTCCATTTGCAAGTTGGGTCCTACCAAACTGCTGCCAGCCCTTATGGGAATTACAACCTAGAATATGCTCATTATATCTCAATCTCACTTTAATGAAGTCCTCAATCTCGCTTTAACTAGTCCAACCTGTTTGAGAATTCTTTCTTGTTCAGAGTCAAGAATGTTCCTCCGTTCAGGTTGAGGTTTCACCTAGTGCACAAGGAGAGACCTCTCCAGATGCAGCTGCTCGACAACAGAAACTTCAAATCTGAATAAAATCTGGAGTTTAGTTAAGAGTAACATACTCTTGCAGTACTGTAGTTCATAAGATGTTAACATTAGGGATGCTAGATGAAGAGTATATGGGAATTCTCTGTACTACCTTTCCAACTTTTCTGTAAATCTGAGATCATTCCAAAGTAAGTTTAACAAACACCCAACACCCATTCTTGATAAAAATTCTCAGCAAACTAGGAGTATAGGGGAACTTCCTCAACTTGATAAAGTATATGTAACAAAAAAAACTACAGCTAATATCACACTTAGTGATGTAAAACTAGATGCTTTTCCCTTAAGATAAAGAACAAGGCAATGATGTTCACTTTCATCTTTGACTCAACATCAAACTGGAAGTCCTAGCTAATTCAGTAAGAGAAGATTGAAAACAAAAGACATACAGATTGGTAAGGAAAAAATAAAATTGTCTTTGTTCATACATGATAAAATCGTCTATGCAGAAAATCCCGAAGAACGAATCTTGGAACCAATCAGCAATTATATTAAGGTTGCAAAATACTAGGTTCATACACAAAAGTCAGCTGTTGACCTATATACCACAAATGAGCGACTGAAATTTGAAATTAAAACACACTACTTGCATTAGCTCCAAAACAACCAAAATACTTGGGTATGACTCTAACAAAATATAAAACTACAGTACTCTGATGAAAGAAATCAAAACAGATCTAAATAGAGAGATATCCCATGTTCACAAATAGGAAGACTCAATATTATCAAGATGTCAATCATTCCCAATTACATATACATATATTTGCACAATCCCAATAAAAATTCTAGCAAGTTATTTTGTGTATATCAATAAACTGATGATAAAGTTTATACAGACAGGCAAACAACCCAGAAGAGCTAATACAATACTGAAGAACAAAGTCAAAAGGCTGACACTATCCAACTTCAAGGCTCACTGAAAAAGCTAAGCTCATCAATAGTCATCAATGGTATTAGTGAAAGAAAAGCGAATAGACCAACGAACAGTCTAGAAAAAGAACCACACAAATATAGTCAATTGATCTCTGACAGAGGAGCAAAGGCAAACCAATGAAGAAAGGACTGTCTTTCCAACAAATGGCGGAGGAACAAACTGACAATCACATTTGAGAAAATTAATCTAGACACAGACTTTACACCTTTCACAAAAATTACCTGTCACAGAACTAAATGTAAACTGCAAAATTATTAAATATACATAAATATAACACAGGAGAAAATCTAGGTTGCCATGGGTTTGGTGATGAGTTTATAGGTACAACACTAAAAGAGGGATGCATGAAAGAAAAAATTGGTAAGATGAACTTCACTATAATTAAAAATTTCTGTTCAGTGAAAGATGCTGTTAAGAGCATAGGAAGACAAGCCACAGACTGAGAGAAAATATTTGCAAGAAACATATCTGATAAAGGAATGATATACAAAACATGAAAAAAATTCTTAAAACTCAACAGTAAGAAAACAAAAAACCCAACTAAAAAAAGTGAACAAAAGATCTGGACTTTTCACCAAAGAAGATACACAAATGGCAAACAAATGTATGAAAAGATGCCCCGTATCACATGTCATAAGGGAATTGCAAATTAAAAAGAGACACCACTACACACCTATAAGAATGGCCAAAATCCAAAACACCTACAATACCAAATGCTGGTGAGGATGTGGAGCAACAGAAAAATATCATTTATTACTAGTAGGAATTTAAAATGGTACAGTCACTTTGTAAGACAGTTTGGTAGTTTCTTAGAAAGCTAAACATAGTCTTACCATATGATTCAGCAACTACACTTGTAAGTAACCAGATGAGTTGAAAATATGTCCACACAAAACCCAGCACATCAATGCCCATAACAGCTGTATTCACAATTGCTAAAATTTAGAAACAACCAAGATGTTCTTTAGCAGGTGAATGGATAAACAAACTGTGGTCCATCCAGACATGAATGTTATTTAGTGATAAAAAGAAATGAGCCATCAAGCCGTGAAATAACAGGGATGAAGTTTAAATACATATTGCTAGAAGAAAGAAGTCAATCTGAAAAGGCTGCCTACTGTATGATTCCAACTACATAACATCCTACAGAAAGGTAAAGTTGTAAGGGACAGTGAAAAGATCAGTTGCCAGCAGACAAAGGATAATGAGGTGCAGCACGGGGGTCCACAAGGCAATGAGGCTACTCTGAGGGGTGTGGCAGTGGCGGATACATGACACAGGGCATTGTACAACCCTGACGGCACCCTAATGTAAACTATGGACTTTGGATAATGGGTTGCTCTATGTTCATCAAGTGTAACAAATGTACCGCTCTGGCAGGGGATGCTGATAATGGGGAAGTTGGTGGGGGCTCAGGGAGAGTATTTGGGAAATCACAGCAGTTTGAAAAGCACCTAGACTAAATATGAAGGAAATTCATTTGCCAATCTAAAGCATCTGCTGGAGGGGCAGGGACCAGCTGAAACTCTCCCTGGAAAGAGAAATGCTGACAGGTGCCATCTTGCACACTCCACCTACCCTGCTAGCACGGGTGAGCGAGCTTGGGTACAGCAACTTCCAGAAGCCAAATGAAGACAGGTGAGGGTGAGTGGTCACAGCACTATCCTGCTGCCTTGTTGAAGCTGTAAAGTTCAGGTGGTTGTAGTTCTCCCCACTTCTGAGCTGGCTCTCCCACTCACAGCCTACAGTCTCTACACACAGACAGATAAGGCACTCTCTTACAGCATTCCTGAAGCCCAAGAATGTACTCAGTCAAGACATTTTTCCCGCTGCCTTTCTGAAGCCTGAGAACACAAACCACTCCCTATACTCTCCACCTGACTAGCTAAAGCCAGCAGGTATGCACAGTCTACATAGAGCAGGACCCCTGATCACCTGACCCTGCTGGCCAAATGGCCTGCATTCCTGGGCCCTAGGAGAATGCATCAATCAGAAAAATAGTTCCAAGCAGGCCACCACCTCCAGAGTAGTGCAGAGAACAGACTGAAATGCAATCCGTTCTCCTGTGAAAAATGCCTATTTACCTAGGCTAGAGCTTCAGCCTGAAGCACTGGCTTTGGTGTTCACATAGCTAAAGGCTACGGCCATGCTCCCAAGGAACGTAAGCAGGGAGACACCATCCTTGCACACCCTTTGGCCTCACTACAGCTCAATGAGACCTCCAAAAAGGAGCTCATATATTCATGTAAGGTCCCAATTTTTTCAACTGTCACCAGGGAACACCTCCAGATCTCATGGTCTGGAGACCAGCTGGGATTATGATTGCAACCCCAAAAGACTGTGCCTATTTGCATGTTTTAAAAGCTGCTGCTTGAGGGTCTGGCTCCCAATCTGCCTGAAAGTAGGTGTTCAATGAGATTCATCCCCTTTTGACAGGTCTTGGCACACCCTCAAAATAGGAATATAATAAGAATAAACCAGGTGGCTTAGACAATACAAAGGTTCAACAAACAATAAGAGATAGGGCAAGGTTTAACAAGAAGCTTCATCACCTACACAAGGCCATTTCTTCAAACTAGGAGAGGTAGCTGCTTCACTTAACAGAAACAAAATGAGGAAACAGAAATATGTTCCAAATGAAAGAACAAGCCAGAACCTCAGAAAAAGACCTTAATGATACAGAGATAATTAATCAAACTGATAAATAATTCAAAGTAATGGTTATAAAAATTTTAATCAAACTTGGGAAAAGAATGAGTGAACACCATGAGAACTTTAACAAAGAGATAGAAAATATAAGAAAGTACCAAACAGAAGTTACAGAATATAATAACTGAACAGAAAAATACACTAGTTAGGTTCAACAGAAGACTGGATGAAGCAGAAGAACAGGTCAACATGCTAGAAAACAAAGCAATGGAACTCTGACAGAGCAGCAAAAAAGAAAAAAAAAATCAAATGAAGATAACTTAAGGGACCAATGAGACAACATTAAGCAAAATAACATTTACATTATAGGAGTCCCAGAAGGAGAAATGAGAAAGAAAGGGGCAGAAAATTTATATGAAGACATAATGGCTTAAAATAATTAGACTTTCTTAGCCTGGGGAAAGAAACAGACATCCAGGTCTAGGAAGCCATAAAAAGCCCGAACAAGATGAACCCAAAAGAACCACACCAAGATGTGTCATGGTTAAAATACCAAAATTTTAAGAGAGAATCTTAAAAGCAACAAGTGAAAAACAAATTGTTACATACAAAGGAAACCCCATAGGGCTATAAGCATGTATCTTTGCAGAAACATCACATGCCAGAAAGGAAGCCAAGCACTGAAAGGAAAAAACTTTGAACCAAGAACACTTAACCAACAAAGTTATCATTCACAATGGAAGGAGAGAGAAAGCATTTTCAAGACAAACAAAAGCTAAAGCAGTTCATCACTACTAAACCAGACTTACAAGAAATGTTAAAATAACTTCTTTAAGCTGAAAAGAAGCAGCATTAACTAATAACAAGAAAACAGAAAAGTAGAAATCTCAATGGAAAGGGTAAATATAAACTAAGGTAGTACATTAATTACTTACAAAGCTACTATGAAGGTTAAAAGACAAAAGTAGTAAAATTAACTAAAACAACAATAATCGGTTAAAGGATATAAAATAAAAATATGTGAATGAAATCAAACACATAAAATGGGGTGGGTGGTAAAAATGTAGTGTTGGAATGTATTCAAATTTAAGCTGTCAACTTAAAGTAGACTGTTATATACTTAGGATGATGTATGTGAACCTCACAGTAACTACAAAGGAAAAACTCAAACGCACAAAAGAAAATGAGAAAGAAATCTAAACTAAAGAAAGTTACCAAACCATAAGAGAAAAGAAAAAGAGAAGAAAGGAATAGAAACAAACTACAAAAACAGCCAGAAAACGATTAACAAAATGGCAACAAGTACATACCTATCAATAATTACTCTAATGTAAACAGACTAAATTCTCCAATTAAATGACACAGAATGACTGAATTAAAAAGCAAGACATATCTATATACTGCCTACCAGAGACTCACTTCAAGATTAAGGACACACACAGACTTAAGCAAAGGGATGGAAAAAGATATTCCATGCAAATGGATATGAAAAGAAAGTTGTAATAGCTATACTCATATCAGATAAAACAGACTTTAAACAAAGACCATAATAAAAGAAAAAGGGGGCACTACAGAATGATAAAAGGGTCAATCCACCAAAAAGATATAGTATTTATAAATATCTATGCACCTAAATATATAAAACAAATACTAACATACCTAGAGGAAGAAATTGACAATACAACAATAGTAGGGGGCTCTAATACCCCACTTAACATCAAGATACAGATAGAAAATCAATAAACAATGGCCTTAAACAACTCATGGAACTAGGTGGACTTAACAGATACATATAGAACATTCCAGCCAAAAGCAGCAAAATACACATTCTTCTCAAGAGCAAATGAAACATTCTCCAGAATAAATCAAGTTAGGTCACAAAACAAGTCTCAATAATTCAAGGTTGAAATCATACCAAGCACCTTTGTAAACACAATGGTATGAAACTACAACTCAGCCACAAGAAGAAAATTGGAAAACTAAACTATGGGTCACAGAAAAAAATCAGGGAAGAAAGATATACTCAGAGACAAGTAAAAACAGAAATACAACATACCAAAATATATGGGATGCAGCAAAAGCAGTTACAGCGGAGAAGTTCACAACATTACAGTCCTATTTCAAGAAACAAGAAAAATCTCAAATAAAAAATTTAACTTTACACCTAAAGGAACTAGAAAATGATGAACAAATGAAGCCCAAGTTAGTAAAAGGAAGGAAATAATAAAGAACAGAGTGGAAATAAATGAAATAGATACTAAAAAGACAATAGAAGGATCAATAAAACTAAGACCTGATTCTTTGAAAAGATAAACAAAATTGACTAGCCTTCAGCTAAATTCACAAAAAGAAAAAGTGAGAGGGTTCAAAATAAATTAAACCAGAAATAATAGGAAAGTTACCACTGATACCAATGAAATATAAAGGATCATAACAGAATACTACGAAAATTATATACCAGCAAATGGAGAGCCCAGAAGAAATGGATAAATTCCTGGAAACATAAAGTCTTTGAAGAAATAGAAAATCTAAATAGACCGATTACCAGTAAGGAGACTGAATCAGTAATACAAAGCATCCCAACAAAATTCCAGGCTCAGATGGCTTCACTGGTGAACTCTACCGAACATATGAAGATAATACCTATCTTTCTCGATCTCTTCCCAAAAACTGAAGAGGAGGGAACACTTCCAAACTCATTTTACACAGTCAACAGTACCCTGATACCAAAACCAGACAAGGACACAAGAAAAGAAAATTACAGGCCAATATCCCTGATGAAACTAGATGCAAAAATCCTCACCAAAAATACTAACAAAGCAAATTCAGCAATACATTAAAAGGACCATACACCATGATCAAGTGGTGCAAGGGATGCAAGGATGGTTCAACATCTGCAAATCAACATAATACCATATTAATGAAGTGAAGGGTTAAAATCATGTGGTCATCTGAATAGACACAGAAAAAGCATTTGAAAAAATTCAGTATCCATCTATGATAAAAACCTCTCAATAAAGTGCATATAGAGGGAATGCATCTCAACATAATAAAGGCCATACATGAAAAACCCAGTTCATATAATACTCAACAGTGAAAACCTGAAAGCTTTTTCTCCAAAATTAAGAATGAGACAAAAATGCCCATTCTCCTCACCATTATTCAACATAGTAGCCAGAGCAATTAGTAAAGAAAAAGAAACAAAAGGCATATGAATTGGAAAGGAAGAAGTAAAACTAAATTATTTTCAGATGACATGAAACTATATACAGAAAATCCTAAAGAGTCTACCAAAAAACTGGTAGAACCAGTAAATGAATTCTGTAAAATTGCAGGACACAAAATTAATATACAAAAATCTGTTCCATTTCTATACACTAATAATGAACTCTCAGAGAGATAGCTCTAAGAAAACAATTAGATTTTTAATTGAATAAAAAGAAAAAAATACCAAGAAATAAATTCAACAAAGGAGGTGAAAGACCTGTACACTGAAAATTTTAACACGGATGAAAGAGAAGTCATAAATAATTGGAAAGATAGTCTGTGCTCATGTATAAAGCTTAATATTGTTAGAATGTCCATCCAATAATCTACAATCTACTGGAACAATCTACAGATCCAACTCAATCCCTATCAAAATTCCAATTGCATTTTTCACAAAACTAGAACAAACTTTCTGAAACTATGTGGAACAACAAAAGACTGAACACAGACAAAACAATCTTAAGAAAGAACAAAGCTGAAGTACCATGCTCTCTGATTTTAAACTAGATTGCAAAGCTATAGCAGTCAAAACAATATGGTATTGCATTAAAAACAGACACAAAAATCAATGGAACAGAATAAAGAGCCCAGAAATAAACCCACAAATATATTGACAGTTAATTTACAACAAAGGAGGCAAGAATATAGTAAAAGACAAAGGACAGTCTCTTCAATAAATGGCACTGAGAAAACTGGACAGCCACATGCAGAAGAATGAAACTGGACCACCATATTACACCATATACAAAATTAACTCAAAATGGATGGAAGACTTCAAAGATGGAGGCATAAGAGGTGAGATACAGGCTTCCTCCTCTAAAACTGCATATAATATGTGAATATATTTAATACAACTAATCCCGAAAGAGCAACAGGAAAGGGGACTGAGCCAGACTGCATACACCTGGAAAAAAGAGCAGGGTAACGTACCAAAGCTGTGGCCCAGCAAGACCCAAGCCTTCCCCCACCCAAGCTCACTGGCAGGAGGAAGAGAAACAGAGCAGAGAGGGAGTGGAGGCCTGGGACTGCTGAATACCTAACTCGAGATGTGCTCTGGGAGCACAAACCTACATTTCATGGCGCTTGCATGATACTCTCGTGATTACAGGGTTGGAAAGCTAAGACAGACAGAATTCCTGGATAGACTGAGATTCTAGCCGTTTGTGGAAAGAAGGGATCCATATCCAGCTGCTCTGGGACAAAAGAAAGGTGGGCAGTCTGAGAGACTTCTTAACAAGGAAGCCCTTAGTAAGAGAGCTGCTAAAGGGGCAAGGATTGCACAGAGCGTACTGCTCAGGAGAGAGGCACGGTAGACAAAATTGTCCGGGTGCACTCTGCCCAGCAGGTAAAGAGCTTTCACGTTCTTCAGGTGCTCAAGCTCCCTGTCTGCCTAAACAGCTCCAAGAACCCCCTCCATGATATGCTGCCTACTGCACCTTTCTCCCCGCCAGCCTGACCTGGCTCACAAGCCGGCAAACTCTAACCTGGCATTAGGCCAGCCAGAGGGAATATCTGCCTACAGCAACTACAAACTCAAAGCATAGAGGCTTATACCTGTGTGCTCGGCCCACCGGTTCAGACAGTGGAGGCAGGCATAGCAGCCAGGAAGCAGGAAACAGCTCTTTCCTCCCCCCAGGCACCAATACCACTCCCCTGTGACCCCCGACACTGCATCAAGGGCTGAGCAGCTCCAGAGAGTAGAGCTCCTGGGCACTAGAGGATGCCATATACAAATATGAAATGCCAAAGCAACCTGGTTGAGAGTAAAATTATTAATACAACTCCTGAGAAAGATGTAAATTACATCGACCTCATGACTATTCCTGAAAGGGAGTTCAAAATAAAAATCATTAACATGCTCATGGAGGTACAGAAATATATTCAAGAACTCAGGAATGAATTCCAGTCAGAGATCCAATCACTGAAGAGCACAATGGAGGGTATTAAAAGAAGATTGGATACAGTGTAGGAGATGATAAATGAAATAGAAAACAAAGAGGAGGAATACAAAGAACCTGAGGAACAGAGAGAAAAAAGGATCTCTAAGAAAGAAAGAATATTGAGAGAACTGTGTGACCAATCCAAATGGAACAATATTCACATTATAGGGGTACCAGAAGAAGAGAGAGAGAAAGGGATAGAAAGTGTCTTTGAGGAGGTAATTGCTGAAAACTTCCCCAATCTGGGGAGGTAGATAGTCTCTCAGGCTATGGAGATGCACAGATCTCGCAAAACAAGGGACCCAATCAAGACAACATGAAGACATACAGTAATTAAAATGGCAAAGATCAAGGATAAGGACAGACTATTAAAAGCAGCCAGAGAGAGAAATAAGATCACATACAAAGGAAAGCACACCAGGCTATCATCAGACTTCTCAACAGAAACCTTACAGGCCAGAAGGGAGTGGCATGATGTATTTAAGGCAATGAAGCAGAAGGGCCTTGAACCAAGAATACTTTATCCAGCAAGATTATCATTTAAATTTGAAGGAGGGATAAAACAATTTCCAGATAAGCAAAAGCTGAGAGAATTTACCTCCCACAAACCACCTGTGCAGTGTACTTTGAAGGGACTGCTACAGATGGAAGTCTTCCTAAGGTTTAACAGCTGTCACCAGAGGTAATAAAAACACAATAAAGAAAGTAGAACAGCTAATTACTAAGCAAATGCAAAATTTAAGTAACTTTCCCCAAAGTCAATCAAGGGATAGACAAAGAGTACAGAATATGATACCTAATATATAAAGAATGGAAGAGGAAGAAAAAAAAAAGAACCTTTAGATTGTGCTTGTAATAGCATATTAAGTGAGTTAAGTTAGACTCATACATAGTAAGGAAGTTAACCTTGAACCTTTGGTAACCACGAAACTAAATCCTGCGATGGCAATAAGTACATAGCTATCAATAATCACCCTAAATTTAATGGACTGAATGCACCAATCAAAAGACATAGTCACAAAATGGATAAAAAAACAAGACGCATCTATATGCTACCTACAAGAGACTCACTTTAAACCCAAAAACATACACAGACTAAAAGTGAAGGGATGGAAAAAGATATTTCATGCAACTAATAGGGAGAAAAAACAGGAGTTGCAGTACTTGTATCAGACAAAATAGACTTCAACACAAAGAAGTCACAAGAGACAAAGAAGGACATTACATAAAGATAAAGGTGTCAATCCAACAAGAAGACATAACCATTATAAATATCTATGCACCCAACACAGGAGCACCTACACATGTGAAACAAATACTAATAGAATTAAAAGGAGAAATACAATGCAATGCATTCATTCTAGGAGACTTCAAGACTCCACTCACTCTGAAGGACGTATCAACCAGACAGAAAATAAGTAAGAACACAGAGGCACTGAACAACACAATAAAACAGATGGACCTAACACACACCTACAGAACTCTACACCCAAAAGCAGCAGAATACACATTCTCCTCAAGTGCACATAGAACATTTTCAAGAATAAATCATATACTAGGCCACAAAAAGAGCCTCGGTAAATTTAAAAAGATTGAAATTGTACCAACCAGTTTCCCAGACCACAAAGGTATGAAACTAGAAATAAATTATGCAAAAAAAATGAAAAATCCCACAAACACATGGAGGCTTCACAACATGCTCCTAAATAATCAATGGATCAATGACCAAATGAAAACAGAGATCAAGCAATATATGGAGACAAATGACAACAATAATTCAACAACACAAAATCTGTGGGACACAGCGAAGGCTGTGCTAAGAGGAAAGTATATTGCAATACACGCCTACCTCAGGAAAGAAGAACAATCCCACATGAGCAGTCTCAACTCAAAATTAACGAAACTAGAAAAAGATGAACAAATGAGGCCCAAAGTCAGTAGAAGGAGGGACATAATAAAGATTAGAGCAGAAATAAAATCGAGGAGAATAAAACAATAGAAAGAATCAGTGAAAACAAGAGATGGCTCCTTGAGAAAATAAACAAAACAGATAAACCCCTAGGCAGACTTATCAAGAAAAAAAGAGAGTCTACTCACATAAACAGAATCAGAAATGAGAAAGGAAAAATCACTACACACACCATAGAAATACAGAGAATTATTACAGAATAGTATGAAAAATTATATGCTAACAAACTGGATAACATAGAAGAAATGGACAACTTTCTAGAAAAATACAACCTTCCAAGGCTGACTCGGAAAGAACAGAAAATCTGAACAGACCAATTATCAGCAATGAAATTGACCTGGTAATCAAAAACCTACCTAAGAACAAAACACCTGGACAAGATTGCTTCATCACTGAATTTTATCAAACATTTAGTGACGACCTAATACCCATCCTCCTTAAAGTCTTCCGAAGAGTAGAAGAAGAGGGAATTCTTCCAAACTCATTCTATGAGGCCAGCATCACCCTAATACCAAAAGCAGGCAAAGACACCACAAAAACAGAAAATTATGGACCAATATCCCTGATGAACATAGATGCAAAAATACTCAATAAAATATTAGCAAACCGAATTCAAAAATACATCAAAAAGATCATCCATCATGATTAAGTAGGACTTATCCCAGGGATGCAAGGATGGACAACATTGAAAATCCATCAAAATCATCCACCACCTCAACAAATAGAAGGACTAAAACCACATGATTTTCTCTACAGATGCTGAAAAAGCATTTGACAAAATTCAACATCCACTCATGATAAAAACTCTCAACAAAATGGGCATAGAGGGCAAGTACCTCAACATAATAAAGGCCATATATGAGAAACCCATTGCCAACATTATACTGAACAGCGAGAAGCTGAAAGCTTTTCCTTTAAGATCGGGAACAACACAAGGATGCCCACTCTCCCCACTTCTATTCAACATAGTACTGGAGGTCCTAGCCATGGCAATCATACAACACAAAAAAATAAAAGGCATCCAGATTGGTAAGGAAGAAGTTAAACTGTCCCTATTTGCAGATGACATGATATTGTACATAAAAAACCCTAAAGAATCCACTCCATAACTACTAGATCTAATATCTGAATTCAGCAAAGTTGTGGGATACAAAATAATACACAGAAATCTGTGGCATTCTTATACACTAACAATGAACTAGCAGAGAGAGAAATCAGGAAAACAATTCCATTCACAGTTGCATCAAAAAGAATAAAATACATAGGAATAAACCTAACCAAGGAAGTAAAAGACCTATACTCTGAAAACCACAAGACACTCATGAGAGAATTAAAGAAGATACCAATAAATGGAAACACATCCCGGACTCATGGATAGGAAGAATTAATATTGTCAAGATGGCCATCCTGCCTAAAGCAATCTAGATTCAACGCAATTCCTACCAAAATACCAACAGCATTCTTCAACGAACTAAAGAAAATCGTTCTAAAATTCATATGGAACGACAAAAGACCCTGAATAGCCAAAGCAATCCTGAGAAGGAAGAACAAAGCTGGGGGGATTATGCTCCCCAACTTCAAGCTCTACTACAAAGCCACAGTAATCAAGACAATTTGGTACTGGCATAAGAATAGACCCATAGATCAATAGAACAGACTAGAAAGCCCTGATATAAACTCAACCATATATAGTCAATTAATATATGATAAAGGAGCCATGGACATACAATGGGGAAATGACAGCATCTTCAACATCTAGTGTTGGCAAAACTGGACAGCTACATGCAAGAGAATGAAACTGGATTATTGTTTAACCCCATACACAAAAGTAAACTCAAAATGGATCAAGGAACTGAATGTAAGTCATGAAACCATAAAACTCTTAGAAGACAACATAGGCAAAAATCTCCTGAATATAAGCATGAGCAACTTCTTCCTGAACGCATCTCCTTGAGCAAGGGAAACAAAAGCAAAAATGAACAAGTGGGACTACATCAAACTAAAAAGTTTCTGTATGGCAAGGACATCATCAACAGAACAAAAAGGCACCCTACAGTACGGGAGAATATATCTGTAAGCGACATTTCCGACATGGGTTTAACATCCAAAATATATAAAGAACTTACATGCCTCAATGCCCAAAAAGCAAATAACCCAATTAAAAAATGGGCAGAGGATATGAAGAGACAGTTCTCCAAACAAGAAATTCAGATGGCCAACAGACACATGAAAAGATGCTCCACATCACTAATCATCAGGGAAATGCAAATTAAAACCACAATGAGATATCACCTCACACCAGTAAAGATGGCCAGCATCCAAAAGACTAAGAACAACAAATGCTGGAGAGGATGTGGAGAAATGGGAACCCTCCTACACTGCTAGTGCAAATGTAAAGCTAGTTCCACCATTGTGGAAAGCAATATGGAGGTGCCTCAAAAAACTAAAAATAGAAATACCATTTGACCCTGAAATCCCACACCTTGGAATTTACCCAAAGAATACAACTTCCCAGATTCAAACAGACATATGCATCCCCATGTTTACTGCAGCACTTTTTACAATAGCCAAGATATGGAAGTAACATAAGTGTCCATCAGTAGATGAATTGATAAAGAGGAGGTGGTACATATACACAATGAAATACTATTCAGCCATAAGAAAGAAACAAATCCTACCATGTGCAACAACGTGGATGGAGCTGGAGGATATTATGCTCAGTGAAATAAGCCAAGCGGAGAAAGACAAGTGCCAAATGATTTCCCTCATTTGTGGAGTATAACAACGAAGAAAAACCGGAGGAACAAAATAGCAGCAGACTCAGAGACTCCAAGAAGCAACCAGTGGTTGACCAAAGGGGAGGGGTGTGGGAGGGTGGGTGTGGAGGGTAGGAGAAGGGGATTGAGGGGTATTTTGTTTAGTATACATGGTGTGGGGGATCACGGGAAAACAGTGTAGCACAGAGAAGGCAAATAGTGAATCTGTGGCATACTACTACACTAATGGACAGTGACTGCATTGGGGTATGGGTGGCGACTTGATAATATGGATAACCGCATTGTTTTTCCATGTAAAACCTTCATAAGAGTATATATCAATAATACCTTAATAAAAAAAATGGATTGAAGACTTGAATACAAGACCCAAAGTTATAAAAGTCCTAGAAGAAAACATAGATGGTAAGCTCCTTACCTTAGTCTTAATGATGTTTTTTGAATCTGACTCCAAAGGTAAGGGAAACAAAAGCAAAAATAAACAAGTGGGATTATATCAAACTAGAAAGCTTTTGCACAGCCAAAGAAACCATCAGCAAAATTAAAAGACAACTTAATGAATGGGAGAAGATATATGCAGATCATGCACCTGATAAGGGGTTATCACCCAAAATAAAGAACTCATGCAATTCAATAATAAAAAAGAATTTAATTAAAAAATTGGGCTGAGGGCCTGAATTTTTTTTTCCAAAGAACACATGTATATGGCCAATAGGTACATGAAAAGAAGTTCAACATCATTAATCATAAGGAAAATGCAAATCAAGACCACAAAGAAATATCACCTTACTCCTGTCAAAAAAAAAAAACAAGGAATAACAAGTATTGGCAAGGATGTGGAGACAAGGGAACCCCCACGCACTCTTGGTGGGAATGTAAATTGGTACAGTCACTATAGAGAAAGTTTAAGTGTGTAGATTCCTCAAAAAATTAAAAATGGAACTACCAGATAATCCTGAAATTCCACTACTGGGTATCTATTCAAAGAAAATCAAAACATTAATTAAAAAAGATATATGCACCCCTATTTCACTGCAGCATTATTTATAATAGCTAAGATATGGAAAAAGCTAAGTGCCCATCGATGAATGAATGGATAAAGATGTGGTACTTACATACAATGGATTATTGCTCAGCCATAAGAAAGAATGAAATCTTGCCATTTACAACAACATGGATGGACCTTGAGGTTATTATACTAAGTGAAATACGTCAAATAGAAAAAGATAAATGCTACACAATTTCACTCATATGAGGAATCTAATAAACAAAACAAAACAAAATCCATACTCAGAGATACAGAGAACAGACTGGTGGTTGCCAGAGGGAAGAGGGGTTAAGGATGAGGGGCCTAAATGGGTGAAGGGGATCAAGTAATACAAACTTCAAGTTATAGAATAAATAAGGCATGGGGATGTAATATACAGTATGTGTAATATAGTCAATAATGTATTAACTTTGTATGGTGACAGGTGGTAATTCAAGATTTATTGTGGTGATCACTTCATAATGTATACAAAAACAGAAGTGCTGTATTACACACCCAAAATTATAATATTGTATGTCAGTTATACCTAAATTAAAAAATTCCTAGGTCCCATGCATGACTAACTTATAAGCCTTGAACAGACCTGCTCAGTTTCACCATTTAACAAGCTCCATTTGTACCGCTATCTAAATCTAACTTTTTCTTTTATCTTACACTGTCATCTAGATCAACAGCAGGTAACAAATTAAAATATTTTTATATCATCAAGTTATCATTAGAAAGGATGACAGCACTTTTCTAAAAATAGTTCCACTCTAACTCATCTCTTCAATAGTTAGGTGACTTCAGTTCCTCACTTGCTGAATGAAGAAAATACTGCCCAATAGGCTCTCAGGGTTATGATACAGTTAAATGAAATATGATATATGACAATGTTTCATGAACTATACAGTCCTTACACTACTACTTGCTCATTCTGATACATCCACCCTGCTTTTCCTTAGCAACCTCTGACCCATGTTTTAAAAACCAGCTCAAATGTCATGTTCTCTATAAAGACATCCTTGAATCCCATAAGGATACCATTACTCCATTCTATCTATTGCCAGATTTTTGTTCATACTTCTATATAGCACTTTATATTTTATTCCTTAATTTACTTATGTATTTCTCCTAGTGTGGACAGTTTCACACTTGCCTGTCTTCTAGGGCACAGAATAGGATTTCAATTAATTCTTGATAAACTAATAATATAAAGGTTCTGTCCCTTTGTTCTTAACATATGTACAGTTTGTGACAATCGCAAATCAGTAAAAATAGTTTCATACATACTCACCTTTTTACATACTGCTTGATTATACAGTTGACCCTTGGACAACATGAGGATTAGGGGTGCTGACCCCACCACACAGTTGAAAATTTGGGTATTACCCTAAAAATATAACCACTAATAGCCTACTACTGACCAGAAGCTTTATTGGTAACATAAACAGTCAAATAATATATATTTTATTTTGTATGTTATATATATTAAATACTGTATTCTTATAATAAAGCTAGAGAAAAGAAAATGTTTTTCCGAAATGTTGCTAATCCCCCCCAAACTTTCTAATATATTTATTGAAAACAATCCACATGTAAGTGGACCCACTCAGTTCAAAGACATGTTTTTCAAGGGTCAACTCTATATACACACATTTAATTATCATATATTTCTTTAACCAGACTGCTCAACACTGAGATCAACCCTTAGTACTGTACTATAAAGAAAAGTAGGTTGGCTCCACCAGAGTTCTAAACCTGGAACTATTATATAAATAGGATCTGATAAAATTCTCTAACTCATGGGCTGCCTTCTATCTGCCCACAGGTCTGTAAGATGCCTAACACAATGGAGACCAAACATCTTCTCTGGGAATGGGCTGTAGATGAATACTGAAGACACAGAAGGGTTATATAAGATAATTAAAGAAAAATTTACCACTGAGTGGATCAAAAGTCAAAATTAACTGCACATTTACTTAAGAAAAGAAAAATAAATTTTTGAACCTCAATGAAATCTCATTCCTTAGTTCCCTCAGGTAAGGCAGGGGCACAGAGGACATCATCTGAGGGGGTCAAAGACCAAATTCACCCTTGGGACAATGTAGATGTTTTATCTAGTATCTAGAGGTTCCAGCCAGATAACAAATTTAGGAAAGGGGGCAGGGAGAGACAAAGAAAAGGACGAATGCTCAAAATGAGGAAAGACCAAAAAATTTAAAAATAAACTGAAGTTTGTCTTCAGAGAACCCTACACTCTCCTATCTTCCACTTTTCTATTAAGCAAGTATTGTATCCTTACTATGTGCCAAAGATTCTATTAAGCACTAGAGAAATACAGATAATTAAGAGATTGCTCTGGAGAAGTTCATAAATTGTTAAGGAGCCAAACACAATCCAGTTTAATAGATATTTTCTTAATTATCAGGCCCAATCAATTATATAACAATACACTCTTAATAGTGGCTGTTAAGAAATCACACTATGGGGAAGACAGTGTAGCACAGAGAAGACAAATAGGGACTCTGTGGCATCTTACTACACTGATGGACAGTGACTGCAATGGGGTATGGTGGGGGACTCGATAATAAGGGTGAATGTAATAAGCACATTGTTTTTCTTGAGAAACCTTCGTAAGAGTGTGTATCAATGATACCTTAACAACAACAAAAAAAGAAATCACACTATAACATTAAATCAACTGGAAGATGTACCCTTAAATTAAACATTAAAATGTGAAAAAAAGAACATCACTTAATTGATACAATGTGGCATAACATAACAGTTAAGAGCATGCTCCTATCCCTAGATCCACTATTTGATGTTGGACAAGTTACAACCTCTGAGTCTCAGTTCCCCTCTCTTTAAATGAGGACAGGAAGAGCAGTAACTCAAGGTATTGTGGTCTGAATTAAAATAAATATAAAGCACTCAGATAAAACACTTAGAACTGAGCCTGGCATACAGCAGGCTCAATTAAAATAACAGTAATACTATTACTGTTGCTAATACTATCACTATCATTATTATTTTTACAGCAAAGGCCATAATAAAAGTAAGCATAGTGTTCTGAGAACAACCACCTTGGGCTGGTGCGGGGGGAGTGTGGATGAAGGGGGCAGGCACAGCTTCCAGGCAGAAGGAATTAGTACCTGCATCAAAAAGGCACAGACAAAAAAACAAGTATGCCCTTGGAGCTTCCACTTCACTCATGGCATGCAATTCAAAACTGTTTGGTAAGAAAAAAAGGGAGATATTTTGAAAAATATAAAAGCTATGTTAACCTTGAAGATAAAATCTGAGCTTTAGAATTCCCAACTTACTACAAGCTAGAGGACTTCTGGTTCCTTCCTCAGTAGGAGTAAAAAAATTTCACAATGCATTGCCCTAAAAACTTAAGTGTTGATAATAGTTTTAAAGCACTATTACTAAGCCAAGCACAGTCTTAAACTGTAAGGGAGACACATACAGACAAAAAGGTAACCATTTGCCTGGCTCATCAGGTATGAGAACTCTCCCAGTCCCTCATTTAGGCTGTGTTTTTCTGACGCCCTTATGGAAAAATCTGAATGTACTTCAAGAAAAGTCAACACTCCATTCAAGAGGTTCTATGGAAACGTGCAAAAGCAATCCCCTCCCAGGTCACAGTCAGTTTGTGGCCATCAGAAAAGACCCCAGAAAGGAATGGAGTCAAGGAAAGAATGCTCACTCACCAGAGCGGGTCTGCATGAGATACACTGATGACAAACGCCTCTCCTGTCTGTCCAGAAAGAGTCCGCCCACTTTTATCAATAATTGTCCCTGAAATCTGAATTAACAAAGTTAATTACGTCAGTAACATGGAATCCATTGAAGAATATAAACACAAAGACAAAATAAAATAAGCAGGCTGACTTTCTTCATTCTTTTATAAAAGAGAGACCTATGGAACTCAGACTCAAAGGCAGCACTTTATTTAGGATGGTCAGAAAAGACAAGCACAAGGTAACTCGGGGAGGAGCTGGTAATCCATAGAAGTGAAAAAGGGGAAATCAGTGAGGCAAAACCAATGACTGAAATTCACACATCTAGTCCCTCTGGAGAAGGCTTTCCCACAGTTAACTTAGGTTATCCTGGCTGTTAAACATCAGATTCGTATAACACTGCTTGTTTTGATTCTATTTTACTCTCACCAAGTAATCTGAGGCCTCTCGTGTGCATCTGCCTACTGAATTAATAAACCAACAGTCTGATGTCTTCAGGATTGGGTACTGTACAGTCAGCATGTGGGCCCTAATGAGAGTGAGTCTCAAAGCCTCCGGCTTCAGGGGACCAATTCAGCCACGCTTCTTTTAAACAGCCTGCTTTCCACCCACTGCCTCTAGGTTCATCTTCTTCACATTTTCAGAGATAAGACTCCTATTGGTATAGAGCTGGTGGTAGGAGGGAGGTGAGCAGAGGAAGTTAAAACAAGTGTTTCCTAAAAGATACTATCAATAGTTCTACTATGCAAGGAAAACAGAAACCCTACTCTTAAAATGACAGTATTAATAAAAGACAAAATTGATCACACAAACATTTCAGAACTTACAAAGACAGGCTGGGGAGCATACTTCTCTTCAAAAAGTTTCTGGAGTGCAAATAAGGCTGCCTGTCAGAGGAAAAAAGCAGAACATCTTTATTTCTGAGAGAATGTGTCCAAGGTCAGTCTAACTGGCCAATCAGAACATTCCCTCTTCCAACAGCTCTTCAGATAAGACCCACATCACATTCTCTAGGGAGAAGAAACATCTCCTCCCTATAATGTGCAGCCCCAGCACCCCTCTCTCAAGTATAACACTGTACATACTAAAACAAAACAAATGCTGGCCCAAAGTTCACCTACAAATCGGTATTTCTTTACTCTGAGGAGGAGATGGAGAGCTACTCTTTCTTCCTTCCCTCAATCAAAATTAAAAATAGACAAATAAGAATGCCTCTACCTCCCACATCCTCATATATAGATGATAAATGTACTGTGCATCATTGCAAAAAAGAGTGTAAGCGTAGACGCATCATACAAGGTACAAATCCCATGTTACTCTGGACTTGTCCATGTTTTATTAAACATTATTTATTAAACATTCCAGGGAACATATCTTCCCTTGCTTTGTATCATTATATTTCTTGATTCTAAGATGTGCATATTTTCATAATTAGTTCTCCGAAATCAGAATACAACCTATAAATAATGTTTTCCCCATGGCAAGTTATTATATCAACAATATCAGTATTCTTACAATAAAGCTAGAAAAAAGAAAATGTTTTTTCAAATTGTCACAGCTCTCAAAAATTTTTTCCAATATATTTATTAAAAACAATCCACATATAAGTGGACCCACACAGTTCATACCCATGTTGTTCAAGGGTCAACTGTATATCCTTAATGTTTGCCCCTGGTTGTTCTACCCTATGATGAGATAAAAGAAAACAGATATCCTGGCCTCTGCTCCTGCGTCCTGGCACAGAGCTCCTGACACCCCATCATTTCCTAAGCGATAAGAACACTAGGAGAATCTTTTGCTCTAGTGAGGTGATTTGACTCTGGGCGGCTCCTCAGTAGGCACTGATCACCGGAAAGTCCAAACCATGATTAGAAGCTTGGAATTTTTAGCCCCCCTCCCCACACCAGGTCTCCAGAGAAGGGAAAGGGGCTAGAAATGGAGTTAGTGCTGATCACACCTACACGAGGACACCTCCACAAAGATCCCAACAGCATAGGGATCAGAGGCCTTCCAGTTCGACAGACATATCCACCCTGGGGATACCCCAGCTCTATGGAGGCAGAAGCTCCGGTGCTCAGGACCCTCCCAGGCTTCGCCCTATGTGCCTCTCCATCTGGCTCTTCACCTGTATGCTTTATCACGTCCTTTAAGCTGGTAAACATAGTGTTTCTTTGAGTTCTGTGAACTGCTCTAGCAGATGAGTCAAACCCAAGGCAGGGGTCATGGGAGCCCCCGATTTGTACCCACATTGAACAGAAGTTGTATGTAACCTGGGGACCTAAAACCTGCGACTGGTATGTGAAGTGGGGGCCGTCTTGTGGGACTGAACCATTAGATCTGATGCTATCTCCAAGTAGACATGGTGTCACATTGGAGTGAAATTGTAGGACATCCAGCTGGTGTTACAAAGAACTGCTTGTTGGAGGGGAAAACCCCCACACATTTGGTGACCAAAAGTATCAGAAGTGAAGTGTTCTGTTTGAGAAGTAAAGGAGATGAAACAGGGGAAGCACAGGTGGAAAACTGAGTTTACCTAATACACATCCTATTTCTGATCTAAACAATACTGTGACACATTTCAAATGTATAGCTAGATCTCATTCCTTATTATGCTTGTTATTATTCTTCTTTTCAAGATGTACACCTGAGTTGCTTTTTAAATTATAGTTTGTTAACTGGAAATTCACAAAACAATTTCTTCTGGGAAGGTATATAAAATAGAACCATACAAATCACGGGGAAAACAGTGTAGCACAGAGAAGGCAAATAGTGAATCTGTGGCATCTTACTACACTGATGGACAGTGACTGCATTGGGGTATGGGTGGGGACTTGATAATAGGGGTAAATGTAATGACCACATTGTTTTTCCATGTGAAACCTTCATATGAGTGTATATCAATAATACCTTAATAAAAAAAATAATATTAAAAAAAATAGAACCATACAAGCAATCTCTTACAAAAGAGATAGGATACCCATCCAGCTTCTGGCTGGTGGTCACTCCCCTCATTCTTCATGTATACAAGTATTTTAGTGAATTTCTTAAAAAGAGTTTCAAAAATTCTGAATCTGTGGTCTTCTCTGCATACCATTTAAACAACTAAAAGGTTCGATGAAAATAGTACTAGGGGAATAAAAAGGCCATTTTTTCCTCCTTATCTGGGAACGGGGAGTACCCTTATAAATATAACTCTCTCCCCTCAAAATAAAACACCAAAACCTATAAATTCAACTGTGTTGGTGTGCTTAACTCCTTTTGAGTTCCCAGACCTGATTCTAATGTGTGGGTGGGGGTAGTCTTCCCACACACACACCAAGCGAGTCTCGAACACCAGCAGGGTATTGGAGAACTCAATTCTGATGCTATCTGCCTGAAGACAGCACCAGATTTCCAGGTTAAGGGCTCCATCCTACAAGACTGCCCGCCACCTCCCACTCAAGACGCTGGTTGCAAGTCCCAGGCAGTTACCTGTGCTTCTGACCTACCGGCTACAGATTGGCAGTTCCTATGATGTCCAGCTTCAGTTCAACTAATTTGCCAGAGCGGCTCACAGAACTCAGGAAAACACTTACATTTACTAGTTTAATAAAGGATACCATAACGGACACAAGTTAACAGCAAGATGAAGAGAGACATAGGGCAAGGTCCCAAATAAGGAGCTTCTATCCTCATGGAGCTTGGGGTCTTGCCTGGTGGCACATGGAGGTATTCTGGTTCCCCAAGCATGGAAGCTTTCTCCAACTGAGAAGCAAGATCCAAGATCACCATCAGCTCTTCTCAGGGGCATTATGGGCAGACTTCACTGCATACTCATGACTAAATTATTGGCCTTTGGCTGATTCACCATCCAGCCCCTGCTCTGGGGTGGTGTCCAAAGTCTTATTAACATGATAAAAGACCCACTTCACCTGAAGACTCTGCAGTGTTTTCAGGAACTGTGGATGAAGACCAAATATACTTGGGAAGTAATATATTTGGTCATTTGAATAAGAGTGGGCCCTTCCCCAGAACTGGGGAAGGGTGGAGACACTGCAAGCCGTGGAATTACCCTCCATGAGACAGGAGACTACTTAGAGGCCCTGAGTGGCTGTGCAGAGGCCAGGATTGTGGACTTTTGTTTCTCAAGATATTGGAAAGGGTTACTTCAGCGTAGCTTGGAGGAGCTGGGCGATGACCTATAGGATGCCCTTAAAAAGGAGAGACAGTTATTGAGAAAACAGGTCGCGCTCCTGGAAGACATATTAGCAGAGAGGGAGGAGGCAGCAGAATCCGCTTTGCCGGAGGTCATGGGGGAGGGGGAGGAAAGAGCAGTGCCTTCAGCCCCAAGATGGTAGAAGAGGTGTCAGGAGAGGATGAGGGGGTGGGCCAAGGGCCAATCTGTTGCCAAGGCCACCACCCAAGGCACCAGCCCCTTCCGTATTAAAGGCCCATCCAGTTGTAATAAAGTAAAAACGCAACAACCGTGTGCTCTTCAGGGGGAGGAGATGCCCCCTTCCTAGGTTGTGGAGCACTCCATGCTCTGCCCTTATACCCTGAATGAGCTGGTAGATTTGAGCATCCAAATTCAGCAGAAGCCCTTGGAACCTCTGCCTACATAGCTTTTGCGTCTCTGGGCTATGGGGTAGAAAACATTATGCTGGGTTCTGAAATGGGCAGACTAGAGGACTAACCCCTCCATCTGGCAGTGGTTGCAAAGTGCCCGTCACACCCCAGGGAATTATGTGCTTCAGGACTGGCTGACACCAACCCTCAGAGCAGATCTGGGGGAGGTTGAAATAAGGGCACAGAAGGAAATACGGTCTATGACTGAAAGGAGAGGGGCAAAGGGCCCCGTGAAGGTCTCGAGGACCCAGATGTGGGTTGATCTGATAAAGGCCAGGCAGTGAAAGAAAAACTTCATGGGCAGCACTATAGGCTCTTGTTAGAACTGTGGCACCAATTAAAGCTAGAGCAGCAGTTCCAGTCACTCAGGTCCAGGACATGGAAGCCGGAGGCAAAACCCCATGCTGGCCTGTGTGCCAGACTTCCTGGAGAAGGACATGCAGAACCCACCTGGACCCTTGCAGGAGGATGCTGGGCATTACAGTTTGACTCAGAGGAGGGTCAAGGCACCTGCTTGGGGGACTGGCTGGACCGTCTCACGGCAGAGGCCCCACGCTGAGTAAAATGATCAGTTCCCAGTCAATGTGTGTATAGTGTGTCCTGGCTTTGGTGGACACAGGAGCTGGATGCTCCTTGGTTTATTGTGACCCTGAGTGGTGTCCTGGGGCCCCTACTCCTATACAGGGGTAGGGCTGTCAGAGTGGAATAAGAGTGAACCCCCTTGGGAATAGGTTAGTCTAATGTTGTGTATGATGTTATGCTCACCTCTGATTCTCTTATAGATAACTGTGGCGTTACTGCAAGAGGTTTTGGGTCTTGTAGGCTACTGGACTGTGTTTATCCCGCACTTGGCACAAATTCTGATGCCCTTGTGCCCCTTAGCATGCAAAAGGCATCAGGTGGGGCTGGGATAAAACATGTGCAGTTACCTCCACCATTGCAAAATGGGCAAACTAATGTCCATGTGCCTGGGGCCCCCAGCAGCAACTTATTGGTCACTTGCCTTGGCATCCCCAGAGAATGATGAAGCAGAGGACTTGGTCGAGGGCAGGAGACAATGAGGGCAGAAGAAATGTCCAGGGCCATGTGTCTTAGGGCCTCAGGCTCAAAATGCCTTCCTGCCAGGCAGAGGCAGGCCTCACCAGCCTGGCAGGAAGGCATTTTGAGCCTGAGGCCCTAAGACACATGGCCCTGGACATTTCCATTAAAACTACATCTACCCCATTCCTTCCACTGTCCTATCACAGGACCCTCTCTTGCATGCATCCAACCTGATGGACAACTGTTCCCTATGCTGGTGTTCAGCTACAGTCCTTGTGGTTTGGACTTTTCCCGTGGCTGCAGCTGCTGCTTGCTGAGCACACATGGAGCTCCCTACTGGTTCAGCTGCTGGCCTCCTGTGGAATGGGTGAGCTATGGACTTAATCTGAATAGGATTTTGAGCCTAGCTAGATCCTCCAGTTTGAGGATTATCATGCTTATATTGCTGTTGTTACTATATATTATTAGTCTGGTTACAGTGCTCCAGTTTTCTGGCACAGGGGCCATTGCAGAAGATGGAATGAGTAGATTGTGAGGCAAGATTTCTGGATGGGTGGGCTGTGGGTAAAATTGCAGTATTTCCAGAATCTCTCACCTGGCCTTAGTGCATCTCCACATCAGAAGGTGTTTCCAAGGGGTGGAGAGAAGTAGTGCATCTCCATATTAATAGGTGATTACAAGAGGGTGGGGAGAGGCAAGCACATGCCAGGACAAGAGACGTTTTTGGCCACCCCAGCAGAAATGGGAGAAAAACAGGCAAGCAAGAGCAGTGGCCAGGGAACAAACAGAGCCAGGCTTCTTGTAAGCAATAAATGGGTTTCTCCCACTTTCTTTTTCCCCTTGACTGATTTCGGCTTCACAAGTTTATTTTGCGCTAGGCTGGGAATACACTTTTCTCACCAGAGTTACGAGCATTAAAGAGCTAAAAAAATGAAAAACACCTAAACAAAAGACTAAGAACGGTGGACTTCCGGGAAGATGGCAGTGTGAGCAGGGTGGCAGAAATCTCCTCCCAACACTATATTTATCTACAAAAACACAGCAAATACATCTACTCCTAAAAGAGAGACGAGAATACACAGGAAAGCGCACAGCATGCAGCTACACCCGAGAGCACTCGGCACCCCAAGAGGCGGGTAAGATATGGAGCTGCGACCCGGCGGGACCCGAGCCCTCCCCCACCCCAGCGCACCGGCAGGAGGAGAGGATTCAGAGCCGGGAGGGAGTGGAAGTACACCCTGCGAAGTAGCCAGCCCCGGTGATCTGCGCGGGGAGCGCTGACCCACATTGCGCACTACAGCGGAGATTGGAGTGACAGAGGGGCAGGATCTGAGCAGGGAACGCGCCAGGGTGCTTGCAGCCGGCTCCCGGGAAGGAAAAGAAAAAAAGCGCGTGCTTTCGTCAGCGGTCTTAAAGAGACAGGAGCCCAGCAGAGGAGCCGGATCGCCCCAGCACACTCAGCCCAGCAGGCTGGGAGTCCGGGGGAGTTTCAGATGCCTTAGCTGGCGACTGAGGAAGCGTAGCCATACTTAACAGTTCTCACTGAGATTAACAGCCTCCTATTCGTTCCCACCCCTGCCAGAGCGATAAAGGGCCCTGCAGAGCGGCGCAGTCGCAGCTGTGGAATAGTGGGGCAAGAGCACCACCTACAGCATTCCCACAGAATATACGTCCGGTGGGCATTTTTTTGGTTTTTTTTGTTTTGTTTTTGTTTTTTCTTTTCTTTCTTTTTTTTTTCTTTCTTTCTTTCTTCTTTTTTTTTCTTTTTTTTCTCTTTTTTTTTCTTCTCTTTTTAAAGTCTTAAAGAGCCCAGCTGACATACGTGGCAACTAACTATCAGTGACCAATTCTATAGCCATGAAAAGACAGAGGAATATGGTTCAGACCAAAATCAACCAGACAACCCCAGAGAGGGAGTCTGAAGGTATGGAAATGCACAGTCTTCCTGAAAAAGAATTCATAATAAAAGTCATAACCATGCTGATGGACCTACAGAGAAATGTGCAAGAGCTGAGGGAGGAAGTGAGGGAACTGAGGAAAGACAATGCAGAAATCAGACAAGCGATCGACGGGCTTAACAGCAGAATGGATGAGATGCAAGAGACTGTTAATGGAATAGAAAACAGAGAACAGGAGTACAGAGCAGCTGAAGCAGAGAGAGATAAAAGGATTTCTAGGAATGAAAGAATATTAAGAGAACTGTGTGACCAAACCAAACGGAACAATATTCGCATTATAGGAGTACCAGAGGAAGAAGAGAGAGAAAAAGGGATAGAAAGTGTCTCTGAAGAAATAATTGCTGAAAATTTTCCCTCGCTGGGGAAGGAAGTAGTCTCGTAGTCCACCGAAGCTCATAGATCTCCCAACACAAGGGACCCAAGGAAGACAACACCAAGACACATAATAATTAAGATGGCAAAGATCAAAGATAAAGACAGGGTATTAAAGGCAGCTAGAGAGAGAAAAAAGATGAGCTACAAAGGAAAACCCATCAGACTATCATCAGACTTCTCAACAGAAACCTTACAGGCCAGAAGAGAATGGCATGATATATTTAACGTTATGAAACAGAAGGGCCTCGAACCAAGAATATTGTATCCAGCACGATTATCATTTAAATATGATGGAGGGATTAAACAATTTCCAGACAAACGAAAGTTGAGAGATTTTGCCTCTCATAAACCACCACTACAGGATATCTTAAATGGACTGCTCTAGATGGAAGCACACCTAAGGCTAAAAAGATGTCACCAGAGAAAATAAAATCATAGCAAAGAAAGCAGACCATCCAAATACTAACTAAAGGCAAAGAATAAAACACCTATTATAGAAAGAATGGAGGAGGAAGAATAAGAAGGTAGAGAAATAAAGAAACATCAGACTGTGCTTACAATAACTTAACAAGAAAGTTAAGTTAGATTGTTAGATAGTAAAGAAGCAACCCTTGAACCCTTGGTAACCACCAATCGAAAGCCAGCAATGGCAATAAGTACATATCTATCAATAATCACCCTAGATGTAAATGGACTGAATGCACCAATCAAAAGACACAGAGTAACAGAATGGATAAAAAAGCAAGACCCATCTATATGCTGCCTACAAGAAACTCACCTCAAATCCAAAGATATACACAGACTAAAAGTGAAGGGATGGAAAAAGATATTTCATGCAAACAACAAAGAGAAAAAAGCAGGTGTTGCAGTACTTGTATCAGACAAAACAGACGTCAAAACAAAGAAAGTAGCAAAAGATAAAGAAGGACATTACATAATGATAAAGGGGTCAGTCCAACAAGAAGATATAACCATTATAAATATATATGCACCCAACACAGGAGCGCAAGCATATGTGAGACAAATACTAACAGAATTAAAGGAGGAAATAGACAGCAATGCATTCATCTTAGGAGACTTCAACACACCACTCACTCCAGAGGACAGATCAACCAGACAGAAAATAAGTAAAGACACAGAGGCACTGAACAACACACTAGAACAGATGGACCTAACAGACATCTACAGAACTCTACACCAAAAGCAACAGGATACACATTCTTCTCAAGTGCACATGGAACATTTTCCAGAATAGACCACATACTAGGCCACAAAAAGAACCTCAGTAATTTCAAAAATATTGAAATCCTACCAACCAACTTCTCAGATCACCAAGGTATAAAACTAGAAATAAATTTTAGAAAGAAATCAAAAAGGCTCACAAATACATGGAGACTTAACAACACTCTACTAATTAATCAATGGGTTAACGACCAAATCAAAACAGAAATCAAAGAATATATGGAGACTAATGACAACAACAACACAAAGCCACAACTTCTGTGGGACGCAGCAAAGGCAGTTCTAAGAGGAAAGTACATTGCAATCCAGGCCTATTTAAAGAAGGAAGAACATTCCCAAATGAATAGTCTAAAGACACAATTACTGAAATTGGAAAAAGAAGAACAAATAAGGCCCAAAGTCACCAGAAGGAGGGACATAATAAAGATTAGAGAAGAAATAAATAAAATTGAGAAGAATAAAACAATAGAAAAAATCAATGAAACCAAGAGCTGGTTCTTTGAAAAAATCAACAAAATAGATAAACCCCTAGCCAGACTCATTAAGAGAAAAAGAGAATCTACACACATAAACATAATCAGAAATGAGAAAGGAAAAATAATGATGGACCTCACAGAAATACAAAGAATCATAAGAGAATATTATGAGAATCTATATGCTAACAAGCTGGAAAACATTGAAGAAATGGACAACTTCTTAGAAAAATACAACCTTCCAAGACTGACCAAGCAAGAAACAGAAAAACTAAACAGACCAATCACCAGCGACGAAATCGAATTGGTAATCAAAAAACTACCCAAGAACAAAACCCCGGGCCTGATGGATTCACCTCTGAATTCTACCAGACATATAGAGAAGAAATAACACCAATTCTCCTTAAAGTTTTCCAAAAAATAGAAGAGGAGGGAATACTTCCAAACTCATTCTATGAAGCCAGCATCACTCTAATACCAAAACCGGGCAAAGACCTCACCAAAAAAGAAAATTACAGACCAATATCCCTGATGAACGTAGATGCAAAAATACTCAACAAAATATTAGCAAACCGAATTCAAAAATACATCAAGAGGATCATACACCATGATCAAGTGGGATTCATCCCAGGGATGCAAGGATGGTAAAACATTCGAAAATCCATCAACATCATCCACCACATCAACAAAAAGAAGAACAAAAACCACATGATCATCTCCATAGATGCTGAAAAAGCATTTGACAAAATTCAGCATCCATTCCTGATTAAAACTCTCAACAAAATGGGTATAGACGGCAAGTACCTCAACATCATAAAGGCTATATATGACAAACCCACAGCTAACATCATACTTAACGGCGAGAAGCTGAAAGCTTTTCATCTAAGATCGGGAACAAGACAGAGATGCCCACTCTCTCCACTGTTATTCAACATAGTACTGGAGGTCCTAGCCACAGCAATCAGACAAAACAAAGACATACAAGGCATCCAGATTGGTAAAGAAGAAGTCAAATTGTCACTATTTGCAGATGACATGATACTGTACATAAAAAACCCTAAAGATTCCATTCCAAAACTACTAGAACTAATATCTGAATACAGCAAAGTTGCAGGATACAAAATTAACACACAGAAATCTGTTGCTTTCCTATACACTAATGATGAACTAACAGAAAGAGAAATCAGAAAAACAATTCCATTCACAATTGCATCAAAAAGAATAAAATACCTAGGAATAAACCTAACAAAGGAAGTGAAAGACCTGTACTCTGAAAACTACAAGACACCCCTAAGAGAAATTAAAGAGGACACCAACAAATGGAAATGCATCCTATGCTCTTGGCTAGGAAGAATAAATATTGTTAAAATGGCTATACTACCTAAAGCAATCTACAGATTCAATGCAATCCTATCAAACTACCAAGAGCTTTCTTCAATGAACTGGAACAAATAATTCTAAAATTCATATGGAACCACAAAAGACCCCGAATAGCCAAAGCAATCCTGAGAAGGAGGAATAAAACAGGGGGAATTACACTCCCTGACTTCAAGCTCTACTACAAAGCCACAGTAATCAAGACAATTTGGTAGTGGCACAAAAACAGACCCACAGACCAGTGGAACAGAATAGAAAATCCAAACATTAACCCAAACATATACAGTCAATTAATATTTGATAAAAGTGCCTTGGATATCCAATGGGGAGATGACAGCCTCTTTAGCACCTGGTGTTGGAAAAACTGGACAGCTACATGTAAGAGAATGAAACTGGACTACTGTCTAGCCCCATATACAAAGGTAAACTCAAGGTGGATCAAAGACCTGAATGTAAGTCATGAAACCATAAAACTCTTAGAAAAAAAACATAGGCAAAAATCTCTTGGACATAAACATGAGCAACTTCTTCATGAACATATCTCCCGGGCAAGGGAAACAAAAGCAAAAATGAACAAGTGGGACTATATCAAGCTGAAAAGCTTCTGTACAGCAAAGGACACCATCAGTAGAACAAAAAGACATCCTACAGTATGGGAGAATATATTCATAAAAAACGTATCTGATAAAGGGTTGACATCCAAAATATATAAAGAACTCATGCACCTTAACAAACAGAAAGCAAATAATCCAATTAAGAAATGGGCAGAGGACATGAATAGACACTTCTCCAAAGAAGAAATTCAGATGGCCAACGGGCACATGAAAAGATGCTCCACATCGCTAATCATCAGAGAAATGCAGATTAAAACCACAATGAGATATCGCCTCACACCAGGGAGGATGGCCAACATCCAAAACACAAACAACAACAAATGTTGGCGAGGATGTGGAGAAAAGGGAACCCTCCTACACTGCTGGTGGGACTGCAAATTAGTTCAACCATTGTGGAAAGCAGTATGGAGGTTCCTCAAAAAACTCAAAATAGAAATACCATTTGACCCAGGAATTCCACTCCTAGGAATTTACCCTAAGAATGCAGCAGCCCAATTTGAAAAGGACAGATGCACCCCTATGTTTATTGCAGCACTATTTACAATAGCCAAGAAATGGAAGCAACCTAAGTGTCCATCAGTAGATGAATAGATAAAGAAGAGGTGGTACATATACACAATGGAATATTATTCAGCCATAAGAAGAAAACAAATCCTACCATTTGCAACAACATGGATGGAGCTAGAGGGTATTATGCTCAGTGAAATAAGCCAAGCCGAAAAAGACAAGTATCAAATGATTTCACTCATATGTGGAGTATAAGAACAAAGAAAAAAAACTGAAGGAACAAAACAGCAGCAGACTCACAGAACCCAAGAACGGACTAATAGTTACCAAAGGGAAAGGGACTGGGGAAAATGGGCGGGAAGGGAGGGATAAGAGGGAAAAAGGGGCATTACGATTAGCAGATATAATGTTGGGGGGGGCACGGGGAGGGCAGTACAACTCAGAGAAGACAAGTAGTGATTCTATAGCATCTCACTACGCTGATGGACAGTGATTGTAATGGGGTTGGTGGGGGGGACCTGATGAATGGGTAGTTTAATAACCGTAATATTGCACATGTAATTGTAGATTAATGATAATAAAATAAATTATATTAAAAAAAAAACTAAGAACAACAAATGCTGGCAAGGTTATGGAGAAAGTGGAACCCTCCTACACTGCTGGTGGGAATGTAAGCTAGTTCAACCGTTGTGGAAAGCAATATGGAGGTGCCTCAAAAAACTAAAAATAGAAATACCATTTGACCCGTGAACCCCACTCCTTGGAATTTACCCAAAGAATACAACTTCTCAGATTCAGAAAGACATATGCACCCCTATGTTTATTGCAGCACTTTTTACAATAGCCAAGATATGGAAGCAACCTAACTGTCCATCAGTAGATAAATGGATAAAGAAGATGTGGTACATATACACAATGGAATACTATTCAGCCATAAGAAGGAAACAAATCCTACCATTTCCAACAACATGGATGGAGCTGGAGGATATTATGCTCAGTGAAATAAGCCAGGCAGAGAAAGACAAGTGCCAAATGATTTCCCTCAGTTGTGGAGTATAACAACAAAGCAGAACTGAAGGAACAAAAGAGCAGCAGACTCAGAGACTCCAAGAAGGAACTAGTGGTTACCAAAGGGGAGGGGTGTAGGAGGGCAGGTGGAGAGGGTGGGAGAAGGGGATTGAGGGGTATTATGTTTAGTACACATGGTGTGGGGGATCACGGGGAAAACAGTGTAGCACAGAGAAGGCAAACAGTGAATCTGTGGCATCTTACTACACTGATGGACAGTGACTGCATTGGGGTATGGGTGGGGACTTGACAATATGGGTAAATGTAGTGACTACATTGTTTTTTCATGTGAAACCTTCGTAAGAGTGTATATCAATAATACCTTAATAAAAATAATGAAAAAATAAAACACTGAAACAATATCATCATCACCACAGCATATAAAGTCAAAACTCAAACTGGAGGACAATATTTGCTACTCATCACTGCCAAAGCCTGATTCCTTTAGTAAAAGACTCAATAAAAGAGACCAAAACTCCAACAGAAAAAAAGGGCACATGACAAACCACCGAAGAGGAAATATAAATGGTTCTAAAACTAAAAAGAAAAGATCAATGTCATTTATAGTCAATAAAATACAAATTAAAACTACAGTGAGGTAGCATTTTTCACCTAACAGAATGGAAAAGATCAAGAAGCTTAACAACAGATGGTGTTAGACAGGGTGTGGGGAGTTGAGCACCTGTTGCTGAATGGAGGTTAACCAGTACAATTACGAGGGAGGGTAATTTGACACTACAGATCAAATTAACAATGCACACACTCTTTGTCCTACAGTTTCACTTGTAGAAATTTATTCTCTAGATCCACTGTGCAGACACAAATGCATGAGGATGTCTAGTTCTCACTCCATACACTTATCTCCCTCTGTACATATGCAAGGAATATATACACATAAACACATGCCTGTTCATCTGCACAGAATCCCTACTGGGACCCCATGCTGGTGATAGTTGTACTGGGAAGACAGCAGGATACCAAGGAATAAGAGATGAATGGATATTTAGTTTTTGCTCCATACATTTATGGGTCTTTTGAATTTAGAACCACACATATGTATTCATTTCCTAGGCATGCATGCACATATAGTAGCTACATATGAAAATATTTGCTTACATAATTTTTAAAAATTTGTTTAAGTTAAAAATGATAACCGTTTGAAATTTTTCACATTCTACTGGCTTCATTTTAAAATAGTCAAGAATAAAATGGAATAGAGGATTTTAGTTAACTTTGATAATGGCTATTATGTCTTCCCACCACATTAGGGGATTTATCACAGCCCCCACCCCAGCCTGGTCCCTTTTCTCTTCCTTAACTCACCTTGGCATTGGCAGTATCAAAAATAGTTTCAATGAGTAGGATATCAACCCCACCATCTAGAAGTCCTGTGGCCTGCTCTTTGTATGCATCAATGAGCTCATCAAATGCTGCAAAAAATAAATCACACACAATACCTCAGTCATCAAAATCCTCTTGCATGGCAGCACATGCTGAGTTCAGGTCTGGCACATGTAAACTACTACTGGTTTACAAGGCACAGTTTCAGACACCACCTTTTATAAGAAACCAAATAAAGAAATATGGCAGCGATGGGAAGTTGAACTAGCAAACGGAACACCGTTGCTCTTAAATACTTGCCACACGGCCTCTGCTGCCAGGCTGTGAGGGGGAATGCGTGAGTGAGAAGGCATGTGACTTCCTGGGCCTTATTTTCAGCATCTTTCAAATAGTCATACTTTCAAATTGATGGTGGTTTCCATCAATTAAGGCCTGAGTTTGAGGAGTAACTATAGAAATGCAGCACACTGATTTAGAAACATCACAGGCCAAGCCACATTCTCTCATAGTCTCTGTGGCAAACAGCTACAGTTGTGTCGGTTTTGCTCCTGCCCTGTGACACCTACTCTGTCAGAGAGGAAACCTGTGTGATGGGCAATTTCAGTCTCAAAGAAAACCGTTCAATTACTCCTAGGGAAAACTTTTGTTAAAAGCATCCTGAGTTGTCTATTTCTATCTGAGAGGTTACCTATCTCCCCATTTTACCTCCCAACCAAAAAAGGAAAAATGCTCAGAAAATCAATAGAGAAGCCTGAACAGTACATGTATGCTTGCTGTATGAGCATACTTCATCTTACACAGCACAAACCAAAGGGAACCTCAGCTCCTCACCATGACGCCCAGACCACAGAGAGTGCATTGGCCACACATAGGCCCAGAACGAGAGACCCCCCGGGAAAAAGGGTGTTGTCACTGCAGAGAAGGTTCTGTAAGCAAAAACTTAGTACCCGTACCTTCCTGAACTTGTCGACTATACAATGCTTCATCATACACTGTATCACTGTTATTCAGCTCTGACAGTTTAGTTCTTTTTGTTTCTGTAGTCTTGATGCTTAAGACCTAGATTTTTAGATTTTTCATAAAATCTCAACACAAGTGTGTTTATATATACTAGTTATAATGTTTACAATGCTAGTATGCTTACATAGTTTGGACTGCTTTCTGACAAACAGGATGAGGGTCTAGTGGGTTATTCTATAATACACCAAGGCCTGGTGTCCATATTTGTTCAAATTCTCAATTTAAAGCCTTATTTTGATTGGTCTTATTTCCACAGCTGATAAAGAAACTAACACAACACACATACACTTGAAAGCAAGCTGAAAATAATAACAGCTAACTTTTTATTTAGATGTTTACTATATTCCGAGGACTGTTCTAAGCCCTTCATGTGGACCAAGTCACAATAACCCTGAGACAGACCCTGTTATTAGACAGATTTATAGGTTACTGAAACAGGTACTTGCCCAGGATCAGTGACTACATATGAAAAATACTCACTAATATTCCTGTAATCCGGTCTCTCCACAGATGGGGACACAGAGAGTGTCTTATTCGTTGGACCAAGAGCTCCTGCCACAAACCTCTTAATTCCTTTGGGAACAGGAAAACAAATGTGAAATTACTAAACCCTTTTGTTGTGAACCAATAGGCTACAAGATTTTCCCGAAAACACAAGTCTATAATCCTTTGTCCGTAACTCTGAAATCCAAAAACCACAAAAGCCAAATTTTTTTCTTAATTCATTTAACAACAAACTTGACCTCTCTTGAACCAATAAGAGGCTACTTATAGTCTTTAACCCACTTGGTGGGTTGGTCCATAGATTTCACTGCAAATACATGTTTGATTATGGGGGCTATCCCAGATCCCACTAGGAAAATTATGAATTATAGGTGATATGCACATATCATCACCACAACAATCAAAAAACTGAATTCTCACTTACCTGGCTTCAAAGCATTTCAGCAAGTAATCCTCTTCTATGACTATAACCTATGTTTGGACAAATTATCTCTCTCCCTATTCTTAAGCAAGCTTTAAGACCCTGAATTTAACCTAGGTTTTATATAAGCTCCTCACAGTAGTATTCAACTTGAAATGCTCTCCCATATTGTATTGCAGGCCCTTTACTGGGGGAAAACAGCAAGCCTAAAATTAAAGTATGAAGCAGATGAATTCTCACTTTAGTAAACTCTTTTTATCATTCTTCAATAATCTCTCCTCTAGACAAGCCTTCTAGAAGTGCCTGAGAAGTTGTGTTCCTTTATGTTTCAGAACAGTAACTTGGACTACATTGCTCATGCCTTTGGTGATTTTAGCAGCTCAATAACCTAGGTTATGCTTTACAATTTAACTGGAGAAGACTCCCAACTAGTTGATAACCCAGCCTTTGAACAGGTTACAGGCCCAAATACTCTTTATCATCCACAAAGCTGAACAATAATGTGGGTATAAGATAAATGTCCTTATCTTTCCCAGCTTTAGCCAGGTCAATACCCTCTGACCTGCAACTCTGCTTGGGGTAAGAGTGCATTCATTTCCAAGGAGTTAAACATTACCTCTCAGAAACAGTTCCTATAAGGTGTTTGTCTTTCTTAGTATGCTGTTTCTAACTTCCTAACGATTTTGCTTCACATCTTTGCTGTTGGCAATAATTTCACATTTCCAAATCTTAGGGGCTCCATATATTTCTTCTATTCCTTTCCCTCCCTTAAAGCCTCCCCACCAGCTGCTGCCCAAGTGTTCTAATGGCATCCAGCCAGGAGGTTAGTTATTTAGGGGAGGCACTTTTCAAGTCCCAGGCAAGACTGAATCTAATGCCACACTCTGCTGTGTGCTACACAGAATCTTCAAGGGCATTAGTGGTATGAAGTGGAAAATGCTCAAAAGGCATTACCTCTTAACCTAAATAAGCTAATCGCGGGGATGAGGGTTGCTTTAAAGGGATAAGATCAAATATCGTAATAACACCTAAAATAACCAGAACAGTCAACTGCTACCCTAATAACCTGATGATGAACTTCCAAAGGGAGAAAAATCATTTAAGCCATAAATATTCAATGAAGCTATGGTCCTAGCTGCAAAGTCAGGGTATAGCCCCCAGGAGAGGAAACAAAATAAAGCCTGAGCCCAAGGCCCACAAGGGCAGAGTCACTGCTTGACTAGAAATGGCAGAGAAATGACCTACAATCAAGTCAAACAGTAGCCACAGTGTCACCAGCAGGTCAAATGTCATGGGAGGAAAAAGCACCATAGGGGCAGCACATTATAGGTGACAGTGTCAAAGGAATCATCTTTGCAGAGAAGGGAGAAGAACATTCCTGACCTGTCTGGAGGGTGACCTCATCAGCCGCTCTTCTGGCCGCCGCTGCAGAGCACTTGTTCATCTGGTAGGCCTGATACATGAACCACAAACGTTAGCAGCCAGTCCTCCTCCTCCTCACACTAAATAAGGCATTCATGACCCGCAAAGTCCCAGTTTTATTCAGTAGGGAAGTGTAGAGTCAATTAATCTGAGGTCTGAGTGAAATCTTAGCCAAGAAGGCCTATCAGCTGCCCCAGCATTAAAGGCAGCAGGAAAGGCAAGTCTTTGGGAAAAGCTTTTAGGTTCCTCCCCCAAACCATGAGCTAGCTGGTAAAAAGGGCAATCTCTAGACATCTGGTGTGCCAGACAGTAAACTGCTGCAGAGAATAAACAGTTAAATATTCTGAGGATTAGGAAAAAGCACAGTAAAGGAAAAAGCACTGGCTTCAGAGACAGGAGACCCGGGTTCCAGTCCCTCCCTGCTGCCTGGGGAGTTCCCTTATCAACTTCTGCCCTGACTTCCTTCACCGAACAATGGGTAGAATCAGTAGTTCTGAACTTTTAGTGGATTATTAACCTCTTGAGAATTTGGTGAAGGTCCACAAACCCTCTCACTAGGAAATAAAATGCAAGTATGCACAAACACACGAAGTACTGTCTACAATTTAAAGAGACCCTCCTGAAGCCCTTCCACAGATAGTCTAGGTGGTCCTGGACTGTGAACTTCAAGCTCCCTTCTAATGCTAAGATCCCATGTGCTGTGGATCTTCATATTTAGTCATTAAGAAACCAGAATATCCTAAAATAGGGACTGGGAAGCCAAATCTCTCAGAGCAGATTGAGTTTGTGCCACTTTTTATAAATAAAGTTTTATTGGATACAGTCAAGACCATTCATTTACAAATTGCCTATTGTTGCCTTTCCACTCTAATGACAGAGTGGAGTAGTTGTGACAGTGGATATAGCCAACAAATCCTGGAATTTTTACTCCCTGGCCCTTTACAGGAAAAGTCTATAAACTTCTGCCCTAAAAATCCCAAAAATAAGTGCAAGACAATTTCATTTTCCTTTGATAACCAAAAAGGAACATGATCTCACAAAGCCCCACTATCATGAGAGAGATAATGCTGGAGCACATGGGATTCCCTACCTGAAAACAGAGGCACGTATCTGCAAAAATCCCACACACAAATGGCAACTTACATCTACTGTACATTTCATCACTAACATTTTACAAAATTTGAATATGGAAGCATCATGTTGATTAAAAAGAAACCAGTTCCTTCACCCTATATCCACAGGATGCCTACTAACAAAATAAAACAAAACCAAAAAACATAAGATAACAAGTGTTGGCAAATACGTGAAAAAACTGGAATACTTGTTCGCTGTTAGTGTGAATATAAAAAGGTGCAGCCACAGAAAACAGCATGGTGATTTCTCAAAAAATTAAACATAGAATTACCATATGATAAAGCAAGTCCAGTTCTGAATATATACTCAAAGGAAATGGAAACAGGGACAGAGATTATCTGTGCACCCAGGTTCACAGCAGCATTTTTCACAACAGACAAAAGGTGGAATCAACCCAAGTGTCCACAACAAATGAATAGATAAACAAAATGTAGTCTATCCATATAATGGAATATTACTGAGCCTTAAAAAGGAAAAAAATTCTGACACATGCTACCACATGCATGGATCATTGTTCTAAGTGAAATAAGCCAGTCACAAGTGGACAGATATTGTACCACTTATAGGAGGTACTTAGAGGGATCAAATTCATAGAGGCAGAAAGTAGAATGGTGGTTTTCAGGAGGGGGGAAGGAGCAGAGAATGGAAAATTATTTTCTATTGGGTATACAGTTTCAGTTTTGCAAGATAAAGAGTTCTGTGGACAGATGGTGGTAATGGCTGCAAAACAATGTGAATGTACTTACAGCCAAGGAGCTGTACACTTAAAAATGGTTAAGATGGTAAATTTCATGTTACATGTATTTTGCCATTATTAAAAAAAAAAGGAAAGCAAATCTGCCACCCAATACATAAAAAACCCTCACAAAATTGCACATACAACCAACCATTATGCCTTTATAAACTGCCACTGCATAGTAAGTATCACTTGTATTTGACTATTGCCCATAAAGGAAACCACTTGGAAGATGAATGGGCTATTTTTGTAAGCAGAAGAGAGTCAAGCCACCTTCTCCACCCGACCACAAACAATAGATTATTAGGCATCAGCCTGAATCTGCAGTTTGGGGAGTTTCCTCATGGCAACTACCAATGCAGCAAATGCTCATGAACATCTTAGATACAAGGAAAAATGGAATTCTTACCAAATGTTCGAGGCCATAGTCAGCTTGGGCAATATTAGTGCTGCTGAAAGTATTTGTTTCAATGATATCTGCCCCAGCCAGCAAGTAATCCTGTAACAAGAGATACTAATGTCAATGCTATGAGTTTTAGAATCCCTGTCCCCCAAAGTAAACATGTCTTTTCATCACCATCACCACCACCAGACACCTTTTGACCAGTTTCAAGTTATAAGGCACTGCACCAGAGGCTAGCGATTCAAAAAGATGCAAAGATTTCACAGAAAGGAATGTGGTGTCAAATAAAGAAACACAGAATCTGAATTCAGACAAAGTTCACATGCTCAGTTGTATAAACTGAATCATGTTCCTTAAACTCCGAGTTTCAGTCTCCTCATTTGAAAGTATGATAACCCTACTTCCCAGGGTGGCTACATAATGACACAAATAATATATCAAGTGTCTGGCACAGGATGCACTCTCCCTGCTTCAGCGCCATCTGACCCGCCTCCTCCAGCACCCTACCACCTTGGGGATCTCCATTCTGACTGAGTTGTTCCAGTCCCTATCTCCTAGTCCCTCTGAGCTAGATCTGCCCTCTTACTAGAACCTTGAGCACCTTGCTACCCTCCTGTTCTCCCTGTTTGAAACCTTTCTTCCTCATTTCATTCTTTAGACACCATCTCAACCTCAATCTGATGAACATTCTGGAATCTCCCAAGCTCCTTGGTTTTCCAATAGTGAGTAAACCCAACCACTCCTAAGCTGATAAACACTATTTGCAGAACTGGGAAATGAAAATCGAGATTTATACAACATGGACGGAGCTCTAAAGTATTGAGTAGAAAAACAAAACTGATTACTATGTAAAGCATGACACCATTAAGTTTAAAACATATATATATATACAAACAGTACTACAGTTTTCTATAGATATATATGTATAATATAAGTGGTTATCTCTGGGATAGAAATTTGGAATAGTGGTCGAAAGGGAATTTATTCTTATCTGTGAGTTTTATTTTGTAAGAACAAATTATTTTTTTCAAAATAGAGCAAGAAAAACTGAAAAAAACCTGAATGTCTCTAGGAATAAGATTAGCTAAGTAACTAATGATAATACTCATGGAATAGATTATTAATTATTAGAACGATGTTTCAGAATATTTGATGCTCATGCTGTCCAGGTAAAAAAATGCAAATCATAAAACAATATGAAGTGGTTTTTATTTTCTATTATACTTTTCTATATTATCTAACTAGACTTTTTTATTTTTATGAACACATATTATCTTTATAATTAGGGAGATAATATTTCTAAATGCCCAGTTATTTTCTCCAATTTTGTATAAATTTGAAAATTTCCATCATACAAGATTTAAAAGCTATTTCTTCTAGTTCTTCATCCTCTCTCTCGACCTTCTTTCCTGGCTCAGTATCACACTTATGGGGTCTGTATATGACATCCCTCAAATTCCACACCTGTTCTCATCAGTTTTAAAAATGTGTGATCTGAAGCAAGCTACTTAATTTCTTTGCGCCTCATTTCTCTTCTGAAGAAAGCTGTCAAGAATTAAAGGAGGACATTAAAGACAGCATTTCTAGAGGCTAACAAATGTTTTTAATATTGTTTGGTATAGGTCTCTGCCTATCGATAGTGATGCTATGGGACAGGATGCCTCAGGCACTCACCCATACTACAAAGCATTTTCCCAGTGGAGACAATGTTGTGGCTAGACTGGCCCTCAGTAAACAAAACAGCTTATAGGAGGACAGAAGGAAAATAAAAGAAGCTGGGGACACTTTACCTTATGGATTTGGTAAATGACATCAGGTTGAGTTATACTTAAAATGTCATTGTTGCCTTTTAGGGGCCTGGCATGATCTTTAAATTCTTGACCTCGGAAGTCTTCTTCAGTTAGATTATGCTGCTGGATCATAGTCCCCATCCCCCCATCCAGCACCATAATCCTCTCCCGCAGAATGGCTTCGATCTCCTCCTGAAGGGTTTTCTTCATACCTGCTTTAATGAAAGTGAAAATCTGACTTTAAAAAACGAAAGGGGAAAAAGGTGTGTGGAGGGAGCTTAGAGTAATTTAAAACAATTCCTAATAGGGAGTAAATATGCTCAAAAAAGATGCACTCATAACTCCACAGAATTAGAAAAATGCTGCCTCAACATTTTTTCACTAAGTTGTAACAGTGCCTGATGCGATAAGAGTGCACACAGCACAATCACTGGTGTAGGACCGAGACCAGGTGATGGGAGGCTACAGCCGTTCCTGGCTCCGAGATGAGGGCAGCAGGCGGCAGTGAGCCAAGTGACACGAGGCCAGGCCAGGCCAGGCCGCGGAGGAGGGTCTCCAGGGCTCTGTTACTTCAGTGCGCATGCTCTTAGTACAGAGCTTCAGCATGGATAATTGAAAACTATCAATAATTCCAAACTGCCACTTAAATTGTTACCTTTGACAGTGTCCCCGACCCATTGCCAGAACTACACACAGAGTCTCACTCACCTCTGCGCCATCTCCGACATAACTGGCTAAGCCCCTGCTGTTTCTCAACTCTCCCCACGTCCTTGATGCCTTCTAATTCCCAGCCCTGAAAAGCCCCCAGTGCCTACTCCTTCCACCCCTACATCCTGGTTTCCAAGAACTACAGGAAAGCCATCAACTCACTGACGGGGTACCTGGACATTCCCAATGTTGAGCCTCTCCCTTGGGTCACCTTTCCCACGTCTGCTGTCCCAAACCTCTGCTTTCTTCTGGCCCCAAAGCTTCTCCCCTTTTTACTGTACAGTTGATTTTACCTCAGCCCATACAAAGTGCTCCGCCGGGAGCGCCTCTGATTCACGCCTCTCTGCCCCCAAATCCTCCGCGGCTTGGCTCACTCTCGTCTCCTGCCCTCGCGTCCAGGAAAGGCACGTGGTCCCCCCACACCACGCCTCCCGCCCACCGCCCCACCGCCCTCCCCCTCCAGCACGTACACCTCACACCCCCCAATCCTGAGCTTCTTGATGTTGCTTCCTCCTCCACTGCGCTACTGAAATCATTTTCTAAAACCATCAAACACCTAATCATCACGATGCCTGGCTCCCATCTCAGATCCTGATTTCAAACTGCTCACCTGATTATCACCACCTAGAATACCCACCTGCCCCCTGATCTAAGATTCAAAACCAAACTTGCCTCATTCCCTGTCTGATCCCCCTATTTCTGTGAATGGCATCACCCTTCCCAGAAAGCTAACCTGAAAACCTCTCCTTATTCCCCCTGTAACCAACATTAACTCAGATCTCAAGCCCTATAGATTTGGCCTCCAGAATGCCTTTCACACTAATCCCACCCTCCATCCGCAGCGCCAACCCTTCCTTCAAGTCTCACTACACATCCTCACCATCACAAATCCTCTCTGAGCTTCAGTTTGCATCCACGAAAACAAAGATGGTAACACCTGCTCTACCCACTGCACAGAGTTGTCTTATAGGCTAAATGAGATGATAGATGTGAAGATGCTGTATAAACAATCAAAGCAGGACCTCTGTGTCCTACAAAAGAGATCACCAGTTCACCACTGTACCTGGTCACTCATGTTCTAGTCCATCCTAAGCACCCCAACGACATTAATCTCCCTAAAGAACAATTCTAAATCAGGTGCTTCCTCTACTCAAACACCTTCAATAGCTCCCCACTGCCTACCAAAGTTATTACAAGTTACTCAAAACAAATCACAGTGACACCAACCTGTCTTGTCAATATTTCCTTCTGTGCTGGCTGAAAAAGTAGCAAATCTTGAGGCAAACAGAGCTGGCTCTAAGGTCTCTGAGCTCCTTGAAGGATATGATTGTGTCTAGATCCAACTCATCTTTATCCCCAGCAATACCAAGGATAGTACCTGGCACCTAAATGTTCAATACATATTTCCTTAACAGAGATGGTAAAAAAGTAGGGGATGTTAAGAGGTCACTGAAAACCCAAACCAGTAATGTATGACTATTTGTAAGCTGACAATGTACAACCCTGCCCTGTCCTATTATCCAGAGCCTCAACACACAATATAGAAAGAGGGGCTGAATGGTGGCTACAGAGCTGTTTTGCCGGAATCACTCCAAGCAGGCTTCAGGAAAGCTGCTCCAGTAACCTGCATGGTGAATTCATCAACATCTGGTTTCTTTCCCAAAGAGCATGACGTTTCTTTCATGGTGTACTGTTCCTTTCCAAAGCCAACTCATTGTTTATTGAGCTTGCAGGTGAGAGAAAACACTCCCTGAAAAAGGAACAAAGTGAAAGTCCAATGATCTGATCAGTAATACTGCAAGTACCAAAGGAAAAAAGATCACTTCTTGGGCAATGTGAAGAAAGGCAGGGCTTAATGAGACATGTAAAAACAGAAAGACTGGTAGGCATCAGGCAGTGGTCCAGTCATTTCAATCTGAAGTCACCACAACAAAATCAGGTAATGGCATTAATTAGGATACCCATGATGTAACTGTTTTATCAGCTAATAAGCACTGAGATTTTGATATGATTAAGCTACTGGTAACAGGATGAGAAAAACAAGAAATCTAGGTTTTAGTCCCACCTCCCACAAGTAAGTATGGGGTTTTGAACAAGACTTTGTGTGTCTGCAAAATGAGGAAATATCAGCCTTGCCTTTGTCATAGGAATTGAGATAATAAAATGACATGATGTGGTTGAAGGGACATTTCAGATGTTAAGAGCTGGACCTCTCAGATCATGCAAGTCATGAAATGAGACATGCTTAACTACTCCTCTTATGTCATCATTGTCACACAGCTAATAAGAAGTGGAGCTAAGATGGAAACTCTAAAGATTGTGTTCTATATACTGCAAAGTCCAGTGGGCCATGAAGAACATCATGTAAGCCTAAAGCTCTCAGGCCTGTTCGTATGGGGCAGGTGGCAGGAATGTTGGCTTTGTAAATGAACATCAGTCTGGAAGAAAGAAGACAGTAACTCAGTGAAACAACTAAATGGAGTTTCAAATGGGGAATGAGTGGAGAAAAATGTTAAACTTTAACCTGTATGCACGACTCAATTCCTTTCTTCTTAAACGGATATTGCTGCAATCCATTCTGAAATGAGATCATGTGAGCTTAACGATACTTAAATCACCAGACTGGTGGGAACGAGATATAGATCATGCATTTGCAATTTAATTTTATATTCAAACCCTCTGGGGGGAAAATTGCACTTTTCCACAATAAAATATGTCTTTTGGAATCAGCAGAATAGCCAATCATATTATTTATATGTCTTTGTCCATCTATCTCCTCCACTGAGCAGGTGTACACATTTTCAATGGAGACAGAAAGGAGAAAGAAGAAATTAATGTAACAACATAAGAAATGCCCTTATGTTCTCCCACATGATTCAACTTATCAGTGTTGGTTTGGCCTCTCTCTGCAAATCTGACAGTGGAATGTGCCTCTTCTCCTACTCCTATTTCCATAAAAAATCTAAGCATTCTTCCATGGGAACCCTACTGCACTCACTTTTTAATCCAGAAATGTAAACTGTTTTCAGTCTTTAAGACAGTTTATTATTTACCATAAAACAACCCTGCCCCCACACATACAAATTCCAAGATGTTGTTAAGTGCTCATCAAATATGCAAGAGATCAGTTTTTTAAATTTTAAACATCTTATTGTTTTAGGAGAAAGTTGACAAACTTATTCTATAATTTATGTAGATGGACAAAAGTCCAGAAAGAGCTAAATTAATTTTGAAAAAGTAGAGTTTACTTGGCCCATCAAATAGCATAATATACCACAAAACTTTATCATAAAATAAGTAAAGTGATAGAATATTTTTACTACTTAGAATAGGGAAAGACTTCGTAAGATTCAAAAAGCCCCACCTATAACATTAAAAAAAAATGAATTTGACTACATAAAAACTAAGGATTAGACAAAAGTAATAAACAGAGTATGGATTGGAGGAAGACTTTGCAATGTCTACAACTGAAAGAGACTAAAATCTGTAACAGACAAGGAATTCCTACAAATCAATATAAAATCAAACAGAACATGGGCAAAAGATATGAATAGGCACATCTAGGATGGGAAAAACAACAACCAAGTATATGAAGAGAAGCTCAACCTCATTTTCTATCAGATATGAATTAAGACAATATCAGTTTACATCCCATAAGTGGGCGATAATTAGAAGACTGGATAATACCAAAGAAAATCTGAAACCTTAAGTAAGCTTGTTGCAACATAGATACAGCCATTCTGCAGGGCAGCCTAACAGGACTCAGTAAAATCAAGCACGTGGAAAACTGAGCAATCTCACACAGATCCATAGAGAACATATAAGAGGATGTTTGTAGAAGTGGCAAGTTGGAGACAACCTTGGGAAATGGCAAGGTAAAATGGAGAGGGTGTTCATATGGAATACTACACCGTGGTAACCAGATATACCACTATACTGCTGTTTGTAAGGACGAATATTGAGTGAAAATGTTAGAAATGGTTAGCTACCAAGATACTATTTACATAAATTAAAAATACAAACATACACAGACTAGAGTACAAGGAAACATACAAATACATGGAAATATGCTGATGAGAACTGGAGACTTGTGAACAGAAAAGAGAAAGTTGGGAACACATCAGAAATAAATATGAAAGAATTGCATGGATTGAGTACAAAACTCTGCAACTGATCAGGGCTGTTAAAAATCCATTGCTTCTACATTATCCACATGCTTATTTTTAATTTAGGGGATAACACAGATTTCCCTTTGAGAGAAACAAAAGGTCTTCCTCCCAGATTTGTTGATCTAAGTGTACTATTCTTATTCTATGTATTTTCCCAGTTTTTCCAGTAGGGGTTATCTTTCACTGCTACTCCAGAACCTTCTCAAAAGAATAAGTCACCTACCTTAACAATTCTCCTTTCCCTTGGCAGGGTAAGCATTCATTGAAATGTTTGTCTTCCGTGAAGAACAACAACCAAAAACCTTCATATTTATTCATATGTATTCAGTTCATTGGGTCTAGAACATGTACATTTTACTCCAGACTAGTCAAGTTCTAAAGTTCTACAGAGCAGTTCTAAACAGAGCAGATACTCCCTAATATCTTTCACTAGAAATATATAGTTTTGCAGTTCCCCCACTTAGCTGAGGTATTTTGCTGTTAATTCAGAAAAAGGGAAGGGGTGGAGGCCAGAAGTCACGTGTACCCTGAGAGGACTAGGTTTAATTTTCTAGCAACATCAATAAAATGTTTCTCAGTCACAGCTCCAAGGGTTTCCAGAACAATTCCACCAGTCCATTTATCAGAACCCTAGAAACAATAGTCACTAGCTCACCTGATAAATTGCCTTCTGAGTTTATTAATTTAGTATTCATCCTCCTCCTGGAGCTGAAAAATCTTCATTCAGTCTTAGCATAACTACTGTTTTGTCCTTACTACTGATTTTATTGTTTCTCCATTTCTTACCTAATACCTCACGTTTTTATGGGTGCATTTGTGCACAAATTATAACGAGGGATAACTTGAGAGGCCCTGAGCTCATCACAAAGCCGAAATTATATTCAGTTCTCGCGCAAGTTTTTTCTGTTGATCCCAGAGCTACCAACACCCAAACCACCTTGAGATTACTGCTTTCCATCCCGATCCACTGAGTGTTTGTCTACCTTAACATCATGTTTCAGTGCACATTGGTGTTTGCACTGCTCAAACCCTGAAGTGGAAACTAAAAGTGCAGTGCAGTTTTAAGTAGGTCTCTGGGTTTCCTTATCTGTGTCTCAGCTCCTTAACGTTATCTGGATGAGCACAGCAGGTGCTCAATAAATATTTATTGAACACGAACGTTAAATCAATGCAAAACCTCCCTGGGGCCCTGCTGTAATATACCCCGTCAAACTGTACAGTTCAATTCCTCTGACGTTGAGAGTGTGGGGAAGGCGCGGATGCGCTGAGTATTCTGACCTCTCGTTTGCAAGGGAAAGGGTGTAGGTCGGGTAAGGAACCGAGCAAACCGCGTGGGACCTCAGGGCTCCCCGGCAAGTTCAAAAGTGCTGCCCGCCAGTGGGGAGGCCCAACCAGGCTACCCATATCCTGCGGAGAATCACCCCAGGTGATCGGAGGCCACAGCGCGAGTATTAAATAACCCCAAGGCGGGCGCCTGGTCGCAGCGTTACCGGATGGCGTCAGCTCCCGGAGCGCGGGCGACATGCCGCGGGGGGTCCTCCTCAGGTCGGAAATGAAGCGGGGAAGACGCGCTCTGCGTAGGTGACGCCCCAGGGCGATGACAGGCAGCGCCAGGCGAGCCTGCCTCGGAGGCCCGGGTCGCGGGGGCCTCTGAGGGCTCCAGGAGCCCGCCGCGCGCGGGGCCGCACCAGGGCTGGGCGGCGCGTGGAGACGGCCCGCGGGCCCTCGGCCGCTACAGCTGCCCACGCGGGGGCTTTCTCCCCGGGAACCCGGCCCGTCCTTAGCACGGCCCCAGGCCGGGTCGGCCGCAACAGACCAAGGTGGAGGACAACGCGGCCCCACCGCCGCCGCGTCTGTACAGCCAGAACATGGTTTCTGCGCTCAATCTGGCCTCTGCGCGCGACGGCCCGCCCCCTCCAGCCTGCGATTGGCCTGTATGAGCCCCTCGCGGGCTTATTGGCTGATCAATCTCAGCCAATCACCTGAGGGTTAGCTCCCGGCTGTCTGGAGAGGTAGTCTGGGTTCCCGTGTTCCCGCGGAGGCTTTGCGTGTCTTTGCAGGTGCGCGGTACGTGGCGTTGCGGCCCCAGGCCCTCTCCAAGTTTAGGTGGAGAAGCGAAGTTGGCGCTGGCCCCAACAGATTGTCTGGCGCCAAGGCCCGGAACTTGAAGTCGGAAGACCCAGTACTGGTCACGTTTCGCCACTGCTGGCGCTGGGCAAGAAATTTAACCTCTTAGTATCCACTCTGCTGTCTAAAACAGGAAATGGAAGAGGTGGCAGTAATCTCTACTTTATAGGGTTGTGGTAGGGATTAATGAGGTGGAGTGACCGCGCTGTGAAAACTGTGAAGTACATGTATGCCTGCTGATTGCCACTTGACAGTAACATTTATTAGGAGCACCTAGTAACGTTTTATGCTTCAGCCTACACGCTTGGAATGCTGCCACCTCTTTCCTTTGAGGAGGAACTCACAGCCTAGTTGTGGATAAAGTGAAGGTTCCTGTGGCCAGGATTCTCACCTAGCCCTGGTCGGGTGGCTCACTACACACGTGTGGGCAATAAGTTGTTATTGACTATATAGAGAGCTCCGCCCAGTGCAGTGGGCAACAGGGTGGCACGGCTGCAAGGCTGAAGGAGAGCAGAGACAAGACTGGAGTGATGGCAGGGCCGAGGACAGAGACTGCGATGGCTGCGTGGATAGTCTCAGAGGCAGAGACTGGCTTGCTGCATACAGACTCGCTCTGAGTGGGCCGGTCTAGTGACTGACCTGCCACTGTGGAAATAAAGTTGGGTATAAACCCTTTCACCCCAAGAATGTTCTATTGTCATTTCTTTGGTCACATTGAATCCATAGTGAACTTGCCCAGGGCTGAAACCCATTGGCAAGACACTAGTTAAGACTAATAACTGAACAGGAAAAAAGAGAACCGCATGCAGTATACAAAAAGAGCTGCAGTACTCCAACTATGCTGGGGGAAAGCTTTGAGGAAGCAGCTCGGTCTTGAAATAAGAGTGTACCAGGTGAGGCCACTCCAAATGAGAGAAACTCCTTGGGTAGACCACAACACCTGAGGAATTGAAAATAAAGGACAGCTCTGTAAGGCTGAGCATAGTAGGTGGGAAGAAAAGCAAATGAATCTAGAAAAATAAAATTGAGACCAAATTGGGAAGTTTACTAAGCTGTAAAAAAAATAAAAAGCATAAACTTGCACACTATTTTCATTTTAGTGTATGTATAAAAAAATCATGATAATGTGTAATGTGTATAGGATCTTTACCAAAGATGGTCATACTTGAAGGGGGTAAATGGAATGAGTGGGGCGAGAATGAAATAAGAGGGTTGGAGGATGGTTTGGCCCTGAATAGCTGAAGATCTTGTTACGATGATAAAGGCTACTTTTAAATTATCACCTGTCTGGCCAAGATCATTGCATGCTTGAAAAATAACCTTTCAGGCACCTATTCACTATGCCCTGTCTTTGCAGAAATTCCAGAAATTGTCTATGTCTTATTTTTAGTAAGTCATCAAATGTTTTCTTGCTAAGACTAACCAAATCCAATATTTTCTTAGTCATAAAAGGGTGGCAGATAAGACTAAAAGGAATACACAGTGTCTACTGGGCAGTGAATTCCTAGTACAAAAACTCACACAAAGTGATGCTGAGGTTCTTGTTCACGAAGCTGAAAAATGAGCTTAACAAACACCCAAGGTAGGAGAGCAAGGTACAGGCTTTTATTTAGAGATAAAGTGAAACGACAGAGCTCCTGGCTCAGGCCAGGAGGGGACAAGAGAGCCTGGGGTGGTGCGTTGCCTAGGGGGTTTTATAGGCAAATGAGGCTTTTTCGAGAACATGAAAAAAAGGCTTAGGGGTGTGGACTTGTACCACCTGCCCTGCCCTCAAGGTGGGCTGGGTTGTTCTTTGCTTGCTAGAGCTATTTACAGTGAAGTCACGGGTTATACTGAGATACCCTTCTTTATTTGTGAAACACTCAAGCATTCTAGGTCAAGTTGCTCTGGGACTTTTGACCTTTAACTGACCTCACTGAAGATGTCTATATTCTTAGTCTGGTATCTTGATCCTAGAGAATTAGTGTGACTTTGACTTTGCATAATGCTTAACACAGAGTTTCAAAAGGGACTTCTTTGCCCATTGTTATATTTCTCTGACTCTAAATATCCCGCCCTGCTTTTTCCGGAGGCCCTCACCCTACTCTGACTACACCCACAGTCCCTGTCTCAAAAGGAAAGTTCCAAGAATACGATTATGGGTTGAATTGTGTCCCCCAAAAAGATACATTGAAGTGCTAAACTCCAGTACTTCAGAATGTGACTTCATTGGCAATAAGGTTGACATAGATGTAATTAGTCAAGGTGAGGTCACACAGAAGTAGAGTAGACCCTTAGTCCACTGTTATTAGTGTCCTTGTTAGAAGAGGAGAGAGACACACAAGAAGAAAACAGGCAAAATGTGATAGCAAAAGCAGAGATTGATGTGATGGATCTATAAGCCAAGGATTGCCAGCAGACGCTGGAAGCTAGAAGAGACAAGGATTCTGCCCTGAAGGATTGCTGACACACCTTGATTTAGGAGGAAACTAATACAAACACATCTGTAGATGGGACCACCAAGGCACAGCCTCATTTCTCTCTCTTTGTAGACAGAATCTAGTATGTTTTTTTGGAGATAGTCTGCTAATCCCCCACCCACTCGTTTCCCTCACCTTCATGAAGCTCATGCAACAGAAACCTATTGTGTAGAGGTAAGACTCCAAACAACACCTTGGTTGTTTTGGGCTTCCTGACCAGTGGATTTGTCCTCACAGAAAGAAGCGCAGACTGATTAACCTAAAAATTCCAACTGCCACTCTATGCCAGTATTTGGCAGGAAAATAGATATGAGTGGGGTGGTGTCTTGTCAATGGGTTTCAGCCCCGGTCAAGTTTGCTATGGATTCAGTGTGACCAAAGAAATTGACAGCAAAACTGTTCTTGGAGTGAAAGGGTTATACCCAACTTTATTTCCAGGTGGCAGGTCAGTCACTAAAATCCTGTTCACTGAGAATGAGTCTGTATGCAGCAAGCTGGTCTCTGCCTCTGGGCTCCTCTGTCTGCACAGTTGTCCCACACAGCCGTCCTCTGGGCCTCTCTGCACAGTCGTCCCACACAGCCGTCCTCTGGGCCTCTCTTCCCGCACAGCTGTCCTCTGGGCCTCTGTCCTCAGCTCTGCCACCACTCCAGCCTCTGCTCTGTCCTCCTGCAGCCTTGCAGCCATACCACCGTGTCGTGCCCAGAGCACTGGGCGGAGCTCTTTATATAGAGTCAACAGCCATGTATTGCCCACAGTTGTGCAGTGAGCTAATCAACCAGGGCCAGATGAGAATCCTGGCCACAGGAACTCTCATTTTATCCACAGGTGGAAAGAGAATAAGGTCAGTAAAGACCACTAGAAAGGATTCAGAGTTAACCAGTTAAAACCAGAAAGCCAGAAAAGACTCAGAGTTAATGAGTAAAGCTCAAAAGGTCAGGAGCAACTTGGCCTTAAATCTTTGAATATTCCCCAGATAAAGAAAAGTATCTGAGCACAGCCCATGTATTCACTGTGTCAAGTAGATCATGCCATTGTAAAATTTACTTCATCCTGCTAAAAGGCCCAGCTATAAACAGCTTGATAAAGACAGAAAGACTCCAGCTTAAGGCTAAAATTGCATTTAAAAAAATCCAGGAAGTTAAGAAGTAAGATTCTTAACATACTGTTTAGCAAACAAACAAGAACTTGGCCCACACTGGGGGCAGGGCAGATGGTCTTAACTGATATGCTCTCAGACCAGGAAGCTGCTGTTCTGGAAAGAATCAGCAGTAAATTTCTTATGTTAATTTTGCAGAATTGTCTGGAGGACTAATAAGAAAGATTTAATTACTCATCAAGGATGAACATTCTGGGACCACTTAACAAGTCCACACCCCTAGTCCTTTGGAAATCCTCAACCACCTATAAAACCCCAGACCCTAAACCATTAAGGGTACCTCTTCTCTAACGTAGCCCACACTCCCCTTTCTCCGAGTGTGCACCTTTTTGCTTTAAATAAACTCAATGCTCAACTTAAAAAGTTTTGTCTCTGCTCTCTTCCAGTGGTAACTGTCTTTGTTACTTTGCTTTTTCATTCTAATCCTCCAGATTTCAACTCAAACCCTCTTTCTCTCTGTCCCACTTCAGATAAGTAAGGAGTAGCTGGGAGTTCAGATCTAGGCTGGAGAATTACTGTCACCAGGGTGACCCATATGAAACCGAAGCTTACAGTCATGCTCTTCAGTAGCCTGCCTGAAAGTCTCCTATTTTTGCCTCTAGGAAGTTCACAGAACATAATCTCACTCCATCCAGTGCTCTGTGGCTCCCCCAAATCCCGGGGTGGGAGGGACTCAGTTCTCATACCGTGCAGATCCAAGCAGACACTGGACGTCAGGTGACACTGGCTTAAGGAGTTCCTGGGGGATGTGCCCCATGCTAAGTAGCAGTTCAATGAACTCCCTTTATTATTCTGTTCTGTTATTTCCTGACACTCTCGCTTTAATAAATTCCTTCCTCACCTTGTACTCTAACTTCCCTGAGTCTCTGAACTGACATCCCCCCAACATTAATAGTAAATTGGATTCCAGCTTTGTATTTCACTTTTGGGGCTTGGTTATGTGTCGAACCCATTGGTTGCTTTTGTATCCTGATCGTCAGGGTCCTAAGGATGTAAACTGAAAGCCAGTTTTGGAACAAGGTACTGTTATCCCTGGGGTCTGTCGGGGTGACCATTGGCTTTTCTCAGAAGGTCCTTGACTTTGCCACAAAGGTGAGCCCCCTACCTCCTTCTCTCTAATCCTTTCATAATCTCAATATTTAGACCCACCCCTAGAGTCACACAGGTCAGCAGCCATTGTGATTACCCACAAGGATTTTACTAAATGAGCTGAATTTACTGAGTCTGGGGGTGATATAGCTTTGGCACCAAGTAACAAAGTAGTGAAAAAGGAAATTTGCAGTTACTTTATTGTCAGTTAGAGCCCCGGAGAAGCCTCACTTCTCCTTTCCTCTGGCTCTCAAGGAATCACCATCTCTCTCTTTCTGTAGGACTTAAGACCTGGGGGAGTCAGTGGCTCCATTTGTGCCACTGGCTCCAATGATGCCAAAAGCATCTTATTTATCAAAAGATAGTTCATCTTAAAATAGCAGCAGACTCAGAGACGCCAAGAAGGAACTAGTGGTTACCAAAGGGGAGGGGTGTGGGAGGGCGAGTGGGGAGGGTGGGAGAAGAGGATTGAGGGGTATTATGTTTAGTACACATGGTGTGGGGGATCACGGGGAAAACAGTGTAGCACAGAGAAGGCAAACAGTGAATCTGTGGCATCTTACTATCTTACTACACTGATGGACAGTGACTGCATTGGGGTATGAGTGGGGACTTGATAATATGGGTAAATGTAGTAACCACATTGTTTTTTCATGTGAAACATTCGTAAGAGTGTATATCAATAATACCTTAATAAAAAAGGAAAAAAAAAAGATAGTTCATCTTTACCTGGAACCCATATGTAAACATCACTTGACTAAAATGACATTCAAAAAAAAAGGATTTTATCATACCAGCTGTCATGTATTTGAACTCTTAAGGTTTTATATGTAATCTCTTAGTCTTTATTCTATAAATCAGGATTCATATATTCCTATTTGAGAGAGGCAGAAATTAAGCAGGAAGAAAGTACCCAAAGGCTATACAACCATCAGAGCCCAACAGAGTAAGTTACAGGCAGGTGCAACAAAAATTTATTTCTACCTACTGAAAGTATTGTTAGGCAGGAAAATAGATATGAGCAGGTTGGAGATAGAATTAAGGCCAATAAAGCCCACTACAAGGGACTCAAAGAGTTAACCAGCTAAAACTAGAAACCCAGAAAAGACTCAGTTAATGAGTTAATCAGTTAAAGCTCAAAAGGCCAAAGCAACTAGGTCTTGAATTTTTTAATATTCCCCAGATAAAGAGAAGTATCTCAACATAACCCATGTCTTCATTATGTCAATTAGATCATGCCATTGTAAGATTTACTTTAGCTTGCTAAAAAGCCCAGCTATAAACAATGAAATAAAGACAGGAAAATTTCCATTTTAAAGCTAAAATTGCATTTTAAAGCCCAAGAAGTTAGAAAGTAAAATTCTTAACATATTCTTTAGCAAAGCGACAATAACTCAGTCCATCTTGGGGGCAGGGCAAATGGTCTTGATTGGTATGCTCTCAGACCAGGACGCTGCTATCGTGGGAAGAAATCAGAGCAGTAAATTTCTTGTGTTAAGCTAATTTTGCAGAATTGCCCAGAGGACTGATAAGAAACTTAATGTCTCATCAAAGATAAATATCTTGAGACCACTCAACAAGTCCGCACCCCTAGCCCTTTGTCACATTCCTGAAAATTCCTTAAAAGGTGGCACCCCCACCCTTTCAGTGCGCTCCTCTCTCTGAGGTTGCCTGCACTTTCTAAGTGTGTAAATTTTTTGCCTTAAAACTTTTTCCCAATCTTTCAGTGCACCTCTCTCTCTGAGGTAGCCTGCACTCCCCTTTCTCTGAAACTGCATGTAACTCCAGGGAGAGGAAATCCCAGAGAAAAATATCTCTAAAACCAAAATCAGTCAAAGGGAGAAATAAAGTTTACAACCCATTTATTGCTTACAAACTGCAGTCTGTGATCGTCTCTCTTTCTTGCTCCGCCGAAGCAAACCCAGCGCTTCCCCTCACCTCTCAGGTTCAGATAAGCCCTCCATTGCCCAGGTTGCTATGGAGATGAAATTTTCTCCACCCCTGAAGAACGCCTGTTGATATGCAGATGCACTAAACCCAGGCAAGATATTCTGGAAATATTACAATTTTACCCACAGTGCACTTTCTCTCTTTCAATAAAACTTAAACCTTTCAGGGTACCTCTCCTCCCTGAGGTCATCTGCACTTTTTCTCTCTTTAAATAAGTAACTTTAAATAAATCTTTTGCTCTGCTTCCCTACTGTGTCTCTGCCCTTCAATTCTTTGTTGCAGTGGGGACAAGAACCAAGGAAAATAAACAATACCCCCCCAACAGTATTAATATTTAAAAGACAGGAGAACATTTATGCATTTATTTCAAGGATTATTTCAAGACTTCTCCAGAAAATCCAAAGTGTGGAGGGTTTTGCTCTTATTTATTTGCTTTGGTTTGGATTTTTGGTTTGGGTTTGTTTACTTGTTTGTTTTGCATTGACTAAGAGTAGAGATATTTTTGCTTAATAGACAGGATTTGGTACTTCATCAGTTTAAGATGGTGAATGGGGAAATAAACTTGACAATTGCTGTGGGTAAAATTGCAATATTTCCACCAAAATCTCTCACCTGGCTTTAGTACATCTCCATATCAATAGGTGTTTCCAAGGGGTGGAGAGAAGTAGTCATGTCCAAATCAGTAGGTAGTTACATGGGCTTATATGGACTTGAGTGTCTGGGTGCAGCTCTCTCTTTTTCTGCAGCTGGTCAGGGATTACTGATTGTAAGAAAAAATGGGTTTCTCCCACTTTATTTCTCCCTTTGACTGAATTTGATTTCAAAGGTATTCTGCTCCAGGATTTACCCCCAGAGTTAAAACTGCTAACTGCTAATCTGTCTTTTATAAATGAGATATAAGGAGGGGAAAGTGATCTGACAAATACTTAAAATTGATATCATACACATAGAGGGAAATCAGAAATAATTTTTTAAGTCAAGAGTTCATTGAGAAAAAATTCTTTTCTCATAACTGAATTAACTCATTATGGGTAAAACTGCAACATTTCCAGAATATCTTGCCTGGCTTTAGTACATCTGCATATGAATAGGCATTCAGAGGTGGAAAGAAGTATGGCTTTAGTGTATTTGCATCACTCCTGCGGTGGGGGGGGACTGCAGGGGGTGGGTGGAGATTAGTTCATCTCCATATCAGTGGATAATTACCTGGGCAAGGAGGGCTTATCTGTACCTGAGAGGTGAGGAGGAGGGCTGGTTTTGCTGCTGCTGGAGCAGGAAAGAGAGAAACGACCCCAGACTGCAGTTTGTGAGCAATAAACAGATTTTAAACTTTATTTCTCCCTTTGACTGATTTCAGTTTTTAGAGGTATTTTGCCCCAGGATTTACTCTCCCCGGACTTACACTCATTAATAGAAAAATTTATGTTCAGTGCTTACAAGGTTGTGCAACTAAGCCATTAGTATTTTGCCTTTGTTTTCCTTTTACAGCAAATTTTTAAATAGAGGTGATTTAAAAGAATTACATGAGATAGCCAGAAAGAAAAAAAAAAGTGAACTTGCCAGTACTGTTTTCTGGCCCTGCTTGGAAGGTGAGGCCCTATTAAGATAATCCAGTTGTATAGTATCAGAGACATAATCCAAAATCATTAAAAGATAAGAGTCCTTAGTATACTGTCATTTAGAGGTCCAAATGTTGAGATCCTATGAGCTGTTGGGGTTATATTTGTTTATTTAACAAATATTTATTGACACATGTCAGGCACTGGAACTAAAAACATGAGGCAAATACACATAAGTCCTGCAGCATAGAAGGCAGTAGGACAAATGGTAATCAAATATATCATGATAAAGCAAGATTAGTGCCGAGGAGTATTTCTATAAACCAGGTGCTATTATTGTCCTTGTTTTCCTGATAAGAAAACCAAGGAAAAGAAAAGCTGGCTGGTCAGAGTGCACTGGTGTTTACAAATAATTGATCACAGCCAGTTACAGATTTCTGTGTTCCTTTTCCACTCCCACTGTTTCACTAACCTAGAAGGAAAAAAAAAAGAGAGAAGTGAAACAAGTTGCCCCAAGTCACAATTCTAACAGATGCAGCTCAGCCTCAAACCTGGGGAAGGTTTTCCAGCATTCATAGCATTCATGTGCTTTCTCACTGAGCTAAGACGTCCCTCTGAGAAGCTGCTGAGAGAGCCCTCTCCCCAGAAAATGGACACACAATATTGCTTGTAATTTCAGTTGTTACTAGATTTCCTGGCTTTCATTTACAGAAATAACATGAATTTATAAAATGTTGCCACATCCTTTATACTTTAACCTTAAGGTTTCACTCATGAAACCCTGAAACTTTAAGTGTGCTACATTTTCAATGGGAGATAATCCTTGGCTTTTTGGGATAGATAAAAATTTAGTGTTCAAAGGAAAATCATCAAGCATTATCTTCAAAGTGTTAATTTGAGATCTTTCTGAGGTCTGGTAGGCCAGGTACTTTGCTGGCTATGCTGTGCACCCTCTTGAGACAGGGACCGTGGGCTTAGACAGAATAGGGTGAGGACCTCTGGAAAAAGCACACCAGAACATTTGCAGTCAGAGCAATGTAACTACATGCAAGGAAACCCCCTACCAAAACTCTGTGTTAAACATTAAGCTCTAGGGTCATTCTTCAGTAAGATCAGTTAATGTTCCCCAGACAAAGAAGAGTAGCCCATGTTTTTATTATGTTAATCATGTGTAAGATTCACTTTAGCATGCTAAAAGGCCCAGGCCTATGTGCTGTCTTTCCTCTTTCAGATCTGATGGGGTGATTTTACAAACTGGGCAACTAATTTAGCATGCAGACCCAGATGTAAACAACATATTAAAAGGCAAGAAAGATTCTACCTTAAAGATAAGATTGATGTATTTTAACACCCAGGAAGTTAAAGAAATAAGAATTTTAACTTACTCTTTAGCAAACAGACAATACCTCAGCCCACCTTGGGGACTGGGCAGGCCGCCTTTTGATATGCTCCTAGACCAGGACGCAGGTGTCCCAGAGAAAAGTTGGGCAGGAAATTCCTTGTGTTAAGTTAATTCTAGATATTCAGACACCACTTAACAAATCCACACCCCTAAGCCTTTTTTTCATGTTCTCAAAAAATCCTCATTTTGCCTATAAAACCCCAAGACAGCGCACCACACCGGACTCTCTTGTCCCCTCCTGGCGTGAGCTGGGAGCTCTGTCCTTTCACCTTATCTCTAAATAAAAGCCTGTACCTTGCTCTCCTACCTTGGGTGTTTGCTAAGCTCATTCTTTGGCTTCGTGAACAAGAACCCCGGCATCACTCTTTCCTTGCATACATACATTATCTACATACATACATACATACATTACCTTATTCAATTTAAGAAAGTCTTATTCAAGCACAGACTTTTTCTGGCTTGGCTCCAGCTCTATCTACAGCAACATCTAATAACTGGCATGCAGCGACAAGTGAATAAATAACGTTTGCAAGAATAAATTACTGAAGAAATACAGCAGTCACCATTTTGGGGGCATTATCAGATGAATACTAATAGCTCAACTTCACAGCAGACTCTGTAGAAGACAGAGAGAGAGTTTTTGTTTGTCTGTTTTTTTACCAGGATATAACTTGAAAGCTGAAATCATTCTCTAAAATTGGAAATATGATTCCTTTACTTGCTGATGGTAAGATAGCCCTTACTAGGTTAACATTAAATAACACAAAGTAATCCCCAGGTCTAGCTGACTGTAATTTGATGAAAGGTATTAATCCTCATAAACACCGTGTACCTCAGAAAATGTGGGGAATGTGTTACTGAACTGACCTGGGTTCGCTTTTTGGTGAGCTGAAATCAAAAGCCTCCACCAGAAGTAATTGGCCCACAAAGTAAATTTTATCTGCAGCAAATCAGGAGGCCACGGGGCATCATATCTCAAAGCCATGACTCTCTGCATGAAGGGAAGCAGGTTCCTTTTATTCTGGGGGAATGAATGTCCTAACAGGGAAGTTCTGTGGCTACATGTAAAGTGGGGTGAAGCGGGCACAGGCGTGTTAGCTGATCTTGCTTCTGCACGCATACAGTGCCTGGATTTGTGTTACACTCCCCGAGAAGGTGTTGCCATGGTCACGAGGTGAAGGGCTGCTCTGGAGCACCTGCTGGCCTGTGTGCAGACGCCTTCCCTGAGGTGAGGCTTGGCCCGGGTATGTGCAATTGGGTGGTATCTTGCAAATGAGTTTCAGCCTCAGGCAAGTTTGCTATAGATTCACTGTGACCAAAGAAATTTACAGCAAAGGGTTCTTGGGGTGAAAAGGTTATACCCAACTTTATTTCCAGGTGGCAGGTGAGTCACTAAAATCCCGTTCACTCAGAGTAAGTCTGTGTTATCACTCTGCTTCGGATGCAGCAAGCCGGTGTCTGCCTCTGGGCCCCTCTGTCTGCACAGATGTCCTCTGGGCCTCTCTGCACAGCTGTCCTCTGAGCCTCTCTGTACAGTCGTCCTGCACAGCCGTCCTCTGGGCCTCTGTCCTTGGCGCTGCCACCACTCCAGCCTCTGCTCTGCTCTCCTGCAGCCTTGCAGCCCTGCCACCCCATTGCACGCAGTGCACTGGGCCGAACTCTTTATATTAACACAATAATGGCTTATTGCCTAAAGGTATGGAAGCAGTAGCATAGCAACAGGCCAGTTACATCATCAGGTGGTTTAAGTTCAGTGAGGATCCTGGCCATAGGAACCCCACTTTCCCCACACTCCACCCCTCCAGGATTCTCACCTTACAATCTACATGCTTTCCGTCTTCTGCAATGGTCCCTGTGCGAGAAAGCTGGAGCACTGTAACCAGATTCCACAACAGCAGCAGAGGATAACAACAACACAGAGATAATAAAAAATTAAGATACAGGTAACAAAAATTATAATAATCCTCAAGCCAGAGGATTCAGCTAGGTTCAAAGTCCCATACAGATCAAGTCCAAAGCATGTCCATTCCAGCCATCATGTGGTCTCCAGTTCCCCCTGGTCCCTCAGGGCAGATACCTTGACCTTCCCCTCAGTCAAACCGTGTTCCCCAATCACCTTCCTGTGTGGGCTCAAGTGAGGTTGGCTCGCTTTTCAGCAGGAAGTCTTGCAAACACACAGGCCGGACTCGTCGCTCTGTCTCTGATCTCTGCCTCTTTGGTCTTAATGGCTGGAACTGCTGCTCTGGTTTCAGCTGTTGCCATAGCTCTAATAAGATCCTATTTGACTTCCCATCTAATTTCCTTCCATCTGCTCCTGCCCGTATTAAATCAACCCACATCTGGGTCCTCGTAACCTTCATGGGGCCCTGTAAATTCTTCTTGTGAACAGCAGGTCTTCTTTCTGAATTCTCATCACTTCAGCCTCTCCTAAGTCTGCTACTGTATGTGTCACCTCACTTATGGGCTGCCCTAAGTGAGGGGAAAGAATGGCCACTAGAGACCCAAAGAGGGATGTGGGAGCCGTTTGAAGTACAATATTCCTCATCCCAGTAGTGAAAATCTCTTCATCTGGGCCATAATTCTCTGGACTATAGATGGCATTCCTCATGCCTAGCTCTCGTAGCACCTGTTGGAGTTCAGCATACGTCTGCCATCTAACAGGAGAAGATGGTAGATCACCCGGATTGGGCCACACAGCACAAAGTGCAGCCATGAGCCAATCGAGGAGGGAGTGACTCCCTGGGGTCTGATGTGCATTTTGTAATCACTGCCTCAAGGCAGGCTGCACTGTCAGGAAAGACAGCTTTCCCATCTCTGACCCCAACAGAACAATTCCATCCACCCCTAAGTCCCACAGATGCAGGAGCCAAGCTGATATTGACTCTGAGGGCTTCTGCCTAAACCGGGAGCCCAAATCCACCAGCTCAGCCTGAGTATAGGGGCAGAGCATAGAGGGCTCCATGACCTGGGGAGGGGGCTGCTCCCCTCCTTGGGGAACCTTCAACTGCTGGGTCTTTATTTTCTTTACCACCACGGGGCATGCTTTTAATACAGGAGGCGCCAGTGCCTCTGGCATCACCCCTTCATCTTTCTCCAGCTCCTCCATTACTGGGGCTGATGGCACCTTTCTCTCCCCTCCCCCGAGTGCCCCCTCTGCTACAACCTTTACCTTTTCTACTGTGCCTCGCAGCAATGCTACCTCAGTCTTCAGAAGGTCTCTTACCTTCAGCTCAATGCTTCCCAGCTGATGCTCTCATACCACCTCTGCCTGTGCTTCCCTCAGGAGTTTGTCTTTTTTCTTGATGGCCTCTTCCTCCTTCAGAGCACCTGGCAGCGCTGCCGTCTCGTCTCCAATGGCTCCTTGCTGCCAGTGCTCTCGTGCTGTCTCCTTCGCATCAATGTCATTTCTGTCCTCAGGAAATCCACAGAAGTTTGCAGCTCGCGTTCTCGTGCTGCCATTTCTTGGGTCTCTTCTGTAGACCTTTTTAATACTGTGAGAAGCAGCCAACCCACAGTCCCCGCTGCCTCATGGGCACTCTGCTTCCCAAAGGATCTACTTATTTTAACAAGGGCCACCTCTACAGCCTCAGGTGTCACCTCCACTTGCCTCCAGTCCTGGGGTGGGGCCCAGTCTTCTAGGAGGCAAGCCACCTCAGACCACATACCCATTGGGGGACAATCCACTGTCTCCCTATTCACAGGGGCAGCCCGCTGAAGTGCCCCTCCCATAAGGGCAGCTTGTCTTTTTCCTTGGTCAACAATGAACCCTGCCAACTTCGCCAATTGTCTTGCAAATGAGTTTCAGCCCCAGGAAAGTTCGCTATAGATTCACTGTGATGAAAGAAATTTACAGCAAAGGGTTCTTGGGGTGAAAAGGTTATACCCAACTTTATTTCCAGGTGGCAGGTTAGTCACTAAAATCCTGTTCACTCAGAGCAAGTCTGTGTTATCGCTGCTGCTTCGGATGTAGCAAGTTGGTCTCTGCCTCTGGGCCCCTCTGTCTGCACAGCCATCCTCTGGGCCTCTGTCCTTGGTGTGGCCACCACTCCAGCCTCTGCTCTGCTCTTCTGCAGCCTTGCATCCCTGCCACCCTGTCACGCGCAGAGCACTGGGCTGAACTCTTTATAGTAACACAATAATGGCTTATTGCCTAAAGGTATGGAAGCAGTAGCATAGCAACAGACCAGTTACATCATCAGGTGGTTTAAGTTCAGTTAGGATCCTGGCCATAGGAACCCAAGTTTCCCCACAGGTGGTTACACCTCGCCCTGGAACTTAACTGAAAAACAGCTTTGAAGAATGTCAGTTCTTAACATAAAAATGGGTCAAAACAAACGCTTTCAAGCTGCTCAGGGCGTCAGCCAGTGTCAGATGGGGTGGGGCTGAGCAGTGGTTAGGAATGGAGGGACAGGGTCCTCACTCAGGAGCTGCACCTTGCTAGTGGGATCTTTAACCTTGCTCCCAAGGTGAAGGTGCAGCCGGCATCTGAATGGGTGGTGCCATACCTTAGGTTGCCATGGTTTGACAATACTCGTCCTCAGGGTCATCTAGCTACTGCCTGGGTGGCCAGTTAGCCCTTCTCTGGTGACAAATAACCATGTTGAAATTGTTCTTTCCATTGAAAATGGAACAATATACCTGGTGTATGATTAAGAATATCCATGCATAAAATATCATGTACTACTAATAGTATCTGAAGTTGCTTTTATACTTGGATGGCCACTTGGCATTAAGGACCTTAAATAAAATTTCTTATTAAAACCATTCATTTGTATGCCTAATAAAAATGAAATATTGCTTGAAATAGTAAAATGAAATAATGTTTTTCTTTAAATAAATATTTAATCACTAATTATTTATTTATTCTATTTGCCAAACACCATTAGTATATATTGCAGGGTTAGTTCTGTAGTGTGTTAAATCTTGTTTTTTTTTTAATTAAGAACCAATTTAATCTCAAAGAAATTAAAACCTATGACATTGTTCATATTATCAAAATATGTAATTAATACTGACAGCAGGGCTTTAGAAAATTCAATGAAACAAGTGCTAATTAAGTGCCTGAAGTGGATAAGCACTATGTCTGATGCTTTGGGGAATACAAAGATGTTTAAGATAGGAGTCCTTCTCCAAAGATACTGGAATATATACCAAGGGAAATTATAAATGAATAAGACAAAGGAGATCATAATAAGTAGCATAAGGGAAATACAAATGAAAAGGTACTGACTAAAGAAAAAGAAAAAGTCCAAATATGAAGACCTGAGGATTCATGGAAGGGGAGGGGTTTGGACTACAATGCAAAAATCAATGCTATAGGCTGGATATTAGTGTCAATCTGCACCCCCCACACCGCCACAACTGATGTTATCGAAACCCTAATGCCCAGTGTGATGGTATCAAGAGGTGGGGCCTTGAGAGATGCAGTGTGGAGCCCTCATGAATGGGATTGGGGCCCATAAAGGCAGCCCCAGAGAGTCCCCTGTTTTCCTTCCCCCATGAGAGGACACGATGGGAAGTCAGTAGCCCAGAAGCGGGCTCTCACCTGCCCATGCTGACACCATGATCTGGGTCTTCCCAGCCTCAAGAACTGTAAGAAATAAATTCCTGTTGTTTGTAAGCTGCCCAGTCTGTGGCATTTTGTTATAGTGGCCCAAGTGGGTTAAAATAAATGGATAGGAAGGAAAATGAATAGTAGTGATTGTTATGCAATAGTGCAAATGTAATTAATGCCACTAACTTGTATTCTTTATAAATGGTTAAAATGGCAAATTTTATGTTACATATTATTTTAACATAGGTATTTTAACATAAAAGGTTGTTCTTGGTTGCAAGTAATTTTTTGAAGAAGGGAACTTAGATAATAGATGTTCTAAACTCCGTCCTGTATAATGTGTCTTTCTTCTGCTCATATACATCAACAACTGGCTTTCTGCCTATGAAATTCTTGAATCACAACCTTTTCCCCTCAAAACTGATTGCCGAATTGTCTTTATTTTTTTAAACACTTTTTTGAGATATAATTTGCATACCATGCAGTTCACCTATTTAAGGCATATGGTTTGATAGTTTTTCATGTATTACATTATTAATTTTTTTAATTGCATAAATATGTAACATAAAACTTGCCATTTAACTATTCTTAAAGAATACAGTTTAGTGGTATTAATTATATTCACACTGTTGTGTAACCATCGCCACTCTCCCTTCCTAAAACTTTTTCACCACCCCAAACAGAAACTCTAACAATTAAGCAACCCCCAATTCCTCCTCATCTCAGCCCCTGGTAACCTACAATCTTCTTTCTGTCTCTGAATTTGCCTACTCTAGATAACCTCATATAAGTAGATTATATAAAGTGTATCCTTTTGTGCCTGAGTTATTTCACTTAGCATAATATTTTCAAGGTCCATTCCTGTTGTAGTATCATAGTTTCATTACTTTTTAAGGCTGAATTACATTCCATTACACAAACACCACATGTTTTTTATCTGTTAATGGATATTTGGGTTGTTTCCACTTTTTAGCTATTGTGAATATGCTGCAGTGAACTGATACTTAACAAGTAAGTATCTGTTCCAGTCTCTGCTTTCAGTTCCTAGGAGTTAGCAAGGCTGGGTCACATGACAAATCTATATATAGCTTTTTGAGGAACTACCCACTCTTTTCCATAAGACCTGCAGAACTTTACTTTCCTACCAGGAATGTACAAGAGTTCTACTTTCTCTACATCTTTCCTAACACCTACTTTCATTTTATTTGTAATAGACATCCTAATAGAAGTAAAATGGTATATATCATTGTAGTTTTGATTTACATTCCCCTAATAATTAGTAGTATTGAACGACTTCTCATGTGCTTATTGCCATTTGTATATATTCTTTGGAGAAATATCTACTTAAATCTCTTGCTCGTTTTTGAATTGGGTTGTATATTTTTTGTTTTCATTTCATTATGGAAGTTATTTATATATTTGGGTAATTAATTCCTATCAGATATGTTATTTGTGAATATTTTCTCCCATTCTGTGGGTACTTTTCACTCTATTGATAGTGTCCTTTGATACACAAATGTTTTTAGTTTTGTTGAAGTTCAATTTATCTTTTTTATTTTATCACCTATGCTCTTTGTGTCATATCCAAAAAATCATTCTAAATCCAATGTCATGAACATTTTCTCCTATGTTCCCCTATGTTTTCTTCTAAGATTTTTATGGTTTAAGCTATTAAGTTTAGGTCTTTCACCCATTTTGAGTTAATTTTTGCATACGGTGTACATAAGGAACCAAGTGTATTCCTTTGCATGTGAAATCCAAATTTTCCCACTCCATTTGTTGAAAAGACTGTCCTTTATTGAATGATCTTGGCATCCTTGTCAAAAATCAATTGACCATGTATGTGAGGTTTTATTCCTGGCATCTCTATTCTATTTCACTGGCCTACATGTCTATCCTTATGCCAGTACCACACTGTTCAGCTTTTTAGTAAGTTTTGAAATCAGGCAGTATGAATCCTTCAACTTTTTTTTTCCCCAAGATAGTTTGGCAATTTGGGGTTCCTTGAAGTTTCATATGAATTTTAAGCTAAGTTTTTCTGTTTCTATAAAAATGCCATTGAAATTTTGATATGGATTGCATTGAAGTGGTAGATTGCTTTGGGTAGTATTGACATCTAATATTCCAATTCATGAACATGGGGTATCTTTCCATTTATTTAGGTCTTCTTTAATTTCTTTAAGCAATGTTTTGTAGTTTTAAGTGTGCAAAGAAGTAATGCTGTTGTAAATGGAGTCATTTTATAAATTCCTTTTTAGATTGTTCATTGCAAGTATAAAATAAAACTATTTAGGGGTGTTGATTTCATATCTGGAACTTTGCTGAAATCACTTATTTGCTTTAGCAATTTTTTTGTGGATTCTTTAGGGTTTTCAACATATAAGATCATATCATCTGTTAAAAGAGATAATTTTCCAATTTTATATCTTTTTCTTTTTCTTGCCCATTTGCTCTCTAGAACTTCCAGTACTTCCAGTACGTTGAATAGAGGTGGTGACAACAGGCATTGTCTTGTTCCTAGTCTTAGAGGAAGTTTTCAGTCTTTCACGGTGGAGTAAAATGTGAGCTGTGAGTTTTTCATTTCATATGGCCTTTGTCAGATTGAGGAAGTTGCCCTCTATTCCTAGTTTACTTTTGAAATACAGTCCTGTGGTCCTGTGATTTTTTGTTGTTGTTGTTGTGATTTTGATTACTAATTCATTCCTTTACTAGTTACAGTTCTATTCAGATTTCTATTTATTCTTGGGTCAGTTTTCATAGATTGTGTGCTTCTAGAAATTTGTCCACATTATCTAGGTTATCTAATTTGTTGAACAACTGTTCACAATATATTTTTTAAATCATTTTTATTTCTATGAAATCAGTAGTAATAGCCCCACTTTTGTTTCTTGTTTTAGCAATTTGAGCCATCTTTTTTTTTTTTTTTTTAGTCAGCCTAGTTAAAGTCTATTAATTTTGTTGATTTTTTTCAAAGAACCAACTTTTGGTTTCACTGATTTGTCTCTGTTTTTTTTCTATTCTCTTTTATTTATTTCCATTCTAACTTTTGTTTCCTTCCTTCTACTAGCTTTGGGTTTACTTTGTTCTTTTTCTAGTTTCTTAAAGTATGCAGTTAATTTGAAAATGTCCCATGTGCACTTGAGAACAATATGTATCCTTTTGGAAACAGTGTTCTCTATGTATATGTCTATTTGATCTAGTTTTCTCACTGAATTTTTCAGGACCTCCATATCTACTTATCTTATGTCTGGCTGTTTTATCAATTATTCAAAGTAAAGTGTTGAAGACACTGACCATTATGTAGAACTATTTCTCCCTTTAATTCTATCCATTTTTGCTTCACATGTTTTGGGGCTCCTTGTTTGGTTTATATTTGTTTATAAGTTGTTACATATTCTTGCTGCATTGGCCTTTTATCAGTGTATAGTATCATTCTTTGTCTCTTTTAAACTTTTTTGATTTAAAGGTTATTTTGTCTGACAATATTATAGCCATTCCAGCTCTGTTTTGGTTACTTACTGTTTGCATGAAACATCTTTTTCCATTCTTATACTTGTAATTCCTTGTGTCCTTATATTAAATGTGAGTCTCTTCCATGCAGCACACAGGATCCCCTTTTTTGGTTGTTGTTTTGTTTTTTATCCTGTCTGGCAGTCTCTGACTTTTGATAGGAGAATCTAATCCATTTATATTTAATGTCAATACCGATAAAGATATATGTAGAAAAAGAGATCAGATTTGTGGTTGCCGGAGGTAGGTATGGGGTGTAGGGGAATTGGGTGAAGGTGGTCAAAATGTACAAACTTCTACTTATAAAATAAATAAGTCCTGGGGATGTAATGCTGCTGTATGGTATTTGAAACTACCTAAAAGAGTAAATCTTAATTGTTCTTATCACAATAAAAAAAATTTTTTTGGAACTATATGAGGTAATGGATGTTAACTAAACTTATTGAGGTAACCATTTTATAATATATGCACCTCAGTACATATATTATGTACATTATGTATATTATGCTTAATGTATACCTTAAACTTATAGTCCTGTATGTTACTTATATATCAATGAAGCTGAAGAAAAGGATTTATGTTTTCTATTTACCTATTTGGTTTCCGTGTGTCTCATATTTTTTGTCCCTCAATTCCTCCATTACTGACTTTTTCAAAATATTTAGTTGCTATTTATAGTACATTATTTTTATTCTCCTTATTCCTTTTATGTATATTTTTAGTTATGTTCTTAGTAGTTGCCTTGGTGATTACAGTCTTAAGTTTAGAACAATGTAATTTGAATAATACCAATAATATACTCTGTTCCTATATTCTCTGTCTTTTCTCCTTCATATTTTTTCACATTTTACATTTATTCACACTGTGTGCCTGTTAACAGACTCATAGTTACTGTGTTATATATTTACCTCTTAAATCATATAGGAAAAATGAGAGGAGTTAAAAACCAAATCAAAAGTGTAGTAATACTAGCTTTTGTATTTACCTATGAAGTTACCTTTACTAGTATTCTTTCTTCTTATGTGTTTGAGTAACTGTTTAGTGTCCTTTCATTTCAGCTTGAAGGACTCCTTCTAGCATTTCTACAAGCAATGAACACCCTCAGCTTTTGTTTATCTAGAAATGCATTCATTTCACCTTTATTCTTTAAGGACAGTTTTTCCTCATAAAGAATTGTAGTTAGTTTTTGTAATTTCAGGACTTTAAATATGTCATCCCACGGCTTTCTGTCCTTCATTGTTTCTGATGAGAAATCAGCTGTTAATCTTACTGAAGATCCTTTGTTCATGACTGTTTCCATCTCTCTTGCTGCTTTCAAAATTCTAACTTTGTCTTTGGATTTCAACAATTTGATTATAATGTCTCAGCGTGTATGTCTTTGAGTTCATCCAGCTGTAAATTCATTGAGTTTCTTGGATGTGTGTATTAATGCCTTTCAGCAGACTGGAGAAGTTTGGGGCCCGTTATTTCTTCAAAAAACTTTTTCAGTCCCTTTCTACCTCTCTTCCCCACCTGGAATTCCTATAATGCACATATTCATGTATGATGGTGCCCCACTGGTCCCTCAGGCTTTATTCATTTTTCTTTACTTTTTCTTACTGTTCTTCACTATGTAATTTCAAATGTCTTCAAGCTTGCTGATTCTTTCCTCTGTCGCCTCAAATCTGTTGAATTCCTCTAGTGAGTTCTTCATTTCAGTTATTGTGCTTTCTAGAAACAGAATTTATCTTTGGTTTCTTTGGATCATTTTTATATCTTTATTGATAGTGTCTTTTTATTCATACATCACTTTCCTGACCTCCTTTAGTTATTTGTTCATGGTTTCCTTTAGCTGACTGAACATATTTGGGACAGTTAATTTAATGTCTTTGATTAATAATACTAATATCAAATTCATCAGTACTCTATCAAATTCTATATTTTTAGTGAATGGACCAAACGTCTCTGTTTTTTAAATTTATTTTGTATTTTCTTTGTTGAAAACTGGCTATTCTGAGTATAATGTTGTGATAATTTTGGAAATTGAATGCTCTAACTTCTCAGGGACTGTTTTTGCATGTTGAGGGATGGAGCCATGTGAATTTTCTAAAATAATTTTGCAAAGTGTATTTTCCTTATTAGATCATGATAAGTTAGGCATGGTCACTGAAGTTTCTCTTCCATTGTCTCTGGAATCAATCTTAACCTTAAAAAGATTTCCTTAAATATCTGCCTCCCGCAATGGGGAAAACATAGATGCTGTTTCATTAAATCCTTCCTTTCTGGGAAACCACTTCAGCCTGAGGGGATTGAAAACAGTGGATTACTTCTGTGTTGTCTCCGCAGTGACCAAAAGCAGCAACCAGCAATCAAAATACATAACCTTGATTATTACAGGATGAAGTTCTTATTGCCCACTCTAACTCTGACAAGTGGCACCAGGAATGCTTGCCCCAGTTTCCTGCCACAGAGTTGAAGGAAGGGAGGTGGTAGCTGCTTGAAATTGGCTGAAGTTGAGGAAATTCACAAGCTGCTTCATCTGTCTCTCTCCTAGACTCTGTGAGTGTTCAGCTACAACCAGAGTTCCAACGTCATTGCTTCAGACATCTACCAATTCAGTTGTTGTTTTGGTGGAGGGACAGATATCTGAACCTTACTACTCTGCCATCTTCTCTGACATTACCTGTGTTGTCTTCTTGTATTTCATATTACAGAGGAGAAGTATGAGCCCAGAATGATTTTTATTATGTTATAGATTATCTTTTTACTCTCTCTCTTTCTTTGCCTGGTTATTTGTAGATTTTTTTCTTCCTTATTTTTATAATTCTAAAAAAATGGCAGAATATGTCGACGTGTTTTTTTTAATTCATTTTGCCTGATATAGGTGTGCTTTTTTTGCCTTGAATACTTATATCTTTTACTCAGTTCAAGAAAATCTTATTTACTAACATCTTTGATGACTGCTTCTCTCCCAGCTGTTCTGTTACTTGTTCTAGAATAACCATAATATTTACAGGTTTTTTAATTTGAGTTAGCCCTCCATCTTCTGCTAATTTTGGCAAAAGAGTTTGTCTTTAAAAAAATTTTCTGACGCAGGTATTAGTTCTGCTATTGTATTGTTAATTACCTCTCATTCTCCTCTCATCCACCTATTTCTTTTTTTCTGGTATCATTAATCTACAATTACATGTGCAATATTATGGTTACTAGACTCCCCACATCATCAAGTCCTCACCATATACCCCATTAGAGTCACTGTCCATCAGCGTTGTGAGATGCTATAGAATCCCTAGTCTTCTCTAAGTTGTACAGCCCTGTCCATGCCCCCGCCTACATTATGTATGCTAATCCTAATGCCCCTTTTCCCCCCTTATCTTTCTCTTCCTACCCATCCTCCCCAGTCCCTTTCCCTTTGGTAACTGTTAGTCCATTCTTGGGTTCTGTGAGTCTGCTGCTGTTTTGTTCCTTCAGGTTTTTTTTTTTTGTTCTTATACTCCACATATGAGGGAAATCATTTGATATTTGTCTTTCTCTGCCTGGCTTATTTCACTGAGCATAATACCCTCTAGCTCCATCCATGTTGTTGCAAATGGTAGGACTTGTTTTCTTCTTATGGCGGAATAATATTCCACTGTGTATATGTACCACATCTTCTTTAGCCATTCATCTACTGATGGACAATTAGGTTGCTTCCATTTATTGGCTATTGTAAGTAGTGCTGCAATAAACATAGGGGTGCATCTGTCTTTTTCAAATTGGGCTGCTGCATTCTTAGGGTAAATTCCTAGGAGTGGGATTCCTGGATCAAATGGTATCTCTATTTTGAGTTTTTTGAGGAACCTCCATACTGCTTTCCACAAGGTCGAACTAATTTGCATTCCCACCAGCAGTGTAGGAGGGTTCCCCTTTCTCCACATCCTCGCCAACATCAACATTTTTTGTAGTTTGTATTTTGGATGGTGGCCATCCTTACTGGTGTGAGGTGATATCTCATTGTGGTTTTAATTCGCATTTCTCTGATGATTAGCAATGTGGAGCATCTTTTCATGTGCCTGTTGGCCATCTGAATTTCCTCTTGGAGAAGTGTCTGTTCAGATCCTCTGCCCATTTTTTAAATTGGATTATTTGCTTTTTATTTGTTGAGGTGCATGAGCTCTTTAAATATTTTGAATGTCAACCCTTTATCGGATATGTCATTTATGATTATATTCTCACATACTGTACGATGCCTTTTTGTTCTACTGATGGTATCTTTTAATGTACAAAAGCTTTTCAGCCTGACATAGTCCCACTTGTTTATTTTTGCTTTTGTTTCCCTTGCCCAGGGAGATATGTTCATGAAGAAGTTGCTCATGTTTATGTCCAAGAGATTTTTGCTATGTTTTTTCCTCAGAGTTTTATGGTTTCATGACTTACATTCAGGTCTTTGATCCATTTTGAGTTTAGTTTTGTGTTTGGGGTTAGACAGTAATCCAGTTTCATTTTCTTACATGTAGCTGTCCAGTTTTGCCAACACCAGCTGTTGATGAGGCTGTCATTTTCCCCACTGTATATCCATGGCTTCTTTATCATATATTAATTGACTGTATATGTTTGGGTTAATACGTGGACTCTCTATTCCATTCCACTGGTCTGTGGGTCTGTTCTTGTGCCAGCACCAAATTGTCTTGATTACTGTGGCTTTGTAGTAGAGCTTGAAGTCAGGGAACATAATTCCCCTGTTTTATTCTTCCTTCTCAGGATTGCTTTGGCTATTCAGGGTCTTTTGTGGTTCCATATGAATTTTAGAATATTTGTTCCAGTTCATTGAAGAAAGCTGTTGGTAGTCTGATAGGGATTGCATTGAATCTGTAGATTGCTTTAGGTAGTATAGTCATTTGACAATATTTATTCTTTCTAGCCAAGATCATGGGATGAATTTCATTTTTGTTAGTGTTGTCTTTAATTTCTCTTAAGAATGTCTTGTAGTTTTCAGTGTATAGGTCTTTCACTTCCTTGGTTAGGTTTATTCCTAGGTATTTTATTCTTTTTGTTGCATTTGTGAATGGAATTGTTTTCCTGATTCCTCTTCCTGTTAGCTGATCCTTAGTGTATAGGAAAAGCAACAGATTTCTGTGTTAATTTTGTATCCTGCAATTTTGCTGAATTCAGATATTAGTTCTAGTAGTTTTGGAGGGGAGTCTTTAGGGTTTTTTATGTACACTATCATGTCATCTGCAAATAGTGACAATTTGACTTCTTCTTTACCAATCTGGATGCCTTGTATGTCTTTGTTTTGTCTGATTGCTGTGGCTAGGACCTCCAGTACTATGTTGAATAACAGTGGAGAGAGTGGGCATCCCTGTTTTGTTCCCGATCTTAGATGAAAAGCTTTCAGCTTCTCGCTGTTAAGTATGATGTTAGCTGTGGGTTTGTCATATATGGCCTTTATGATGTTGAGGTACTTGCCCTCAAACCCATTTTGTTGAGAGTTTTTATCATGAATGGATGTTGAATTTTGTCAAATGCTTTTTCAGCATCTATGGAGATGATCATGTGGTTTTTGTTCTTCTTTTTGTTGATGTGGTGGATGATGTTGATGGATTTTCGAATGTTGTACCATCCTTGCATCCCTGGGATGAATCCCACTTGATCATGGTGTATGATCCTCTTGATGTATTTTTTTAATAGAAGGAATCAAATTTAATTTACACATATGGAGGTCTCATAGAGAAGGGATCCAAGAAGTGACCAAGGCAGGCAGCCTTTATATGTTTTAGAGGAAGAAACATAAATCTGTAAGGAATTGACAGGACAAAGAAAACAGGCTCATAAGCTTCAAATTAGTAAGGAATTCTAAACATCATTTGGGCTGGAATAGTAAATTAGTAAAAAGTAACAAGGTTCATTTATAAAGCTCTCAGCCCCTATCCCCTGTCTCTGGTGGTAAGGACATCTATCTACCTCCTGGTACACGGATGGTATCTTTCCCCTGGGAGGTTTATTTCCCATTTTCAAGGGAACAGAAGATGGTCAGAGTATCTTTCTTGCACTGGCTGCTTCCGATGCAAATTTTTCTCACTTTTTTAAATTAAGGTATTATTGATATACACTCTTATGAAGGTCTCACATGAAAAAACAATGTGGTTACTACATTTACCCATATTATCAAGTCCCCACTCATACCCCAATTCAGCCCCAGTGATTCCCCACGCCATGTGTACTAAACATAATACCCCACAATCTCCTTCTCTTGATGTATTTTTGAATTCGGTTTGCTAATATTTTGTTGAGTATTTTTGCATCTGTGTTCATCAGGGATATTGGTCTGTAACTTTATTTTTTGGTGGGGTCTTTGCCTGGTTTTGGAATTAGAGTGATGGTGGCTTCATAGAATGGGTTTGCAAGTATTCCCTCCTCTTCCATTTTTGGGAAAACTCTAAAGAGAATGGGTGTTATGTCTTCTCTATATGTCTGATAAAATTCAGCGGTGAATCCATCTGGCTTGGGGTTTTTTTTCATGGGTAGTTTTTTGATTACCAATTCAATTTAGTTGCTGGTAATTGGTCTGTTTAGATTTTCTGTTTCTTCCTCGGTCAGTCTTGGAAGGTAGTATTTTTCTAAGAAGTTGTCCATTTCTTCCAGGTTTTCAGCTTGTTAGCATATAGATTTTTATAGTATTCTCTAATAATTCTTTGTATTCCTGTGGGGTCTGTCTTGATTTTTCCTTTCTCATTTCTCATTCTGTTTATGTGTGTAGATTCTCTTTTTCTCTTAATAAGTCTTGCTAGGGGTTTATCTATTTTGTTTATTTTCTTGGAGAACCAGCTCTTGGTTTCATTGATTTTTTCTATTGTTTTATTCTTCTCAATTTTATTTATTTCTTCTCTGATCTTTATTATGTCCCTCCTTCTGGTCACTTTGGGCCTCATTTGTTCTTCTTTTTCCAATTTCAATGATTGTGATTTTAGACTATTCATTTGGGATTGTTCTTCCTTCTTTACATAGGCCTGGATTGCAATATGCTTTCCTCTTAGAACTGCCTTTGCTGCGTCCCACAGAAGTTGGGGCTTTGTGCTGTTGTTGTCATTTGTCTGCATGTATTGCTTGATCTCTGTTTTAATTTGGTTGTTGATTTATTGATTATTTAGGAGCATGTTGTTAAGCCTCCATGTGTTTGTGAGCCTTTTTGTTTTCTTTGTACAATTTATTTCTAGTTTTATATCTTTGTGATCTGAGAAGTTGGTTGGTAGAATTTCAATATTTTTGAATTTACTGAGGTTCTTTTTGTGGCCTAGTATGTGGTCTATTCTGGAAAATGTTCCATGTGCACTTGAAGAATGTGTATCCTGTTGCTTTTGGGTGTAGAGTTCTGTAGATGTCTGTTAGGTCCATCTGTTCTAGTGTGTTGTTCAGTGCCTCTGTGTCTTTACTTATTTTCTGTCTGGTTGATCTGTCCTTTGGAGTGAGTGGAGTGTTGAAGTCTCCTAAAATGAATGCATTGCTTTCTATTTCCTCCTTTAATTCTGTTAGTATTCATTTCATTTAAGTCGGTGCTCCTGTGTTGGGTACATATATATTTATAATGGTTATATCCTCTTGCTGGACTGACCCCTTTATCATTATGTAAAGTCTGATACCAGTACTGCAACCCCTGGTTTTTTCTCCCTGTTGGTTGCATGATATATCTTTTCCGTCCCTTCACTTTTTGTCTGTGTATGTCTTTGGGTTTGAGGGGAGTCTCTTGTAAGCAGCATATAGATGGGTCTTGCTTTTTTATCCATTCTATTACTCTGTGTCTTTTGATTGGTGCATTCAGTCCATTTACATTTACGGTGATTATCGATAGATATGTGCTTATTGCCATTGCTGGCTTTGGATTCGTGGTTACCAAAGGTTCAAGGGTTGTTTCTTCACTATCTAACAATCTAACTTAACTCTCTTATTAAGCTATTATAAACACAGTCTGATGATTCTTTATTTTTCTTCCTTTTTATTCTTCCTCCTCCATTCCTTATATGTTAGGTATTTTATTCTGTACTCTTCTGTGTTTCCTTTGACTGTTTTTGTAGATAGTTGATTTTACTTTTTGCCTTTAGTTAGTATTTGGATGATCTGCTTTCTTTGCTGTGATTTTATTTTCTCTGGTCTATTTAGCCTTAGGAGTGCTTCCATCTAGAGCAATCCCTTTAAAATATCCTGTAGAGGTGGTTTGTGGGAGGCAAATTTCCTCAACTTTTGCTTGTCTAGGAATTGTTTAATCCCTCCATCATATTTAAATGATAATCGTGCTGGATACAGTATTCTTGGTTCAAGGCCCTTCTGTTTCATTGCATTAAATATATCATTCCATTCTCTTCTGGCCTGTAAGGTTTCTGTTGAGAAGTGTAATGATAGCCTGATGGGTTTTCCTTTGTAGGTGATTTTTTTCCTTTTTCTGGCTGCCTTTAATACTCTGTCCTTGTCTGTGATTTTTGCCATTTTAAGTATTATATGTCTTGGTGTTGTCTTCCTTGGGTCCCTTGCGTTGGGAGATCTGTGGGCTTCCATGGTCTGAGAAAATATTTCCTTCCCCAGCTTGGGGAAGTTTTTGGCAATTATTCTTCAAAGACACCTTCTATCCCTTTTTCTCTCTCTTCTTCTTCTGGTACCCCTATAATGCGAATATTGTTCCATTTGGATTGGTCACACAGTACTCTTAATATTCTTTCATTCCTAGAGATCCTTTTATCTCTCTCTGCCTCAGCTTCTCTGTACTCCTGTTCTCTGATTTCTATTCCATTAACATTCTCTTGCACCTCTTCCAGTCTGCTCTTAAACCCATCAGTGGATTGTTTAATTTCTGTAATTTCCCTCCTGACTTCATCCCTTAGCTCTTGCATATTTCTCTGTAGGTCCATCAGCATGGTTATGACTTTTATTCTGAATTATTTTTCAGGAAAATTGTTTAAATCTATTCCACCATGCCCTCTCTCTGAAGTTGTCTCAGTGATTTTTGACTGGACCAGATTCTTCTGTCTTTTCATGGCGATAGAAGAGGTTGCAGGGAGGTGGCACGTGTGTCAGGTGGGAGAACCAAGTCCCTTCCTGCTTGTTGTTCTCCTTGCCCTTCTCCTTAGCCTGTGCCGGTTACCTGCACAACGGGAGGCAGTCTCTAAGACACTATTGAGTTGCCATGGGCAGGGCCGCCCTCAGGCTAGCCCAGGGCACTACGGGGGGCATGGCCGCCATGCCGCGTGCTTTCTGCTGCAAGGTGTGGCCCCTTCGCGCCTTCCGGACCTTGCTCTGGCTTCTGCAGCCTGTGCTGGTTACCCTCACACCTGGAGGCAGTCTCTGGGGTAATCCCCTGAGCTGCCGTGGGCAAGGTCGCCCTCAGGCTGGCCTAGAACACTGTGGGGGCATGTCAGCCACACCGGGTACATTCTACTTGCCAGATCGGGCCCCTTCATGCCTTTCGGACCTTGCTCCGGCTTCCACAGCCTGTGACAGTTACCGTACACCAGGAGGTAGTCTCTGGGATAATCCCCTGAGCTGCTGTGGGCAGGGCCGCCCTCAGGATAGCCTAGAGCGGTGCAGGGTGTGGGGGGTTGCAGCCATGCCGGGTGTGTTCTGCAGAAGGATAGAACCCCTTGGTGCCTTCCAGACCGTGTTCCATCTTCCATGGCCCGTCTGGTTTGCTGCATGCTGGGAAGAGACTCTCTGTGATTGCCATGGGCGGGGAAGCTCTCCGGCTGCTCCCCAGCTGTGGCGGGTCAGCCAGGCCATTTGCAGCACCGGCCGGGGGAACGAATGGCAGGCTGCTTATCACCGTGAGAGGCCCCAGCGCTGCTTCAGCCTGCAGGGGGTCAGGGGGCCCAAAGTTCCTCAAGACTCCCAGCCTGCTGGGCTGAGTGTGCTGGGACACTTTTATTCAGCTGTTGGGCCCTTGTCCCTTTCAGACTTTTAAAAGCCGCCCGCATTTCTTTTGCCCCCATAGAGCTGGCTGTGAGGACCCACTCGCAGTCTCCGTCTCAGATCCTGCCCTTCCATTTCTCTAATCTCTAGTACACTATGCGATGTGTGTCTGTGCTCCTGGTGCAGATCACCAGGGCTGGTTTTTTTAGCAGTCCTGCGCTTCCACTCCCTCCCCACTCTGATTCTTTTCCTCCCTCCCACTGGTGAGCTGGGGTGGGGGGAGTGCTTGCATCCTGCCGGGTCATGGCTTTGTATCTCGACCCCTTCATGAGGTGCTGAGTTCTCGCAGACGTAGATGTAGCCTGGCTGTTGTACTGTATCTTCTGGTCTCTCTTTTAGGAATAGTTGTATTTGTTGTATTTTTGGTTTTGGGAGGAGATTTCTGCTGCCCTGCTCAGGCCACCATCTTGAGCTCCTCCCCTTGTCTACCTTTTTTTTAATGTCAGCTCTTTTTAAAAATTTGTCATCTTAATTGTTTTCAACTCATTCGGATTTCTCCAAATCACTTTCAGTTCCTCCTTCATGTTTGCATGGACCTAGAATTAATTTTTTCTAGGGTATCTGTATTGTATCCCACTGAATTTAAGTTATTTTGATATGTGTTATTAAAAAAAAAATCTTACCAGAAGCTTTCAGCAGTTTCACATAACTATGTTATGACTGTCTCCTGGCTAGTAGCAATTGTAACACCATAAATGGTAAGGTACATCTAGATTTTATTAAACGTTAAAGAGAATGTAGAAACAACAAAACCAAAATTGGATAATAGAATAGAAATAGGATATGTAATTTTCAGACTGGTGGTCATCCTCGAATCATCAGGATATTCTCTTTTATTTTTTACTGCCACATTCATTCACAAGCTCCATTTTTTTTCATTTTTACAAATGTGTTAGTGGGACATGCCATAGCAGGAAGAGACCTTGCAAGCATTTGGGAAATAGGGTCAGTCAACCTTGAGGAAGTTGGCAGTCAGCCCAAGAGCATCTGTCATGTCTGTTCCATCAGTGGGCTGCACTGGAGAAAGCCCTCACCCAGGAGCCTCTGGGAAACCACGGGAGGCCTAAGCCTGGAACAGGGACAGGCAAGCATTGGGGTAGCAGTGGATATGGCATGAAGCATGTGCAAGCACTGACCAAGGCCGTGTGTTCCTTGCCAAAAAACAAAACAAAAACATACTTAGAAGTTTAGATGTCATTCATTCAACAAAGATTTTTTGAGCACCTGTTGTATGCAGGCATTGTAATAATAAGCAGTAAAGATTTAAACATAAGGCATGACCCCTGCCTTTAAAGAATTTGCAGTGTGCAGATGATAAAGACTTCCAAATCAGGGGTCCCATTGACTTTTAAGGAAAAGTCATTGCAAAGTCAGGGAAAGACAAGTAGTTTGCATTATCTGAGAGACTTGGTTTGTCTCTGATATCCAGGCTTATAAGTAACCTGTTTCATTGTTGACCTCATAATAATGTTGAAGATGTACATGTATTGGGACATAAATATAAATATACTAAATGTAAATTTAATGTTTAGGTTTAAATCCAGAGTCATAGGGTTTTCATTCTTCTGAAGCAAATAGCCTGCTTCTTATATGTTTACTGCTTAAATTAATAGTACTCCAGCAGGCCAAGGATTCATTTGGCTTTGAAAATTTCACACATTTCCATTTAATATTTTATCTGTCCATTTTTTTTGTAAGCCATTTACGATGGAACATTTCATGCATAGAACAGAATTGGGTGATTCAAACACCTGGCCTTGTGTTGGGGAAGTGAAGATTTTTGGTGTATCGAAGAATAGTTCCTACAGTCTATACCTGGGAGGAAATGGAATGTGCACAATGTTTTGTATTAGAATAAGACTCAGAATTGTCTACCTTCAAAATCCATTTTGGGATAATGGATAAGAAGTCCTGGAAGTCAGAAGATAAGAATTCTAGCCCCAACTCTACTAGCTGGCTGACCATAATCACTTAACTATGATTGTTATCCGTTTTCTATAGAATGAAAATATTTAATACAAGGGACTACTATGAAGAACTATGATAACAGGTGTCCCCTATCTTCTCTGGGCCTCATTCCTATCAGATGAAGGGATATGGAGGAGATTTTTCTCTGGGACATAATTTCTTGAAATCTTGTTTCTATCTTTAAATCAGTATTTCTGCAAAATACTTTTTTAAGTATGTGAAAGAACATTCCTTATTGGAATTGTTATGGCAGACAAGGCAGAGTTGACAAGAGGTCCAGCACTGCTTAGGAGATATGCCCGAGGTCTGTGTTTTACTCAGCCTCACACACTCAGGCTGCCTATCAAGACTCTCCCTCAGCCTGGCATAATTATCAAAAGTAAGTGGGGCTATAAGTGGTTAATTTTATGGTAACTATTTGGGGGCTGCCAGATATAGGAAGGAAGGCTTTAGTTTAGTTCCATAGCAACAGCTTGGTGCCCACACAGCTCCCCGTGGGGTCCAGACATGTAGACTCATTCAGCATGTGAGCTTCCAAGGGAATCCCCCAAAGTAGACCCCTCCGCTGCAGGGAGACAGCTGAGTCTGGTTCTGCTGTGTGAGCCCCTGGCCCTGAGGTCACAACAGTGTAGGGAGGGAACGGGCAGTAGCCTTAACCTTTGTGGCCAATTTCTTGGGCTCAGACGCAGTGCATTAGTAAGAGTGTGGCAAGAGAAGCAGGCTGAAGTAATGGAGTGTGACATGCCAGTGGATCCAGCATCCCAAACACACTGAATGATCAGGGGTCAAAAAGAGAAATGACAAGGAGTGAGGCAGGTCTGGGCAGGAGCCTGCCATTGATTCCACCTGTAAATCTGCTCCTAAGAAAGGGATGTGGTAACAGAAGGCCCAAGTGCAAGAGAAGACATTTGGCACGGTCATCCTCCTAGATCCATATTGCACAGGCTCTTTTGTTAAAAAACAAACAAACGGATGTTCACAGTGTTCTCAAAAGAGAACAGAAGTTATTATTTTAAAAAGAACAGAGGGTGAATGGGGAACTGGGAAGGGCAAAGAACATTAACACCAGAGATAAAAGCTCTGTGACAGCAAACTGCTCACATTTACTCTGATGGGAAGGAGTCAGATGGGCACTGCAGAGTAATACAGGAATAAAGCACGTGAAGAGGAAACAATTTCTGAATACTGTTTAAAATTAAATGACATGCAGAGACTGTAAAATGAATGAATGAATGAATGTGTTGAATTTGGAACAAAATGTCATTATCTTTTGTTATTAAAAAGAATACAGATTCAAGAAGGCGGTGTGAGAGGTGACATGGAGAACTCCTCCCAAAACCAAAAATAGTACAAAAATATGGTTAATTAATACAACTAACCCTAAAACAGCAAGAAGGAAGAAGGCTGAACCAGACTGCATACAGACCTCATGAACAGAGCAGCCCTCTGACAGAGTAACGTATGAAAGCCTTAATCCGGCGGGACCCAAGCCCTTCCCCCACCCCAGCTCACCGGCAGGAGGAAGAGAAACAGAGCGGGGAGGGGGTGGAAGCCTGGGACTGCTGAACACCTAGCCCTGGATATCTGCTTTGAGAGCAGAAGCCTATATTGTGTGGTGCTCTGGATATTGGGGAGCTCAGACGGGTGGAGGACCTGGGAGATGGACATTCCAGCCGTTTGTCGAGGACGGGATCCACACCCGGCTGCTCTGTGTCAGAGGAGGGGCAGGCGGTCTGAGAGGCTTCCTAGCAGCGAGAGGGCTGCTGAAGGGGCGGGGTTTGCATGGAGCTTGCTACACGGGAGAAGGGAGAGCTGGACAAGGTTGGATGGGTGCGCTCTGCCCAGCTGGTTGGGAACTTTGAGGAGCTTCAGGTGCTCCATCCCCCTGGGCAGCCTACTCAGCTCCAAGGCCCCCCACTGTGACACACAGCCGGCCAAGCCTTCCTACTGGCCTGCAGGCACCTGCCTGCAAACCAGCAGTCACTCCCTGGCATCAGGCCAGCCAGAGGGAAGCCCTGCCTCTAACAGCTAGAGATGCAAAGCGCAGAGGCTTACACATGTATGGTTGGCCCACTGGCTCTGACACTGGAGACAGGCACCGCAGATGGGAATCAGGAAACAGATCTTTCCTCCCCCCAGGCACCAGCTCCTCTCCCCTACGACCCCCAACCTCACTCTAGGGACTGAGCACCTCCAGAAACTGGAGTTTCTGTGCACTAGTGGGCACCACACAGAAATATGAAACATCAAAAGAACATGGTTCAGACCAAAATCTCACAAACCCCAGAAAAAAGGCCAAATGAAACTGAACTCAGCAATCTTCCTGAAAAAGAGTTTAAAATAAAAATTATACACATGCTTATGGAAGTACAGAAAAATATTCAAGAATTCACGAATGAATTGAAGTCAGAGATTCAATCATTAAGAAATTCCATTTCTGAAATGAAACATACAATGGAGGGATTTAAAAGCAGATTAGACGTAGTAGAAGAGATAGTAAATGGAACAGAAATTAGAGAAGATGAATACAAAGAAGCTGAGGCACAAAGAAAAAAAAGAATCTCTAAGAAAGAAAGACTATTGAGAGAACTGTGTGACCAATCCAAACGGAACAATATTCACATTATAGGGGTACCAGAAGAAGAAGAGAAAGAAAAAGGTATAGAAAGTGTTATTGAGGAGGTAATTGCTGAAAACTTCCCCAGTCTGGGGAAGGAGATAGTCTCTCAAGCCATGGAGGTGCACAGATCTCCCAACAAAAGGGACCCATGGAAGACAACATCAAGACATATAGTAATTAAAATGGCAAAGATCAAGGATAAAGACAGACTTTTAAAAGCATCTAGAGAGAGAAAAAAGATCACATACAAAGGAAAACCCATCAGGCTATCATTAGACTTCTCAGCAGAAACCTTACAGGCCAGAAGGGAGTGGCATGATGTATTTAATGCAATGAAACAGAAGGGCCTTGAACCAAGAATACTCCACCCCGCAAGGTTATTTAAATTGGAAGGAGGGATTAAACAATTTTCAGATAAGCAAAAGCTGAGAGAATTTACATCCCACAAACCACCTCTACAGTGCATTTTGGAGGGACTGCTATAGATGGAAGTATTCCTAAGGCTAAATAGATGTCACCCAAGGGATAGACAGAGAGTACAGAATATGATTCATAACATACAAAGAATGGAGGAGGAAGAAAAAGGAGGAAAAAAACCCGAAGCTTTAGGTTGTGTTTGTAATAGTATATGAAGTGAGTTAAATTACACTGTTAGATAGTAAGGGAATTACCCTCGAACCATTGGTAACCACAAATCTAAAGCCTGCAATGGCAATAAGTACATACCTATCCATAATTACCCTAAATGGAAATGGTCTGAATGCACCAATCAAAAGACATAGAGTCACTGAATGGATAAAAAAACAAAACCCATCTATATGCTGCCTACGAGACACTCACTTCAAAACCAAAGACATACACAGACTGAAAGTGAAGGGATGGAAAAACATAATTCATGCAACTAATAGTGAGAAAAAACAGGAGTTGCAGTACTTGTATCAGACAAAGTAGACTTCAAAACAAAGAAAGTTACAAGAGATAAGGAAGGACATTACATAATGATAAAAGGGTCAGTCCAACAAGAGGATATAACTATTATAAATATCTATGCACCCAACACAGGATCACTTACATATGTGAAACAAATACTAACAGAATTAAAGGGGGAAATAGAATGCAATGCATTCATTTTAGGAGACTTCAACACTCCACTCACTCCAAAGGACAGATCAACCAGACAGAAAATAAGTAAAGACACGGAGGCACTGACCAATATATTAGAACAGATGAACCTAACGGACAACTACAGAACACTCCATCCAAAAGCAACAGGATATACATTCTTCTCAAGTGCACACAGAACATTTTCAAGAATAGATCATATACTAGGCCACAAAAAGAACCTCAGTAAATTAAAAAAGATTGAAATTGTACCAACCAGCTTCTCAGATCACAAAGGTATGAAACTAGAAATAAAGTATGCAAAGAAAATGAAAAAGCCCACAAACACATGGAGGCTTAATAACATGCTCCTAAATAATCAATGGATCAATGACCAAATAAAAACAGAGATCAAGCAATAAATGGAGACAAATGACAATAATAATTCAACAATGCAAAATCTGTGGGACATAGCAAATGCTGTGCTAAGAGGGATATATATTGCAATACAGGCCTACCTCAGGAAAGAAGAACAATCCCATATGAGCATTCTAAACTCACAATTAATGAAACTAGAAAAGGAAGAACAAATGAGGCCCAAAGTCAGTAGAAGGAGGGACATAATAAAGATTAAAGCAGAAATAAATAAAATTGAGAAGAATAAAACAATAGAAAGAATCAATGAAAGCAGGAGCTGGTTCTCGAAGAAAATAAACAAAATTGATAAACCCTTAGCCAGACTTATCATGAAAAAAAGAGAGTCTACACACATAAACAGAATCAGAAATGAGAAAGGAAAAATCACTATGGACACCATAGAAATACAAAGAATTATGAGAGAATACTATGAAAAATTATATGCTAACAAACTGGATAACCTAGAAGAAATGGGCAACTTTCTAGAAAAATACAACCTCCCAAGGCTAAATCTGAATTCCTCAAAGCTGCAGGATACAAAATTAATACACAGAAATCTGTTGCATTCCTATACACTAACGATGAACTAGCAGAAAGAGAAATCGGGAAAACAATTCCATTCACAAGCGCATCAAAAAGAATAAAATACCTAGGAATAAACTTAACCAAGGAAGTGAAAGACCTATACCCTGAAAACTACAAGACACTCTTAAGAGAAATTAAAGAGGACACTAATAAATGGAAATTCATCCCATGCTCTTGGCTAGGAAGAATTAATATTGTCAAAATGGCCATCCTGCCTAAAGCAATCTACAGATTCAATGCAATCCCTATCAAAATACCTACAGAATTCTTCAATGAACTAGAGCAAATAGTTCTAAAATTCATATGGAACGACAAAAGACCCTGAATAGCCAAAGCTACCCTGAGAAGAAAGAATAAAGCTGGGGGAATTACGCTGCCTGACTTCAAGCTCTACTACAAAGCCACAGTAATCAAGACAATTTGGTACTGGGAGAAGAACAGACCTATAGACCAGTGGAACAGAACAGAGAGTCCTAGATATAAACCCAAGCATATATGGTCAATTAATATACGATAAAGGAGCCATGGATATACAATGGGGAAATGAAAGCCTCTTCAACAGCTGCTGTTGGCAAAACTGGACAGCTACATGTAAGAGAATGAAACTGGATTACTGTCTAACCCCACACACAAAAGTAAACTCAAAATGGATCAAAGACCTGAATGTAAGTCATGAAAACATAAAACTCTTAGAAAAAAATATAGGCAAAAATCTCCTGGACATAAACATGAGCAACTTCTTCATGAACATATCTCTCCAGGCAAGGGAAACAAAAGCAAAAATGAACTATATCCAACTAAAAAGCTTCTGTACAGCAAGGACACCATCAGTAGAACAAAAAGACATCCTACAGTATGGGAGAATATATTCATAAATGACATATCCAGTAAGGGGTTGACATCCAAAATATATAAAGAGCTCATGCACCTCAACAAAGAAAAAGCAAAGAAGCCAATTAAAAAATGGGCAGAGGAGCGGAACAGACACTTCTCCAAAGAAGAAATTCAGATGGCCAACAGGCACATGAAAAGATGCTCCACATTGCTAATCATCAGAGAAATGTGAATTAAAACCACAATGAGATATCACCTCACACCAGTGAGGATGGCCAACATCCAAAAGACAAGCAACAAAAAATGTTGGTGAGAATGTGGAGAAAGGGGAACCCTCCTATGCTGGTGGTCAGAATGTAAACTAGTTCAACTATTGTGGAAAGCAGTATGGAGGTTCCTCAAAAAACTCAAAATAGAAATACCGTTTGACCCAAGAATTCGACTCCTAGGAATTTACCCTAAGAATGCAGCATCCCAGTTTGAAAAAGACATATGCACCCCTATGTTTATTGCAGCACTATTTACAATAGCCAAGAAATGGAGGCAACCTAAGTGTCCATCAGTAGATGAATGGATAAAGAAGATGTGGTACATATACACAATGGAATATTATTCAGCCATAAGAAGAAAACAAATCCTACCATTTGCAACAACATGGATGGAGCTAGAGGGTATTATGCTCAGTGAAATAAGCAGTGGGGGACACGGGAAAGGCAGTATTTATAGAGAAGACAAGTAATGAATCTATAGCATCTTACTACGCTTATGGACAGTGACTGTAGTGGGGTATGTGTGGGGACTTGATAATAGGGGGTCTAGTAACCACAGTGTTGTTCAAGTGATTGTACATTAACCATACCCAAAATAAATAAATAAATAAATAAACAAAAACCTGTCAAAAAAAAAAGCATATGAACAGTTGAAAGAAAAAAATGGGGAAATATTTAGTACAATCTAAAATATCATAAACGTAGCCATACTGCCAAGTCAGGAAGCTGTCAAGGTTAATAATGTGTTATTTAGGGTTAAGCTAAGCTGTTGTAACAGGGCCCCTGAGTACAATGGCTAAAGCATATACACGTTTCTCTTTCCACACGGCAGTCTTGAGGTGAACAGTCTGTGTCACTGGGGTAAATCTATTAAACAGGAACCCAGATTTCTTCTAAGCTGTATTGGTCCATCCCTCAGACTTACCATCCGGTGGCTCTTAGTGATAACTGGTATTTTTCTCTTAAGGATTCCTTGTTTAGTCCAATATTCTTGGGAAGGGTTGGGGGAAATTGTCAAACACATTTGCCAATGCCTTATTAAAAATAAGATGCTTTTCTGAAAGGAGAATGGTGGTTGCCAGGGACTGGGACTGGGGAGGTGGGGACAGGGAGGTGTTGTTTAATGGGGACAGTTTCAGTTTTATAAGATCAAAACATTCTGGAGATCTGTTTTTTTGCAATAATGTGAATATACTTAACATGACTGAAATGTACACTTAGAAATGGTTAAGATGGTAAATTTTGCTGTGTTTTTTACAATTAAAGAAAGAATTAAAAAAAAGATGCTTTTATATTATCATGTACTTTAATTACATTTTCATCAAAACATTGGAGCTAAAGATTTAGAAAGTTGAAAAATTGGAAAATGTCTCCCATGTAGCCTAATTATCAACATCAGGCTAAATGATTAACAATATCAGCCTTACTTCCTGTCATAAAAAAAAATTGGACTTCATTTTTCAATTCAAATAAATTGTCAACAGTTTGACAAACAGTAGAAAAAAACCTAAGATATAAATAATGCAACAAATCTTGTAAAAGCAGTTGTCAAGATTACAATGCTGCTGTGTTAATTAAATTTCTCATTAAGTAAGTTTTTCTCATTTTTGCAGTATAGTATGTAGCTACAACTTTTAGCTATTCATGAAGCAAGGGGGATGATAAAAGAAATGGTATTCATTTCGTAAATGTGTATATGTGTACTGAATTCTGCTGTCTGGAAATAATTAAATAAAAATCATATATAAGATTAAGAAAAAATACCACTAATTTTGACAGACATAGTGACAGAGCTTTTTCAAAGTATTTAATGAAAGAGTATAGACTGCTAAAAATTAATTGGTTTTGTGTCTATTATAAATTTTTATTTTTTGCTAACAAAATAGTACATACTAAATATTTTATAAGACAAAATAAGATTGCAACTGGTATATTCTATGTTTCTAGATAACTTATAAATATATATATTTATACATAAACATACATATTTAATATGTTTGAAATAGCCTTTTGTGTAAGACACACTAAATCTAAAAGAAATTATGTAAAAAAATTACACAGGTTTTATCTAGTGAAACTTGAAAATTGTGGTTGTCTGGGAAAGTGTTCCTGTTATAGGCCTGTGTTGCTTCGGTTGCTCAGGGGTGCTTTTTCAATCAGCTAACTCACTCAAAGGACTTTTTTTGAGAGTAGTTGAAAAGAATTGCTTATGTTTTAAACAAGGCAACAAAAAAGCCAGTTAGGAGGTTAATATTTCTTACTGGTGCTCTGATTACCCACTAATATCCCTCATGAGTAACTCATTCTTTTGACAGTAACTGAAGAATGGAAAAGGGGAAGCCAGCAAATGCAAACTGGCATGACTCTCAGCTCCAGTACTCTGTAGCACATGGATCTGATTTCACCACATCCTGCTAGGGCCCAATGTCCTGTTCCCTATGCCACAGTACACCTTTAGCAGAATAATAAATAAGACAAGAAAAGACAGGAAGTTTTAGGGTGGGAGTACACTGCCTTGACGAACACCCCATAAGGGATTGCCCCAAATAATATTTCAAACTACCTCTGTTTGGAGCCCTGGAGATTTGTTACACCCTTTGTAAGATTTAGAGTGGGTGAGGGTGTATTTTTCTTTTGAAAAGTGGGAGAAGCACCGTGGGAGAAGGGTGCTTCTCCCACTTTTCTGCTTCACAAGCAGAAGTGACACAAGCAACCATGTCCTATTAGGAAGGAGTACATATGGAAGGTGAAGATCGAAATGCATTACAAGCATCCATTTCTACGAAGCACTTGGACACCTTCACGTGCATGGGTACCCCTGCTAGAAGACGGCTATGTTAAGTCATTCATCAGCTTGAATTCTTTCCCTCCCCTCTCCAATGAGCCGCTGGCCTGATTATTTCCACCTTTTCTCATTCCTGTGGGTGCCATTCAATACTACTCAAAATCACTGTCTAGCAAAACTGTTCATTCAGTGCTTACTACCTGCCGTGTGCCAGGTTCTGGGCTACAGGATGCGGGGGAAAGACAAGCCCCTGACCTCGGTGGGCTCTGCCTAGCAGGGGCAGCTGACCCAGTGCAGCTCGAAGCCAGGAGAGTGTGAGAAGCTTACAGCAGGAGCAAGAATAAGCAGCTCAGGAAGTGGAGATGATGCCTGTGAAGGTTGTACTAGGCTGGGAAAGGCCTCACAAAGGAGTAGACAGACCTGGAAGGATGACTGGATGTGCCCCCTTCTCTAGGGCAAAGAACCTCTCCAACTTCAGAAACATTTGAAATGACTGGAAAAAAGGAAGACTTCTCAGGGAGGGATGGGTGTGAGATGCACGTGGGAAGAGTGGCCAGAGAGCAGCTGGTCACCTGCTGGCACTGACATTAACATTTGGCTTCCTTGTGTTTGCATATTTCAGAAGCAACAGTCACACAGCAGAGAACAGAGTCCTGCAGCACAGAGAGATGATGTTTTGATTGCCTAGCACAGTGGTTCCCAGCCTCAGCTCTACATTAGGCTGATCTAGGGGGAGACTAATACCACCTCCGCCACTACTGATTTAGTCTGGGGTGGGGTCCAGGAAGCACTCATTTTAAAAAGCATCCTTGATGAATCTAATGTGCATCTGGAGTTGAGACACAGGACTGGAACAGGTTGGGGAAAACCAGGTCAGGGGAAGGAAATGTTCCCGGCAATCACTGTGAACTTGAGAGCAGCATGAAGGTTTTGAACACCCAGGAAGTGGCCTGAAGAAGAACGTAGCCATTTTTGGTTTTGGCCACTTGTCACTTAAGAAATTGCTAAATTAGACAATTCAGTGCTGACCATAATACCACTTCATTGTTCATACTGAGTACTCAACTCAAAAGGTCTCTTTACCCTCTCTACAATTACTATGTATATAGCTCATCTTTCTCCACTTCTGGTGGCTTGGCTTGTTAAGACACAATGACTTTGTCTATCTGCCACTGTGGTTTGCCAGAACCCCCAGCCTTCCAAAGGATTTGCAAGTGTGCCCTGGTGGGCCCCCAAGCATTGCTGCTGCATGGCCGCCTCACCGGTGGGGAAGTCTGCACTGCCGGAGGGACGTCAAGGCCCTTGGGAAATCCTTCATGAGGGATTCTCATTGACAAATCGCAACCACCTCCAGCTTAAACAGAATGATGGCCTGTTGGTTGCTTAAGTATTGAGTTATTAATTAATGAATCCAAAAGGGCAAAAACCCTGTCTCTCTACTGATTCCATCTGAAACACGAAAATGTCTCAAACAGGATGATACAACCATTGCATAAGCTCCTGGGTATTTGAGAAAGTTTAAGGACACAGTTGGGCACCCTCAATGCCTTCTGGTCAAATAACCCAGGGAAACTGGGTGAATTTCTGTCATCTTGGTAACGATTAGCAATGTCTCCTTAAAATACAAGTTTTGAACTTTGTATCATTTAGATTTGTTTCCTTTCACTTATGGCTATAGTGAGCTCATCTCTTTATCTTCTTATATCATGAGCATACATGAACCAGGTACACAGCAGGAAAAAATGCCAAACCAAATGTATGCATCTAAAACTAAAGCACTGCCAAACATTTCTATGTTACTAGCCACACAGCACAGGGTCTGCCTGGCCGTTCATATTATCTACTATTAGCCTTTCCAGTAAAAGCTTCTCCAATTGTTTTAGACTTTTAAACTACTGATGATTCTACCTGTAATCCAATGATTTTCAACTGACAGTTATTAGAATCCTCCATGGAGCTTTTAAAAAATACAGATATCCAGGTCTTAACACAGACCTTCACAACTTGAAACTCTGGGGTTAGGGCTGAAAATGTATGCATTTTTAAAATACCTACTGGGGATTCTGAATTAATCTCCTAAGTAAAAACTTCCTAAATCACTTGGTTTCCTAATCCATTCATCACTCACCTCTAATTGAGTCAACCTTAATTCCTCATCTCAATTTCACCTTTCACCCAGCAAGCCAGTCTCTAATTCTGTGAGAGAGGCAAATACTAACCCAAATGAGAGTTTTTAAATATGGGGAAATTTTAAGTGACATTTGTGATTAACCAAAGAAACTGGCTATTCTTTGAAATAAAAACAAAACAAAACCAGGATTTTTTTTTCTTTTACAAGTTAAGTTTAATTGATAATTCAGCTTCAGAAATAAAAATAACTTCTAAAATGAGAGTATAAACATGTTAAAGTGTTTTTCAGAGTTGATTTCCTTTCTACATTTATTAGCAGATCATACTGATCCATTCTCTAGCCTGAATATTATAAATAAATTTAAATTTTAGGTAGATGCACTGCCTACACCCATCCTACAACACCACAAATCCACTTAGCAGCCTCAAAGGCAGAACAACTTCCAAGCTTTTCCTTAACGTTTATGGCTGGAATATAGCACCTGCTTGAAATAAAATAAGGGGTCAGAGTTCACCTAAACAGCACCCCAAAAGTGTCTGGCATTAAACTCAAGGACTCAAATATTTCAGGAATTTGCAAACTACCAACTACTTAATAATAAAACAAATTAATGAAATGTATAAAGGTTGAAGGTTCTAAAGGGGCCAATGTAGTAGAAGTATTAGTTCACCAGTTATGAATGGAAAATATCACACTTCCTGCTGTTGGTGGAAATCTATAAAAATCTGAGGAAACAGCTTGTAGGTAATGGACACATTACTGCTTTTCTAGTAACACTTTAATTGCTGTTTGCAACTGTTTCTGTTTGTCTCTAATTCATTTCCTGATCATGAAGGACTCAGATATAGAAAGAATTTCCGCTTTATTCTCTACAAGCTGCCAGTGAGATGGGAAAACAGAGCAGGGTGGGGAGAGGGTGTGATTATTGCATAGGGTAGTATGAGCAGAAAATGAATGAACATTGAGGAGATGAAGCTGATTCTGGGACCCATGTGGTGTCCTCGGCAACAGGGCTGCAGATGCAGCCACAGCCTGGCTCAGAACCTGCTAGGAGGCACCACCCAGCCACAGCGCTGAATACATACCGAGGGCCAGCAAAAACATCTAGTAGTTTCTACTACACAAATGAAGTCACTTCCAAATATGTAAAGGTTCTGCAATGGAAGAACTTACCTCTACGTTGTTGAGATTAGTCTCGTTCATTACAGTAAAGGAGAAGCTCTTCCTGGACAGCTAGAAGGATACCACTTTCTGACTTGTGCCCTGTTATGAATTATTACTACAGACATCTGTTTATTTAAAGACAGAGCACTTATATATGTCATCTCTTGAGAACCTGTACTAACAAGCTCTAGAAAAAGCACAGAAATCTGGAATCAATAAATAATCCTAATAAAACTCACTTTACCTACTGCTTCCATCTTCCTGTCTGGCAATAACAGACTTCTGTATTTCCTGAGGTTCCTACTTTGGAGAATAACTAAGGCATTGAAACCCACTAATTGGACTACATAGTTCTAAATAATGGAGAGCAGACTATACTCTCTCTATTAACATTAAGTACTGAAGATCTTTCGGGTAGTCTGTTTCTAGTCCCTGAAGTTCCATCCCACAATATTAAATTTAACTAAGACTATAGTACTATTTATACTTAAATATAGCTAATCTTTGGATAAGCAAGAAAGTAAAACACTAACACCCCAAATATATTACCCTAGGTATAAATCACATAAGCATAGTAGATTTGAAGAATATTTTTAAAAATAGCAAACATTTTATGAAACTTGTGATTTTTTTTTTCCCGGTCTTGGGTGTTCTGTAATTTCCAGTTTTGTTCACTTTTCTTATATTTCTTGATCCTCCTAATTTCATATTACTCAAGTAATTTGCTTTGTTTTATCAAAAAAACAAACGAAAAACCTGATTATTTCATTGCATTTAGATAAAAATTCAGAAATAACCCGATTTATGAAGCATACTATGTCATAATTTCAGAAACTTAATTTCAGCCATGTTACATTGCTGGCAATTACTGAACTGAAAAATATTTTTTCTCTTTCTTAACTTAATAAAGTTTGTCAAAGTTTCCAAGAAACAAACAGTGACTTCAGCTTTTATTGTGTTCTGATGGGACACTGATTACAGACCCTTGGCATCACAGATCACTCTCCCCGTAGAGTGCAGAGGAGAAGGCGGCGTAATCCAGGGCGCCCGGCACGCTGCCTGGGCCTGAGTAGGCCGGCATCCTTTTGATGCAGTACTGGGCCTGGTCTGGGGGCAGCTCCCGGCGCAGCTCCTCGGCCAGGATGTATGGCTGGAAAACATACACAAATGTTTGCATGACTGATCACAGAAAACACCAGAATATAAATGCTTTGAATTACTTTTACATTGCTGCATTTGTTTCATTTGAAGAAAGGATTAAAGGCAGGGAGTCTAATGGGCAGAGGACAGGCAAAAAAAGGCTGAGTTTTACTCATAAGAGCATATCTATGAGGTGATTTGTCTTTTGGCCAGCAGGAACATTATTACAAAAGCACGGGAACATAGTATTTCTCAGATGGAACCATAAGGCAAGTGAAAAATACTATGGTCTCAATTTCATACCAGAAAGATAAAGGATAGTTGGTTTCTATCATACACTGTTGAGAACATAGGAATATTTAACTTGACATAATCAATGCATTTTTTTTACTGTATGTGATATCTGCTTTTAGAAAATGGAGTCATTTTTCCTATTCGGTTTGTTAAAAAACTAGAAATATGTTGCCTCTGGAGAAAACCTCTTTCTAAAACAAAGTAAAGCTGACCTTTAACAATGCAGTCTTTTTTTTTTAATTGTCAGATGTCTAACAGAAAATAGGATAATTCTGGTAAAACAAACTGGTTGGTAAGAGTGAAAATAAGTAAATAGCAAACATTATATTGTAACTTAGAGTGGGAGCTTTTGGGGGGCTAGATGAGCCACAGTTTACTACTTCCCAAATGGGGTGGGCTCCCTCTCCCCTCCACCCTCTCCCCGTGATAAAGGATTCATCTTAAAACAAACATATTTTGCTTTTAAGATGGTTTACCTTGTCTGATGCTTTAAGGAAATAAACAGGGCTCTGCTGATGTGTTTTACCATTCCTAACTTCCTCTCTCCTCTCAGCCAGAACACGGGATAAAGAATCATATCCCAAATTGAATCTGTACCATACTGAGCTGTTAATTGTTATGGGAATAAGATTAAAAAATTCTGAACATGTAGTTAAACTCCAACTTAATTTCTAGCCTACACGTAATGAAAAGCTTGCCAATTTAAAAAATAACAAATGGCTATATTAAACTTTGCTCCAGTGGCTGGACACAAAGTCAGGGTCACTGATCCTTAGGAGAAGATCCCCAGTTCCACAATATCTGAACTGGATGGTGTCTTTTTTCTGAGTCATAGCCACCAATGCAGAATGTAAAGTAGGGTTGAACCACTGAAACTCAGAAAAAACTCTGCAGAAAACATATTCCTGGTTACTTCTAGAAACTACTGTGGAGCCTGGGCAGAAATGTCATGGACGAATGTCTGCACTTCCTCTGCTCAGTGTACACCTTTGTCATGTTTACAGGCTGCTTTCTGAACTCAGTGTTGATGTGGGACAAAATGCACTAGCATCAAAATGGTTTTTATTTGCAGCGCTGTTTCTCTTCCTGTTAGAATAATGCAGTGGACTGCTGCCAAAGCAGAACATTTGTCAATGCAGACCTTGTCTGAAGCCAGGATGCGGAAGGAGGCGATGACCTGCTCGGCCGTGTCAGTGTCAGCCGTCTCTCTAGTCATGAAGTCGATGAAGGACTGGAAGGTGACAGTGCCCTGTCCATTGGGATCCACCAGGGTCATAATGCGAGCAAACTCAGCTTCACCCTGAGTAAAGGTTGCAAAGAAACATTTATTTCAACAGTACACAACTCTCTACAGTGCCATTCCTCTGCTTTTACTTACTGACATGCGAGTTCCTTATTGTCTGAAAACTTAAATATTCCCTGCATTGCCCTACAATCTTTGGAACAGATTCCCCTACAGGAAACTTAAGTTATTGCCATCTTCTGATTTTAAAAGTTGCTGTGGCCTCAAGCCAGAAGCTCTTGAATGTTAGAATTCCTTCCTTGATGACCCATATTGCCTTCAGGCCTTCATGTAATTAAGGAACAAGAATCCAGAGAGATTGGGGACTTTTCTCAGATTAAGAAGAAAATTGCTAAACAGAAAACAGGTCGAAAGATGGCTTTTGTGATTTTTTATTTAAGGTCTGAGAGGAATCAAAGCAGCTCATGGTTCGAAATACACATTAATGGGTACAGAGAAGTGAGGATGCACTGACACTCTCCCCACCCACAGGGAAATGTACGACCTTCTCAGCTGCTTTATTACTAAGCCCTTTTCACCTCTGAGGATATTAGAGGAAAACGCACTTTAAATCGTCAGGATACCAAAAGCCATTGAAGTGTTTACTTTAAATGGATGAACTGTATGGTATGTGAATTATATCTGAATAAGTCATTCATCTCCTGTAACAGAAATCCAAACTCAGTAAAATATCTAGTCTTGGTCAATTTTAACTTCTGTCTCACCAAATCATAACCCATGGAAATCAAGCAGGCTCTGAAATCCTCATGATCCATCAGGCCGTTCTTCCTCTGCCAATAAACACAAAGAACAGAGAAGCTCAGAATTAGAGGCAAAAAAATAAGCAACTCTGCTTGCCCAGGTGAACAAAATCCAGTAAGAGAAGGGCCACGCCGAGCTCTGCCAAGGAGACTGTAAAAGTCACCACTGACTTACAGGAAGGGTGGAGGCAACACAGGGATGCTACAAAATAATTTCTTAAAAAGGGAAAAAGGGGAAGGGAGTTGATAAACACGGGACAAAAGTGAAAGGAGACCCCCCCATTAAAGTAAGTAAGCAGCGGCAGGAAGTGCCATCAAAAATGACCTGCCACCCACCAATGACAGAACAAATGGTAAGTGTTCTGAGACATTAGGATGATCTCATGGCCCCAGGTAGTCTTCGTTTTGTAAAACTCCCCCTAACACAACAGCATTCTTAGAATGCAAACAACAGGACAGTTACCCCACAATCACTCTCAGGCTCTTGGGCCAGGATGCAGTGACCCCTCTGTGCGGGCAACTCAGCCTCCCCTGAAAATCCAATGAGGGTCTACACAGAGCAGAGTGCGTGAAGGCCTGAGTGGATGGTGGCTTTCCCAGCTGAGCAATGGCCAGGCGGGGCCAAACAGCCACCCAAACTCTTAGCTACAGATGTGTCAGTGCAAAGCCCTCGATGACCGGGAGGTGCAGGGCTGTGCTCAAGATTTCCTTGCAGGTTTTGAGAGAACAGCTAAGGTTCAAGCATCAATATGAATTTAAAGATAAGAAAACACTTATTATTGGTCAGGCCAATTATTAAATGGAAGGTTATTTTCAGGTGTTTTCAATTGCCCATGAAACAGCCCAGTCCCTGAAGTTAACATCGGAAGTTCTTTTCTATGGATGGGAACCTGATGTGTCTGTTCTCACATCTATGTCCGGCCAGCAGTCGCTGCCCACGGCCCCTCAGCAATACTGCCTGAAGTAACGCTTCCCTCCTTCATTGATGTCTATCTCCCAGCGACTTCCCTCAGCGTTGCTGCTCTGGCTCTTCTGCCTCCTTTAACATCGCCAGTTCCCTAAGAGCCGGGTCCTTCTCTCTTCTTACTCTCCAGGCTCTCTCTCCAGAAAAGGTCCTTTCCTCTCACTTCTTTCCCTGAGAGCCTCCTGTCTTGACCGCCTGCTCGCCTGCTCTCCCCTCTTCCGCGCCTCCAGTCCATTGTACCCCCGGCTGCCAGGCAGGCTGTTCTGAAGAGCAGCTCTGAGCGTGTTACCCCCGTGCTCCCCCAGCTCAGGTCCTCTGTGCCCCGCCATCCCTGTTACTACCTAGTGAGAAGATGAAGCCAGGTGGATTCCCTCCCCACTACTTCAAGCAAACTTCATTTCCCCCCAAGACATGTAATCCTTAATATTTAGTTTAAACAAGTTTTAAACTTGGCAGGTTCTGCACTGTCCTCCTTTGGACTTCTGTCGCAAAAGACAGTCTCATTAGCTTGGATTCCAATCAACCTGCGTTCTTCCTAGGAGGGGGCCCAAAGAGTGCGCAATGTCCCCAACAAGCCCAGATAGATCTGTGCAGGGAAAGCAATCAATTATTTCCCTCCATGGGAGAAAGGCGACCTGAGCCTCAACGAATGAAGTTGGGTGGGTATTACAGACTATTTCTACACAATTAAGTTGTGCCGAAACCATGCTAAACTTCAATATCCAGCTCTGTATTGATTCTTTATTTATGCTTTAGCTCCCTGATCAGAAGTCTACTGTCTAACTCTTTTAATAGGCAGAATCTGACTGACCTGTCCTGGAGGCATTTTAAGAACCACTTACTGATATTTGTAAGTCATAAACAGGGTCCTGTACAAAGTAACAGAATACCCTTTCCTAGGGATCTTTAATACATGAAATGGGGCCTTAAAAGTCACTTTTAGCCACATGATAAACCAACTGGGAATTTTCTTATAAATTGATTTTAGTCAATATTATTCAAATCAAAATACTGTATATTTTAAAAGCATCACTTAATTCTTTATATGCCTCTAGTATGAAAATGATCAGTATTTTGTTGGTGCATTTTCCTTAAAACATTTCATGGTTTGATTTTATAAATTAAAAAAGAAAAGTTTTGTGTGTCTAAAGAGTAGGTTAAATTTTCATCTGGTGCTTTACTAAATAGTTACTTAGGAAAAGTACATCATAGTTTTATATTTAAGTTTTTAGAAAACGATCTAAATCCAGCAACCACATTGTGTTGAGGTTTCTACTTTCACTTAGAACAAATCTAATTTTGCTTTCAACTACAAAGTCATTGGTTAAGTGATCTGCATAAAACCGCACACAAACCTAGACTTTGTGTCACCCTGAGCAACACCAGAGCTTAGCACACTTCACTTTGGTGGCTAATCTCCTTTGGCATTAATCATCCTGTTTCCCTGTAACCTTTAAAGTTAAAGGTTACATAGATAAATTAATAGCATGGATATTATTTCAAATACATTACTTAATGTCCCCAGTATTGTCTTTCAAGTAACTGGAGGGAGTAAAGTACCCTGTCAAAGTGGTTGAAGGAGGCCCTGAACTCATTCATCTGTTCCTGGGTGATGCCCTTCGCGTCTCTTGTCAAGATCTGGGTCTCCACTTCATTGATGGTTCTGGCGATGGTTGTCAGCAGTAACTCCCATCCAACACGAATATGCTATAGATGGAAAAAAGGAGGTGATCAACTCTAGGTTCTTTCAGCATGTCAATCCTGCCTCCTCATTTTCATAACAGGAGACCTGACTCAAAGGGAGAGAAGTAGGGCTTAATAAATAGACTCCCCTATACTTGTTTTAGTCTACTTTTCCATTTTCTGCAAGATTTCTGTAGCAGAAAGTACTTAGAAGTGAGACCAGGGTTCTAACAGTGACAACTGGTACTTTGTAAATAAAATATACAAGGTAGAGTCTATTTGTCCCTAGAAATATCTTTCCATTTACCAAGTAGCAGGATGGGCCCTGGATGACACCTGCTGGCTCCCAGGGTGATCAGATTGGACCAAATCCTTTTTCTGGTGCCCTCTCTGAAGCAGTACAAAGAATTCATTTTTGTGATGTTGTTGATGGTGATGATGATGAGTAATTATATAGTGTCTGATAGAGTTCACAAAGCATTTTCACATACAGTGACAGGAAAGGCTTTAAGAGCCCTAACTTTCATATTTGTAGAACTTAACGGGAACAAATAGAGACAAGTGCAGGAAGAAAACTCCAAGAAGGTGGAATGGTCACAATTAGAAACAACAGCAACACAGCCTATCTGGCCGCTGTACCTCCATGGTGTAATTGGTATGCTTATTATCAAAGACCAGGGCCTCCTGGATGAGCTGATGGTCCCCTTCCAGCTTGTCGATGTTGTTCTTGTAGTTAATAATGTTGTGCTCGTACTGCTTCAGCTGGTTCATCTGGTCTTCCAGGGCCCCTGTGATCTGGATGGAGCTCCGGGCAATCTCCTGGTGGAGGCAAGGACGGGACAAGAGTTGGCCTCAAAGGAAACCACGCAGAAGCTGTCATTCCTGACAATGCTTCAGAAGCTATGCCAGCCTTGGGCAGCAGTCAAAGTTACTTGCTTTTCTAAGATGAAGTGGAAAACAGAACAAAACAAGCTCTAGTTTAAGTCTGTCTAGAGGATGGACAAAAAAAACAACTTAGATCCAAAAAAGCAAAGAGGGGTAAGCCGTGAGTCACCACAGCCTCTTTCCAGTGAAGATGGGCGCCTCCTAGGATGGGAGCCTGAAGTGTCTCTGCATGCCTGCAGCTGCCGGGCAGACTTAAGGCCACTGGATGCTTCCTTCATCGGTGGTCAGAGTTCTTATATTTTTGGATATTCTCCTTTTTAAGAAAAAAGTTAACATTTTATCACCAGAAGGAAGTTTGTGAGAAAAATAACTGGGCCAATAAATGTCTGTTCTTGGTGATAAAATGAGCCCAGGAATCAGTGTCATTAGGGGTCACTTTGCCTTAAGTGTTCTGAAAATACAAAGCATTTGTGACTCTTCACATGTCCTCTTTCTGGATGGTTTAAAATCTAGAAAAATCTGAGAAATAGCCCATTGTCATTTTATTCACAAAATGAGCAGATGCAGAAAGAACAGCCTCCATGTGCTGCACTGGTGCCTACAGGCACACACAGGCCAAAAGCCCAGGGGCCGGAAGGGGTGAAGCCCAGAGTAGCAGGAGTGGAGCTCGCACACCCTGAGTGGGGCGACCAGAACTGCTGCAGCATGAGATGAGTCGCTGTTGTGTAGCTCAGGGACTCACTTCAGGGCTATGGCAAACCTCCTCTGATGGGCACCGACCTACCTCCATCTTGTTCTGGATCCAGGGCCCGACGGCATTGGCCTGTGCGGCAAACTGGCGCCGCAGACGCTCATTGGCATGCTGGCGGGCCAGCTCCTCCTGCAGGGACTGGTCCCGGATGGGCACGAGCTGCTTCACCTACCAGGGACCAAGGGCAGCAGGGATTAGAGGCCAGCCCTGGCCCAACAAGAGTGATGGAGACATTTGGCAACAGTACAAAAGGTAGAGGCAGGAGGGAAGGAGGGGAGCAGGGTGGAGCGGGAGTCCTGACTGCAGGGATTAGAGGGAGGGCCCAATCTAGCCTGGACAGCCACCAGGGCCTGCATGTCTGCCGCAAGGCTGCATGAGGCTCACGAGGGACGCAGACTGTTCCTCCCGCCAGGGGCTCTCAGCCTGTAGCATGAACCCCAGGGGCTGGGTCCAGAGTGCAGAGGATTTGTGAACTCGAATGGGGGCAAACTGTTCTCTTTACTTTCACTGTCTCCAATTGAAAGGGAGCGTTTCTTTCAATTATGAACGTGGGCAGCAAATCCATGGTGTTTAAGCAGTACTGTGACTTTATGGTGATAGAAATCACATATTATGAACATTAGTTATTGCCTGCTTCTCAAAAGATCATGTATACTCATCACTACTTCAAAGCTATTAGACCTGCTGCTGGATCTTGGTTTTGAATGTGTTAGTAAAGAAGCACATACATTACTATGGCTCCACCTTAAAAAAATTAGGGGAACAAATTTTTACTATTTTAATAACTATAGTTTAATATAATTTGTTTCCAGTGTAACTGTAAATATTTTTACGAGTTTGCAAATATATTACCGGAAGGGACCCGTGGGCTTCCCCCCCGACTGCCAAAGGTAACTGAAAAGGTTAACAACCCCTGCTAGCTTCCTGGGGCCACAGAAAGTCCTCTGCCTAGCCTACCTCCTCCATCCCATTTGTACCCTGTGATTTACATTTTAATGCCCTGCCTCAGTTTTCTTGAAATCCACAAAGGGCTACTTCAGAAGTCTCATTTGGGTCTCCTGCAAAACCGCTGCTACAGACATGATTTTTCAGTGGCCCTTTTACAAAAGTCCATGTGGCAATTTGCTTTACAACTTAGTGCTGGGAGAAAAGTCTGTCTTGCTTGAAAAAATGGCCTACGTCCCTTTTTTTCAAGGGAGATACTTTGTTTACCACGTTTCCCTTTTTACTTTGGCTGTCAGAAGACTACAGCTGAACGACAGGCTCAAGCGCAACAGCTAACTAAGCTCTCTCAGGTGAACACTCTCTTTCCCATATATTTTTTTCCCCTCCTTTGCTGTTTTTAACTAAATGATTGCTGCATGTGTGTTCTTGTAGCAAGCCACCTCAAATCCACGAAAGACTACATAGAAGCATACCAAGCTGACTGGGCTATAATTTGAACCATGAAAATAAGCTTTTCTAAAGAATGAGACAAAAAAAGGCTCGAATGATCCCATTTTGACTGTTATCACATCTCTGGACAGTTTCCCAAAATTTAAAAGGCAGCAAGTTAGCCTGAGCACTTTAGTTTCCCCGACTTAGTTTTCTAAGCAAGTTTTCTGCATTGAAAATTCATGCACAATTGGAATATGTCTACCTTACATTCTAAAATTTCTTTAATGAAGTACTATAGGCAAGCTAATTCACCAAATTTTTAGTTGGGGTTTTAAAAATAGTTTCCCTTATGGTATTAGTATCATAACCTACACTGATTTTGCCAACTTTTGTAAGATTCAAGTAAAATCATTTTTACTTTCTTTCCTTATAAATCACAGAAGTTGCCGAATGGCATTTAAGAATTTAACAATTTCATCTATGAAAAACAAGGCAACAGGCTCCAAAAGGAGTTGTTTCTGCTAAGCCCCATGGCACCAAACTGAAACAACTTAATTACAGTTTCGGCTCTCCCAGATGGAATCTTAAACCTGTCATTCAGGAACTGCCTGGTCAGCACCAGTTATGTCACCTGCCGACCCTTGGAGGAAAGTAACCTTGCAGTATCAAACAAGGTTTTTTTGGCAGAGAACTTCTTTGTTCCCGCTCCCTTCTGCCTTTAAAAGCCTTTCATTTCGTACAGCTTCTTGGGGCTCCTGTCTATCTGCTAGACGGGAAGCTGCCCAATTTGAATCAGTGTTTGCTTAAATAAACTTTAAAATTGTTCATATGCCTTAGCTTACCTTTTAACACATCTGTGACACGTGGGGTGAATGAAAACCCTGACCACGACGGAACATCAGGCAGTCACTCTAAGTCCCCCAAGTGTTTCCCTCTTCCCTCGACCTCGCCTTCAAGGACTCCCGCCTTCTCCCACACGCACTCCTCAGTCACCCACCTTGTCCCACTTGGCCCGGAGCTCGTCCATGGTGACAGTGCTGTAGGGATTGCTGGAGCTGATCCGGATGCTGTAGCTCTGGATCACCTTCTCCACCTCGTTCTGGATGGCCATGATGGACTGCCGTTCCGTGTCCGCCTCCGGCAGCGTTGCCTTGAACTGCTCATGTGCAGTGATCAAACTCTAACCAGACACAGAAGCGGAAAAAACCCAGCCTGACTTCCGTGTGAATTTTACAGGCTTTGGTGTTCCCTGCTGCACATGTGTAAATACCTTTATACCTGCAGGAATCTCTGGAGGAAAACAAAGTCTGGATGTTTTAGAAAACCTATTTGGTGCACAAAAGTTAAGTTCCTTGAAAATGTAAAAAAGACATCACAAGGACTATTTAATGGATGACTATTAATCCAAAGCCTTCAAAAATTTTTTTCTTTTTTAACAAGTCATGTTTGCTTTCACTATACTTATCCCCAACTATTGCTGCGGTCTTACCCTCCACTGGCAAACACAGCTGCCCTGAGCTGCCCTTTCTGTGCCCAGTTTTACCTTTGCAGTCCAACAAAAGAGCCTAACATTTGCTGCTGTTACACGTAAAGACCACCAGGAAACCCATCACTACTCCTCAAAAAGAAATGGCCACAGAAGTCAACTCTTTTCCCTCAGATTTTATAAAGCCACCGTTTGTCATACCCTATCCTTTGGTTCTAACTTATATGACACCAGCCCCTTAAGTTCAGCCATTTGGAGGTGCCACATGGGCCACCTTGCAGTGTGAAGCCAACCTTTACTTCAGGTTACATATCGGCAGCCAGCACATCCTTCACTAAACAAAGAAACTACTTCAGGCGTTAAGTATGACTCCCAAGGCATACTTTGAAGTCTCACTTATTCCAAAAATAATTTCAGGTTGCTAACCTCTGCCTGAGAACTCAATCAAACAAGAAACCCCACTGTGGCCTCTTTCAGAACACAAATGCAGTGTTCAACCAAGCAACATCTTTCCCCTTACACTTTCTAGGTACAAACCCTTCTAGAATGCTCCTTGGCAGGGAGACGTGGATTCAAATCCCAACCTTCAATATTTCCTTTATATTTGGATTATTTTCAATGACCCATCTATTTTACAGAAAAAAAGAACTGAAAAGAGAAAATAAACAAAATAAACCCCTAGCCAGACTTATCAAGAAAAAAAGAGAGTCTACTCACATAAACAGAATCAGAACTGAGAAAGGAAAAATCACTACGGATACCACAGAAATACAAAGAATTATTACAGAATAGTATGAAAAATTATATGCTAACACACTGGGTAACCTAGAAGAAATGGACAACTTTCTAGAAAAATACAACCTTCCAAGACTGACCCAGAAAAAAACAGAGAATCTGAACAGACCAATTACCAGCAATGAAATTGAACTGGTAATCAAACACCTACCTAAGAACAAAACGCCTGTACCAGATGGCTTCACTGCTGAATTTTATCAAACATTTAGTGAAGACCTAATACCCATCCTCCTTAAAGTTTTCCAAAGAGTAGAAGAAGAGGAAATACTTCCAAACTCATTCTATGAGGCCAGCATCACTCTAATACCAAAACCAGGCAAAGACACCACAAAAAAAGAAAATCACAGACCAATATCCCTGATGAACACAGATGCAAAAATACTCAACAAAACATTAGCAAACCGAATTCAAAAATACATCAAAAAGATCATCCATCATGATCAAGTAGGATTTATTCCAGTGATGCAAGGATGGTACAACATTTGAAACTCCATCAACGTCATCCACCACATCAACAAAAAGAAGGACAAAAACCACATGATCACCTCCTTAGATGCTGAAAAAGCATTTGACAAAATTCAACATCCATTCATGATAAAAACTCTCAACAAAATGGGTTTGAGGGCAAGTACCTCAACATAACAAAGGCCATATATGACAAACCCACAGCCAACATCATACTTAACAGTGAGAAGTTGAAAGCTTTTCCTTTAAGATTGGGAACAAGACAAGGATGCCCACTCTCCCCACTTTTATTCAACATAGTACTGGAGGTCCTAACCATGGCAATCAGACAACACAAAGAAATAAAAGGCATCCAGATTGGCAAGGAAGAATTTAAACTATCCCTGTTTGCAGATGACATGATATTGTACATAAAAAACCCTAAAGAATCCACTCCAAAACTACTAGATCTAATATCTGAATTTAGCAAAGTTGCAGGATACAAAATTAATACACAGAAATCTGTGGAATTCCTATACACTAACAATGAACTAGCAGAGAGAGAAATCAGGAAAACAATTCCATTCACAGTTGCATCAAAAAGAATAAAATACCTAGGAATAACCCTAACCAAGGAAGTAAAAGACCTGTACTCTGAGAACTACAAGGCACTGATGAGAGAAATTAAAGAGGACACTAACAAATGAAAATTCATCCCATGCTCTTGGGTAGGAAGAATTAATATTGTCAAAATGGCCATCCTGCCTAAAGTGATATACAGATTCAATGCAATCCCTATGAAAATACCAACAGCATTCTTCAATGAACTGGAACAAATAATTCTAAAACTCATATGGAACCACAAAAGACCCCAAATAGCCAAAGCAATACTGAGAAGGAAGAGTAAAGCGAGGGGGATCTTGCTTCCCAACTGCAAGCTCTACTACAAAGCCACAGTAATCAAGACAGTTTGGTACTGGCACAAGAACAGACCCACAGACAAGTGGAACAGAATAGAGAATCCAGATATTAACCCAAACATATATGGTCCATTAATGTACGATAAAGGAGCCATGGATATACAATGGGGAAATGACAGCCTCTTCAACAACTGGTGTTGGCAAAACTGGACAGCTACATGCAAGAGAATGAAACTGAATTATTATCTAACCCCATACACAAAAGTAAACTCAAAATGGATCAAAGACCTGAATATAAGTCATTAAACCATAAAACTCTTAGAAGACAACATAGGCAAAAATCTCCTGAATATAAGCATGAGCAACTTCTTCCTGAATGCATCTCCTCAAGCAAGGGAAACAAATCAAAAATGAGCACATGGGACTACATCAAACTAAAAAGCTTCTGTACAGCAAAGGACACCTTCAACAGAACAAAAAGGCATTCTACAGTATGGGAGAATACATTTGTAAATGACATATCTGACAAGGGGTTAACATCCAAAATATATAAAGAACTCACACACCTCAACACCGAAAAAGCAAATAACCCAATTAAAAAATGGGCAGAGGATCTGAACAGACACTTCTCCAAAGAAGAAATTCAGATGGCCAACAGACACAGAAAAGATGCTCCACATCACTAATCATCAGGGAAATGCAAATTAAAACCCCAATGAGATATCACCTCACACCAGTAAGGATGGCCAGCATCCAAAGACTAGGAACAACAAATGCTGGCGAGTATCAGAGAAACGGGAACTCTCCTACATTGCTGGTGGGAATGTAAGCTAGTTCAACCACTGTGGAAAGCAATATGGAGGTTCCTCAAAAAACTAAAATAGAAATACCATTTGACCCGGGAATCCCACTCCTTGGAATTTACTCAAAAAACACAACTTCTCAGATTCAAAAAGACATATGCACCCCTATGTTTACTGCAGCACTATTTACAATAGCCAAGATATGGAAGCAACCTAAGTGCCCATCAGTAGATGAATGGCTAAAGAAGATGTGGTACATATACACAATGGAATATTATTCAGCCATAAGAAAGAAACAAATCCTACCATTTGCAACAACATGGATGGAGCTGGAGGGTATTATGCTCAGTGAAATAAGCCAGGTGGAGAAAGACAAGTACCACATGATTTCCCTCATTTGTGGAGTATAAAACAAAGTAAAACTGAAGGAACAAAATAGCAGCAGACTCACAGACTCCAAGAGGGGACGAGTGGTTACCAAAGGGGAGGGGTGGGGGAGGGTAGGTTGGGAGGGAGGGAGAAGGGGATTGTGGGGTGTCATGATTGGTGCACATGGTGTGTGGGGTCATGGGGAAGACAGTGTAGCTCAGAGAGGACAAATAGGGACTCTGTGGCGTCTTACTATACTGATGGACAGAGACTGCAATGGAGTATGAGGAGGGGACTTGATAATGAGGTGAATGTAGTAACCACATTGTTTTTCTTGCGAAACCTTTGTAAGAGTGTATACCAATAATACTTTAATAAAAAAAAAGAAAAAGCAAAAAAAAAAAGAACTAAAAAATACTGTCTCTTTGTATTCTGTTATACATCAAATTCACTGTACAATGGTCTCTAAATACACTGGGTCCTGGCTGTTTGAGAGTAACCATCCTCCTTAACATGACTACTTAGAAGCCTTATTTATAACTCTGAAGTTCCAGAAGAAATCAGAAGCAGAACATTGTGGATTATAGGAGGCCGAAGTGCTAATTTTTGGTTTCTTTCTTTTTTTTAATGTGGCATTTCCACTTATTTATTTATAGACATAGAATTGACATGCAATATCCTATTAGTCTCAGAAGCATATTATAGTGATTTAATATTTTTATATATTACAGAATGATCCCCATGATAATCTAGTTATCATATCTTGCCATGCAAAGTTATTACAATATTATTGATTATACTCTCTGTGTTGTGCATTTCATCCCATTTATTTTATAACTCGAAGTTTGTACTTCTTAATCCCCTTCACCTATTCCACCCATTCCCCAATGCCCCGCTCCTCTGGCACCAACAGTTTGTTTCCTGTATCTATGAGTCTGTTTTATTTTGTTTCATTCGTTTATTTTTTAGATTCCACATATAAGTTAAATCATTTGGTATTTGTCTTTCTCTGAGTTACATCACTTGGAATAATATCCTTTAGGTCCACCCATGTTGTCACAAATGACTAGATTTCAGATTTCATTCTTTTCTATAGCTAAGTAGTATTCCACTGTATGTGTGCATATCTGTATGTGTGTTTATATATACATACACCTCACCTTTATCCACCCATCTATTGATGAACACAGGTTGCTTCCATATCTTGGCTATTGTAAATAATGATGCAATGAACACAGAGCTGCATATATCTCTTTGAATTTGTGTTGATACATGATTTCTTTGCTTTATGATCTAGCAAAAGTCTGTAGATGTTAATAAACAGTATATCCACACATTTACAAAGTAGTTAACTCAGCAATCAATAAAGTCATAACTTTCTGTAACTCCAAGAGTAGCTATTTCTATTTTGCTCAATGATTCTGCTTTCCTTTCCTAAAAACAGATGCTTTAGGATGTATTCACCATTATCTAATTGATGTTAATTTAGTCGCAGCTAAGAGTAGTATACACATTTTCAAGCTAAAGGTCAAAGGGTAATTTCTAGGCACATTTTTCTAAGTGAAAAAAATTTAAAAAAGCAAAATTAAAATTTTAAAAATAGAATATTATTTCAACTGCAGACTTGGGGTTCTAGTACCTGGATTTCCTCAATGCTATGGACAATGAACATGTCTTGCAGGTCCTCCATGGCACCTTCCATCCAGTTGTTGAATGGAGCAGCTCTCTTGGCAAACTCTAGGTGAAGCTGATCAATGGTTTCTAGCAATTTCTCAGTTCTCTGAAGATTAAATAGAAGCAAAGGTTATCACAGATTACATAATAAAAATTCTCTGAAAATATAAATACGCTTTCTGGAACAATTAACTATCATCTGACATTTTGTTAATCACAGTGGTCTCATCTCTCATCATTGGCATGTGTACAGAAAAGGTTAACCGACGTTCAAATGATGACACAGTCCTGCAGGTCTCTGAAGTGCCTTCTGAATCAAGGAAGAATTTAATAACATCCAGAGCAGCCTTATTTTAAAAGTACTTACTCCACTGCATGCTACTTTTTGGAAAACTGAGAATCCGCATATGGTATAGAGTAACTTGCTTTCAGCTGAAACAGTACTTCTCTAGTTAGAGGACCTGACTCCCTAACCATGATGGGAAACAGAAAATTCAGGGTCTTTTTCTCATTTTACAGTCACCAGTGTGCAAAGAGAAGATGAGTGCCTCTTCCAAAAGTCACCTACCCGGTGAAGACAAAGGAGCTATATTAAAATGTTCTCAAATCCTCCCTCAGGATTTAACAGAGAGATCCTCTTTGCCTTTCTGGGCAAACTATGAAAGCACACGGATGTGAGCAACAGAGAACTGATACTATGCTTGTGTCATATGGCAGAGCTGACGGGGAGCAGACAGGGAAAGTGTGCAGAATCTCTAAGTCTCCCATAATTAGATTCATCTCTCTCCTGTTCTAAAATATTTGAGCTGTCTCTGTTACAGGCTTGGTCCTTCCTCTCTCCACTTTTATTTCTTTAGGTGGATATGGTACAGCTATTTGGTGTCTAGGATGCTGGTATCATGTACTTTAGAAGTTTTATTAGAGTGAAAAGCCTCAGAAAACTGGCAACCAGTACTTTCCTTTGCACTATGAATCTTCTGCGGTGAAAGCCAATTAGGTACAGTTAAATGCCAGGCACTTACTGCTGTTCATCCAAGTCTTACATGTGAATAATGCCAAAGTCACCTGGAATTCTGGCTCATATTGATTTTTTCCTCACTTCAACATTTGCTGCCATTTTCCCTTTGCACACCTCAAGCTAAGTTCTTGATTTCCTCACTCACAGCTCAGTTTACTCTTGCATAAGGATTTTTGGAAATTCACTGTAATTACTATTTGACACAAAATGGGTTTATACCATAATTTTATCACCCCTGGATTTTTTTTTAAATTCAAAAGTAGGCTTCACTGCTCTATGGATAAATTATAGTACACAGCTACCAACTTTTCATATTCTCCTTAACGGCTCCTTTCCCTAGATAATCTGTTTTACACACATAATGCCACAGAAAAACAGAAACTTAATAGCAAGGGACTTAATGAAAGAGCCTCTATTAAAAGATTTCATGTCAACAGGTGGCTTAAAGACGTCACCTCCAGGGCCTCTCTCCTCTTCTGCGTAAGCGTTCCCAATCTGTCCCACTGGTCACAAATTTTCTGGCACCGATCATTGACATTCACGGCATCATGATAATCCAGTTCACTATCAAAAGTGAAAAATAAAGATTATTTTCTTTATTTTAATTTTAAAGTTATTAAAAATTACTCAGATATTCAAGGAAAAGTGGACATGGGCTCAAAGCAGACAGATCATTCTTTTTTTTTTTTAATTAAAGATCTGGCAGAGAATTAGAAGGGTATTTCAGGGTGTTGTTTATCGTCACCATTGCAGACATGATCACTCTTCTCTGACAGATTGTGAGAAGAATTAGTCAAATTCTGGTGGTCAACAGATTTCTAGACAGAGAGCAATGTTGTCTTCTCAGGGCCTCAGGCTAACTTCATTCTCCTTTCTTCTTCCTGGCCGGGCCCCCAGAGAGCTTTATGTAGGTGGCAGTGTGCCTAGAAATGCACCGACTATGTGAGCTGGAGTCCTGTGGGCTGCGTTGGAGCCACAGTGCCTGGCCCATTAGAGGGACGAGGAGGAGGGAGGCATCCGCTTGCTCCCCGCTGTGTCCTTGGCCCCTCACAAAGGGCACTGGGCTCCCTCTGGGTGGGGCATCACGCGCAGCAGGGGCGCTGTCATTTCATCAAGCACCAGAGGGCCTTCCAAAGCTTGGGAGGACAGAGCCCCTTCCTCTTCTGGACAAGGAGGTTTTGCCTTGCCTAATGCCACTAGTGAGACAGCAAGAACCAAGTAATTTCTTACTGAATGCTCTTCCTCACCAGACCTGTCTCTGCATCGTAATGGGATCATTGCCAGGTGAAGTAATTTGAACTTACTGTTAAAGCAAATCCTCAAATTCTCAAGAAGGTTAAACCAGTATCTCTGGGGATTAAGTTTGACTCCTGTACAAAACTTAATCACCCTTTTAGGTAAGATGAAAGTGAAACTCCCAGAGGTTTAAAGACATCTTCAGGACACGACTTCTTACACAGACCATGATAAGACAGCCTGCAGGAAATTCCCTCCTATTCTACCTAACCCATTTCCCTGAAGCTTGAGTTTGTTATAGTTCTTCTGTCAACCTTAAGTTAAGGCAATGGTTGTTCATTGCTTTGTTTTTCCTCCTAAATAAGATTAACTGGTCCTTATTGAATGTTATTGCTTCTGTTACTGAATAAAGGAAGAGCTCATGGTTGTGACAGTATTTTTTCAGCGGTAAGATACTCCCATCACCCGATTAAAGCTTGTCCAGCTCTCAAGAGCAGTTTTCTACAGATACATACATGTCACTAGACTGAGATGGACTAAGATTCTTGTGCTTATTATCATAACCCCAAAACCAAAACACATCAGCCATTTACACAGCCTTGAATAGAAATTGAAAAGACTATGGCTCTTCAGAAGGCAAATATTCAAGAGAAGAAAGATTTAAAACAAAAATCTAGGAATCCTACTGAATACTGAATAATGGAGATGCCAGTAGTCATCTGTCCTTGGCTGTCTGTCCTAAGGTATACATTTCTCCTTCCTCTCTCATTCATTTTTGAGTTCTATATGTATCTGATTTTAAGAATTTAGGGTTTGCTTAACTGTGCATGTTGTTTTGTACACATTTTGAGAGCTGCAGAAAACACTTTACTATTTTAGGAAAGGTGAAAAGGGCAGGGATATTAATAACATTAAGATGAACACAGACTTAAGTTCTGTGTGTGGTTGTTCTCTTGATGGTGTGCAGAAGTAAGCATTGGGGATTCCAGTAGTAATAATATAAAATCATTACTTAAATTTTATGAGCAACACTTAAAACCACTCCAAACTACATGGGAGCTATTAATAGAGCATTAAACAGCTTGAGTTTCTTTTATCCCCTTATTTGTAATTGTTAACGAGCAAACATCTGACATTCATGAAACATAAGAAAGATAATCAAAGGCCATGAACACAGAGCACAACTTAGAGACGAAAACCACAAATACTAAGAGTTTATCTGGGCAAGGCTAAAAAAATATGACACCCTCAAAAGAGGCTGTATCTGTTAATTAAGAAGTTTGCTCTAGTCCAAACTGAGGAACATGGGTTTTAAAGCATAACATAATAAAATAAACGTTTATTGCTTATTTTTAAAAGTGATTATTACGTGACAGGCTCTAAAATTTTGCAGATATATGAGTAATTGTGAGGGGGAAAGGGAATGAGATTTTGTATTTGTCAAAAGGGGCCAAGGAATTGTCTTAAAACGTTTAGGAACATTGTAGGGAGGTGCTCTGGAGGTGGCCACAGTCAGGGGCTGCATACTGAGTCAGATTTGGAACTGCCACTCTGGCTTCAACTAGCCTGGGCTCGATCTCATGCTACTTCCTTCTGTAAAATTAATAAGTGTGAAAGTGATGATAAAGAAAAAGTGGGTGTGGCATCTCTTCCTTCAGAGTTCAGATAGTAGTTCCCCAGCTGGGTTTCCAGATCCCCTGCTTCAGGCCTGGGAGGGCTGGCCTTTGCAAGCTGAGTTAGTCCTCCAGATATATGAGCCATCTGTGCTGGGGCTGGGGACACTGTGGGTGAGGGACACCGGGATGCCACCACAGCCAAAGAACCAGAGTGGGAGTCTGCTCATCTGTTTAAAGAAACCAGGTGAATCCCTGGCCAAGTCCTCCAGCCGGTCTCTCCCCCAGTCTAGAACAGGGGAGGGAGGACCCTTGCCCCTCTCTGGCGCCCTGCTAGCCCTGCACCCCGGCACCAATGCCCACAGCCCATGGCACCCGCCAGCACACAGCACCTACTTGAGCTCTTGCGCAATGGCTGCAATCTGCTCCACGCGGTCCTGGTGTGCTGCCAGGTCGCTCTCAAATGCCTCGTGTTTCCGCAGCATAGCCCGGACCTCGGTGAGTGATGCCGACTCATAGTCCTTTTGCAGAAGAATCTGCTCTTTGCCTGCAAAGGTGGCAGCACCAGAGTGTGAATCCCCTGGCATCAGACATCAGTGTCTCTGTACCAGAAAAGCTCTGGTGATGGTTAAGAGTCCAAAGAGCCAAGAGGAGGGAGAGAAAATGACAGCACTGAAGATGCAGAGGCAATATTTCAACTGGAGCTCGGCTGTTACTCTGAAACGAGGCCCGAGTCCCTCTGTGTTTTGAAAGCTCATGTCTACAAATAAGGGGGAAAGCATGCAGAGTACATTCTAAATAACAAGTCTACAGTATTCATAATCCTGAGTAATGGGTAGCTGGTTTTCCAGGGCGATGCTCAGCTACGTCAGTAATCATTAGCTCACAAGAGTGACCTGAGATAGTCAGGTAAGAAACCGGGACTCCATTTGCCTACCTATAGGTTCCATCTTTAACCCAATTCATTTTGTTTGGATTTCTACTTTCTGTGGCTAAATATAGCCTGTGTTTTTTTTTCCTGAAAGTAATAGAAATTTTTCTTTCTGAACCTTCACTTATTTGCCCACAAATATTTCTTAAATCAGGTCACTGCTGTGGCTGTAAGTGCATCCACATTTATTCCCTCACTAGCGACCTTTGAAAAATTAATTCTATAAAGCTAGGAAGGAAAGCAAAGGTTTATATATTTAACAATGACAAACACAGCACTTACTACATGTGAACTCACTAAATCTCCATCAAAGCCCTATTGTAGTTACTCCACCCTGAAAGGGATGCAGTGCTAACAGGTTAAGAACGCATCCAATGCCCACAGCTGCAAAGTGTCAGAGCTGGTCTCCAACCTGCCTGTCTCCAGATCCACACTGTACCTACCCTGCTGTGCGAGAGCAATCATCAGACAATTATAAAGCAAAAGGCAATGGGAGCCTCCCAGTCTTTCTTAAAGTATTATGTGATGGGGGGAATGTTTTGTTCTTCTATCTCAGCAAACAGCAGAGAGCCAAAAAAATATTATGACCATGGTACCATGGAAAAAGTTTGGTCTGCACAGACTGAAAGAAGAGATAATCTAAGTCAGAGAATGAAGTGATGACTCTAGAAAATTATACCATCCACTTGCTTTGCAAGCAGATTTTCTAAATGGGAAGTTCTATTGCTTTGTTCTATTGGCAGATGCAATCGAGGGCTGTCTGACCCACAGGGAAAAAACAGATACTTGTTGAGTCAAAGAGAAAAACGTTGGGGGAAGACAGAAGGGGGCCAGGCCTTATGTAGGTAAGTGTGGGAACGATGGATTTCCAGTGCTGTTTTGTGATAAAAAGCATTATCTGCTTGATTAGAAAATAAATCTTCAATCCCACCTCTTACAGAGATTTAGTGCTAGGACAGTCAGAGCAGAGAGAGGGAATGACACCTGCCCACTGGTCACAGGTGCTGGGAACAGAGTCAACAGTAACTGCATACTGTGGCTCTGTGCACAGGTAGTTCTGATTTTGCAAAAACCCAATGGGAACCTAGTCTTACCGTAAGCCCATGTTTCATGTGTTGACGCCTTCTGCCTGAACTTCTCTGCCAGGTGTTCCACACGCTCCAGTCTCCGTATCTCATTGAGCAACCATTCCTCGTAACCCTTCTCGGCCTGCTCCAGCCTCTGCCAGGCCCCAGCAATGTCCTGGATAGTTTGAAGACAAGCAAAGTTACATTTGTTATACTCCTGTCTCAGGCTTTTCTATAAATGCTTCCACAACGAGATTGACAGCATTTCCCTTTTCGTTTTCTTTTCCATGCCTCTGCAACAAAATAACCATTCAACTGTTTTGGCTTCTAAATGTCTTAATTGTCTTTTAAATTAAGGGGGCCTTTTAGAACTAAAAATAGGCTTTTTGGGGGAGAAGATGGTGGCATGAGAAGTGATGCAGCAACCTCCTCCCAAAACAACATATAACATGAAAATACAGCAAATACAACTAATCCTGAAAGAGCAAACTGAAGACTATGGAAAAGACTGCCTACATCTCAGGAAAAGAGAAGACCTCACAGAAAAGGGTAAAGTAGCAAAGCTGTGATCTGGTGGGACCCAAGCCCTCCCCTGACCCCAGCTCACCAGTGGGAGGAAGAGAAACAGAGCAGGGAGGGGGTAGAAGCTGAGGACTGCTAAACACTCACCCCTGGAGATCTTCTCTGGGAGCATGAACCCACATTACATGGTGATCTGGAGATTAGAGGAGTTGGAAAGCAAAGACAGGTGGAATACTGGGAGAGACTGAGATTCCAGCCACTTGTGGAGAACAGGTACCCACAACCAGCTGCTCCAGCACAAAAGAAAGGCGGATGCTTTGAAAGATGTCCCAAGAGCAAGAGGGCTGCTAAAGGGGCAAGGATTACACAGACCTTGCTACTCAGGAGAGAGGACAGTGGACAAAATTGTCCTGGCACACTCAGTCGAGCAGGTTGGAAACTTTCAGGAGCTTTAGGCACTCCATCCCCTTGGCTGGCAGGCAGCACTGATGCCCCCCACTGTGACACACAGCCTGCTGCTCCTTCCTCCTGGCAGGCACTGGTCCACACACCAACTGCCCCTGCCATCGCACCAGGCCAGCAAAAGGGTGGCCCCGTTTACAACAGCTACAGGAGCATAGCCCAGAGGCTCGTCCCTGCACACTCGGCCCACTGGACCTGGCAGTGGAGGCAGGCACTGCAGCCAGGAAGCAGGAAAGAGTTCTTTCCTGCCAGAAGGCACTGGGGCCGTGTACCTGCAATCCCTGCCATTGCTCCAGGTGCTGGGCAGCTCCAGAGAGTAGAGCTTCTGGGCACTAGAGGGAGCCGCCTACACACAGTTATTATTCCACAGGAATCACTAGAAATATGAAATGGCAACAAAATTTTGTAGAAACAAGAATAGAACAGACACCAAAAACAGGGCTAACTGAAACTGAATTCACCAATCTTCCTGATAAAGATTTCAAAATAAAAATCAAAAACATGCTCATGGAGCTAGAGAAACAGTCAAGACCTCAGGGAGAACTTCAAGAAAGAGATAGAAACTTTGAAAAATACAGTATTCAAAATGAAACATACAATAGGAGGATTTAAAAGCAGATTAAATGAGGTAGAGGAGATGGTAAATGGAATAGAAATTACAGAAGAGGAATACAAAGAAGCTAAGGCACAGAGAGAAAAAAGGAACTCTAGGAATGAAAGAATATTAAGAAAACTGTGTGATCAACCAAAACAGAACAATATTTGCATTATAGGGTACCACAATAAGAAGAGAGAGAAAAAAGGATAGAAAGTATCTTTGAGGAAATAATAGCTGAAAACTTCCCCAATATGGGGAAGGAGACAGTTTCTCAGGCCATGGAAGTACACAGATCTCCCAACACAAGGAACCCAAGGAAGACAACACCAAGACATATAATAATTAAAATGGCAAAGGTCAAGGAGAAGGACAGACTATTAAAAGCAGCCAGAGAGAGAAAAATGATCACCTACAAAGGAAAACCCATCAGGCTATCATCATACTTCTCAGCAGAAACCTTACAGGCCAGAAAGGAGTGGCATGATATATTTAATGCAATGAAGCAGAAGGGCCTCCACCCAAGAATACTCTACCTCGCAAGATTATCCTTTAAATTTGAAGCAGGGATTAAACAATTTCCAGATAAGCAAAAGTTGAGGGAATTTACCTCCTACAAATCATTTCTACAGTGTATTGTGGAGGGATGGCTATAGACGGAAATGCTCCTAAGGCTAAATAGCTGTTACCAGAGAAAATAAAACCACAGTAAAGGAAGTAGACCAATTAATCATTAAGCAAATGCACAATTAAATGAACTACCCCCAAAGTCAGTCAAGGGACAGACAAAGAGTGCAGGATATGAAACTTAATATATAGAGTGGAGGAGGAAGAAAAAGAACATTTATTTAGGTTGTGTTTGAAATAGTGTACTGAGTTAAGTTAGACTATAATACAGTAAAGAAGCTACCCTTGAACCTTTGGTAACCACAAATATAAAGCCTGCAATGGCAGTAAGTACATATCTATAGATAAACACCCTAAATGTAAATGGAATGAATGCACCAATCAAAAGATATAGTTACTAAATGGATAAAAAAACAAGATCCTTCTACATGCTGCTACAAGAGACTCACGTCAAACCCAAAGACATACACAGACTAAAGTGAAGGGATGGAAAAAGATATTTCATGCAAAAAATAGGGATAAAAAAGGAGTTACAGTACTTGTAGCAGACAAAATAGACTTCAAAACAAAGAAAGTAAAACAGACAAAGAAGGACATTACATAATGATAAAGGGGTCAGTCCAAATATCTATGTACCCAACTTAGGAGTACCTACATATGTGAAACAAATACTAACAGAATTAAAGGGGGATACAGAATTAAATGCACTCATTTTAGGACACTCTAATGCACCACTTACTCCAAAGGACAGATCAACCAGACAGAAAATAAGTAAGGAAACAGAGGCACTGAACAACGTATCAGAACAGATGGACCTAATGGACATCTACAGAACACTCCATCCAAAAGCAACAGGATACACATTCTTCTCAGGTGCACGTGGAACATTTTCCAGAAAAGATCAGATACTAGGACACAAAAAGAGCCTCAGTAAATTCAGAAAGATTGAAATTTTGCCAACCAGCTTCTCAGACCACATAGGTATGAAATGAGAAATAAATTCTGCAAAGAAAACAAAAAAATCCCACAAACACATGGAAGCTTAATAACATGCTTCTAAATAATCAATGGATCAATGACCAAATAAAAAAAGAAATCAAGCAATATACGAAGACAAATGAAAGCAACAACTCAACACCCGAAAACCTGTGGGATGCAGCAAAGACAGTTCTTAGAGGAAAGTATATAGCAATACAGGCTTACTTCAAGAAAGAACAATCCCAGATGAATAGTCTAAACTCACAATTAATTAAACTAGAAAAATAAGAACAAATAAGGCCCAAAGTAAGTAGATGGAGGGACATAATAAAGATCAGAGCAGAACTAAACAAAATTGAGAAGAATAAAACAATAGAAAGAATCAATGAAACAGGAGCTGGTTCTTCGAGAAAATAAACAAAATAGATAAACCCCTAGCCACACTTATCAAGAAAAAAGAGAGCATACACACATAAACAGAATCAGAAATGAGAAAGGAAAAATCAGTAGGGATACCACAGAAATATAAAGAATTATTAGAGAATATTATGAAAAATTGTATACTAAAAAATTGGATAACCTAGAAGAAAAGGACAACTTTCTAGAAAAATACAAACTTCTAAGACTGACCCAGGAAGAAACAGAAAATATGAACAGACCAATTACCAGCAATGAAATTGAACTGGTAATCAAAAACCCACCTAAGAACAAAATGCCTGGACCGGATGGCTTCACCACTGAATTTTATGAAACATATAATGAAGACCTAATACCCATCCTCCTTAAAGTTTTCCAAAAAGTAAAGGAGGAAGAAATACTTCCAAACTCATTCTATGAGGCCAGCATCACTCTAATACCAAAACCAGGCAAAGACACCACAAAAAAAAAGATAACTACAGACCAATATCTCTGATGAACAAAGATGCAGAAATAATCAACAAAATATTAGCAAACTGAATTAAAAAATACATCTTAAAGATCATCCATCATGATCAAGTGGGGTTTATTCCAGGGATGCAGGATGGTACAATATTCAAAAATTCATCAACATCATCCACCACATCAACAAAAAGAAGGACCAAAAACGCATGATCATCTTAATAGATGCTGAAAACGCACCTGACAAAACTGAACATCCCTTCATGATAAAAACTCTCAACAAAATGGGTATAGACGGCAAGTACCTCAACATAATAAAGCCATGTATGACAGACCCACAGCTAACATCATACTTAACAACAAAAAGCTGAAAGCTTTTCCTCTAAGATCGGGAACAAGACAAGGATGCCCACTCTCCCCACTTTTATTCAACATAGTACTGGAAATCCTAGCCGTGGCAATTAGAAACACAAAGAAATAAAAGGCATCCATTAGGATAAGGAGGACGTTAAACTGTCACCATCTTCAGATGACATGATATAGTACATTGAAAACCTGAAGAATCCACCAGAAGACTATTAGAACTAATAACTGAATTCAGCAATGTTGCAGGATACAAAATTAATACACAGAAATCTGTTGCATTCCTATATACTAACAATGAACAGGCAGAAAGATAAATCAGGAAAACAACTCCATTGCATCAAAAAGAAGAAAATACCTAGGAATAACACTAACAATGAAAGTGAAAGATCTGTACCCTGAAAACTACAAGACACTCTTGAGAGAAATTAGAGAGAACACTAATAAATGGAAATACATCCTATGCTCTTGGGTAGGAAGAATTAATATTGTCAAATGGCCACCCTGCCTAAAGCAATTTACAGATTCAATGCAATCCCTATCAAAATATCAACAGCATTCTTCAACAAACTAGAACAAACAGTTCTAAAATTCATATGGAACCAAAAAAGACCCTGAATAGCCAAAGCAATCCTGAGAAAGAAGAACAAAGTTGGGGGGGATTATGCCCCCAATTTCAAGCTCTACTACAAAGCTACAGTAATCAAAACAATTTGGTACTGGCATAAGAGCAGACCCATAGATCAATGGAACAGACTAGAGAGCCCAGATATAAACCCACACATATATGGCCAATTAATATACGATAAAGGAACCATGGATATACAATGGGGAAATGACAGCCTCTTCAACAGCTGGTGTTGGCAAAACTGGACAGGTACATGTAAGAGAATGAAATGATTATTGTCTAACTCCATACACAAAAGTAAACTGAAAATGGATCAAAGGCCTGAATTTAAGTCATGAAACCATAAAACTCTTAGAAGGCAACATAGGCAAAACTCTCTTGAATATTAACATGATCCACTTTTCCCTGAACACATCTCCTTGTATGAAGGAAACAAAAGCGAAAATGAACAAATGAGACTATATCAAGCTTAAAAGCTTCTGTTACTGCAAAGGACACCATCAGCAGAACAAAAAGGCATCCTACAGTATGGGAGAATATACTTGTAAATGACATATCCGACAAGGGATTAACATCCAAAATATATAAAGAACTCACATGCCTCAACACCCAAAAAGCAAATAACCTGATTAAAAAATGAACCGAGGATATGAACAGATACTTCTCTAAAGAAGAAATTCAGATGGCCAACAGGCATGTGAAAAGATGCTCCACATTGCTAATTATCAGGGAAATGCAAATTAAAACCACAATGAGATATCACCTCACACCAGTTAGGATGCCCAGTACAGAAAAGACAGGGAACAAATGCTGGTGAGGATGCGGAGAAAGGGGAACCCTCCTACACTGTTGGTGGCAATGTAAATTAGTTCAACCATTGTGGAAAGCAATGTGGAGGTTCCCCCCCCCAAAAATATCAAAATACCATTTGACCCAGTTAATTCCACTCCTAGGAATTTACCCAAAAAATATAATTTTTCAGATTCAAAAAGACATAAGCACCCTTATTTTTACTGCAGCACCATTTACAATAGCCAAGATATGGAAGCAAGCTAAGTGTCTATCAATAGATGAATGAATATAGAAGATGTGGTACATGTGCACAATGGAATACTATTCAGCCATAAGAAGAAAACAAATCCTACCAATTGCAACAACATGGATGGAGCTAGAGGGTATTATGCTCAGTGAAATAAGCCAGGTGGAGAAAGACAAGTACCAAATGATTTCCCTCACCTGTGGAGTATAACAACAAAGCAAAACTGAAGGAACAAAATAGCAGCAGACTCACAGACTCCAAGAAGGGACTGGCGGTTACCAAAGGGAAGGAGTTGGGTAGGGTGGGTTGGGAGGGAGGCAGAAGGGGATTAAGGGGCATTATAATTCGCACACAATATAGGTAGATCACGGGAAAGGCAGTACAGCACGGTGAGGACAAGTAGTGACTCTGTGGCATCTCACTACGCTCATGGACAGTGACTGCAATGGGAAGCCGGGGGCAGGCAACTTGATAATATGGGTGAAGGTTGAAACCACAATGTTGCTCCTGTGAAACCTTTATAAGATTGTTAATGATACCTTAATTAAAAAGAAAACTAACATAGTTTTAATACAGCCAATAAACACCTGACACTTCCCCAGATGTGCACAAAGGCTTACAGGGCTTTAAGGTCCCGGCTAGAAAAAGATGATGTCTCAAAGTGACTCAATACAACACGACTCTCTCAGTGACTGGGTCACTCAGCCAGCCAACCAGCCAGCCATCAACAGCAATTTCCTGGGCATGATGCGTGCACCAGGCACTAGCAAGAGACCTTTATATGAGAGTGAGCCTCACCTCTGAGGTGCCCTGCACTGTGCTGCTGTCATGATTTTGGGGAGGAAAACAATAAATAAGTCGTTAAGCAATGCTGGAGGCCAGTGAGGTGGTTCCTTCAGGCAGGAAACTTGGAGGAGGCCCCTTAGAGGAGGCAGGTGAGCTCAGACCCCAGTGATGGAAAAAGCCGTTACATGAAGTGGGTGCTGCAGGCCCAGGTACAAGCTCAAAGGTTAGCAGAGCCCACACACCACATGTGGTGGGTGAGGCCACTAAGAGTGAGGTGCTCAGCAGCAAGGCCCAGCAAGACAGGTCACAGTCAGCAAGCTCTTATCATGCCTGCCCTGCAGGCCAGGACAGGGAATCTGGACCTTATTCTGAATATTTTGGGGCATCACTGGAGGGTTCTGAGAAGGAAAGAGACATGCTGTGATGCACATTTTAATAAGATGATGTAGCAGCTGTGCAGAAAATGGATTTTAGAGCAGAAGAAAGGGAAGCGGCGTGATGAGGTAACTGCAGGGAGAGATGACAGTGACCTGGTGCAGGGCAAAGGCACCAGTAGTGTAAAGGGCATGGGTGGCAGATAAATCTGGAGGTAGCGCCAATGGGACTGGCTGAGAAATGGGATGCAGGGACGTGATGTAAAGGGAGAATCCCTGATGACAGGGCTGTACCGGAGGAGCCTGGACAGCAGGGCCACCTCCTGAGACAGAGCTGCAGGCCCCGGGTACGCTGGGTCTCACATGCTTCTGAGACATCCAAGCAGACATGTGGGCTGGAACATGGGGAGCAGCCAGAGATGGAGGTGCACCATTCGGGAGGTGTCGGCACCACAGGTGGGCCTTAGGGCCGTGGGCCTGGTAAAGAGGGTCAGCCCTGAGCCCAGGAGGTGGCCCCCACAGGCCTGGGGAGGACGCAGAGCCTTGAGCGGTGAGCCAAGCGATGCACAGGCAGGGTGGGAAGAAAGCAGTAAGTTCAAGAAGGGATGGGGTTTCAAGAAGGAGGCAGTAGTTAAGGGGGTCAGAGGAGCAGAGAGAGAAACTAAAAGTGACCATTGGCTTGTCAACGTGGACGAGAAGGACCAGTCTCAGGGGAGGCATGGACAGAAGCTAGACGACAGCAAGATGGAGAGCCAAAGAAGTGAAGGAACACGGGGACAGGTACCTGGAAATCAGCACCTGTTTTGAGATGTTCTGCCATGACGGGAAGCCAAGAAACAGGACAGTGGCTGTAGGGAGATGTGGACTCAGAGATTTTAATCTTTGTTTGGCATATTAACTAGAGTCCTGTGCACTGGCATGAACGATTCAGTAAGGGAAATGGATGGAGCAGACAGGGCAAGGAAAGCAGCCCCAGCAGGTGCCGGGGGACAGAGGGTGCGGGGCCTCAGTGAATAGGCCTCCGGGAGGCCAGGCCAGGCCAGGCCGCAAGAGCAGGGAGGTGAGCTGTCTCTTAAGCGTTCATCCAGGCTGCTCTTTGTGAGCGATCACACCACAGCTGGGACCAAGAGCTGCACAATGGTAGGGGGAAAATATCAAGAATGATGTGGTTGCAGTGGTAAAATTGTATTAATGAACTGAAAAGACTGGAGAAGTCAATGCCTCCTTCTCGGGGCCCATCACAGGAAAGACTTTATGGGAAAAAGTGGCCTTTCCCTACGGCTGGGGCACTTCTGAGCCTGGGTCACTCACCGACACCATCTTGCCCTCGGAGGGCATGAAGGCGGGCCGGTTGCTGATCCTCAGCTTTGTCTGCAAGGTATTAAAGTTGATCTCCAGCTGGCACTTCTCCTGCACCTTCGGCGGCTTGTGCTTCCGACGGTAATCCCGGAAGTCCTCCAGCTTCTTCTGCATGGCTTGCATGGTCTTCTCAGGGGTCCGGTTCTCCAGCCAGGGGATCGTGCGACGAATCCATTCCAAAAGCTGCTCCCGAAACATGAAAATACTGCTGAAAACACCAGCAAACTGCCCCAGGTTGAAAAAAAACAGAGGCACCTAACAGCTGGGAATGGATTAACCTAATGTTCCTAAAATTACAGAAGTATGAATATAATTCTCCTGACTGCACGAGAGGAAAGGAACCCCCATGCACTGTGGCATGAATGAGAATGTCAGGGTCCACCCATGGCTCTAGTGATCACCCCAAGGACATTACGGAATCTTAAAGTCAGCACGCATCATGTTTACAAAAGTGTGACATTTACAGGAAACTCAGGGACCACACATTAGCAGACAAATGCTGGATGGAGCTTTCAAATGAGAAGCAGAAACAAAACCCTGACAAGGGGAAATGTAGTGCAACAAAATTAGCAAAGAATTCGGTTTACCTTAAAATGTACCTATATTTGAAATAAGCTCAAATCAAATGAACCTATTTACCAGACAAATATATTGTAAATCTGGGGCTGACTCAATACCTATATATTTTAATTTAGTACCTAGCTTTCAAGGAAATCTGCATGGTAAAAGTAAAAATGGTAGTGAATCCCTAAGGATGCAGTATATCTCTCTCTTGAACTAGAAATGGCCTGCTTAGAACCCTAATAATTTACACTTCTGATCGTGGAAAATGACAGCAGATAAGAATAAAAATTAGTATAAGAGTTGAGGAGGATAAATAAAAGACCACATAAGGAAAGGAAGGATTTAATTACCGAGGAGCATCTGTCCTTGGTCCTGGTCATGCTCCAACCCTGAAGCTGATGACTGGCATGAAACAAAGCTGCCCAGTTGAACCGTCCCGCAGCAGCAGTATGACAACATGAGCCCAGTATCACTGGACTGGATTCGCAGAAACTGCTACTTTGGAAGATTTATTCCAAGTGTCCTGATACCTTTCCAAGGACGGACCAAATATCAACTAAATTAAGTCACAGCAAAAACGAATTGGTCTCTGGTGTACGTCACTGTGATTGAATTCAATCTAGAGGGGATATCACTGTGGACCTCACACAGCCCGTACCTTGTGTGGGGAAAACAATGCAGTGGCAGGGAGAAGACTGCTTACTTTCTATTTATGCTGTGGTAAGAACAAAAAGGAGAGCAACATGGAAAGTGCTATGCTAACCAAGACTCTGGCTGAAGAGCGGCAGGAAGGTTTTCTGCATAGAAACTTATGCTCAGGTATCTTGGACAGAGGGCTCTGTCTTCCCTGTATTTCCCTCCAGATGTTTATATACACACACAAGGCTGAGCCATGTCTCCCGATAGGCTGGGCAAGTTCCTGTGACGCTGGACCACTGTGTGGAGCCCTGGAGGTGACGGCAGTAGCCGAGGAGGCAGGAACCACACCAGCAGTGAACGTCATGTTGGGGAGTCTGACCCTGGGGGGGTATGGCTGAGAACAGACTCACATTCTACTTCTTAAAACACGCAAACTACCTCTATGCTTTGGGAAGGTTGAGAGGACCATCAGGGTTACCTTTGTGTCAAGGTGAACGACCTCTGAGATCAAGTGTATTTTCCTACTTTTATTCTATCTGAGATGAAAAATGCAAAGAAAAAAAACACTGACAATCCGTGTTCACCCTCTGGGTGGAATGGGACAGGACTGCAGGTCACCCGTTTCCTTTACCTCACTCGCTAGCCTCTCATATTCTTCCATCAGTCTCTCATTCTCTTGATTCACAGCAAGAACCTTACATATCCTGTTAGCTGCTGTCTCGGCCTGTAAAACACAATAGGTAAACAAGACAGCTCTGTCGACAGGGATGTGCATGCACAAAACTGAGAGGAAAAGGGGATGGCTGCAGATGGTGCAGATTCTAGGTTAGGGTGGAGTCAGACTGAGGGCATGGCTGTTTAATGCTATGAATCATTTCACACCTTCTTTACAGTTTTCACACAGACTTACACGGCAGGCTGAATATACTGTAGGAAATAATGGGGAGATACCATTAGTCTAATAAAACACAGGCTTTGTAAAACATTAAGCAAGTTAGTAACAGAAATATATGGGTCAAGGAAACCAAATCTCTGCTCCTTGCATGTCCATCTGAACACTCTCTGAATGATGTTAGCCTTTGGAAAGCAAAGCAAAAGTGACTGTGTCCTGAACATATATGTCACAATATCGAGTTCACTGAAGGCCTCTTCTCCTGAAATGAATACACAGAAAGTGCTAGATGGGATCTTTCCACAGAGCTGAACTTGCTTTAAGGCTTTGCTGAACCTGCATGAGAAGTGGCTGAGGTATAAATAACTCTCTGTCATTGATGGGTGAAGGGTACTTGGGCCAGAAGTGGCAAAGTGCCTTGAACCATGATCCCATGATGAGTTAAGAAGAGCAGCTTGCATGAGGGCTTCTAGGTCTACAGCCCGTCCCAAAGCCTCGCCTCTAAAGCCCTAGTATGGGATGATTTCCAGGCATTATCACTTGCTGGTGATGGGCTGAAGAGCTCACAGAAATAATACATATTTCATCCATCCCAGTTACCAGGTTTCTCCACGTAGAGATACGTGGAGGGGCAAGAGATAGAAACAGGTGTGTGTGGGGAAACAGAGGGACATTCATCCATTTTGTCCCTCAGGCTGTGTGTCTTAAGGGGTGTGAATTTTTTTGAAGGTTTTAACACTGCTACCCTTTCACTATTTTAGCTAAATTAAGATTAGTCTTGCAAGACTTCAGAACACATCACTGAGCCGTGAAGGTAATTTTTAGGCAGAGGAGGGCAAGGGGCACTGGAAAGGCGTTCACCTCTCCTTGTCGAATGTCCCCATCCCTGCTCAGTGAGTGTGGCTGTTTTCAGGGCTCTTGGTTCTTCCTAAAGTACAAATGTTTCCCACAATTTACTAATGAAATGAAAGTGAGACCTTGGAAGGAAAGAGAGGAAAACACTTTAGGAACTAAAGTTAAAGCTGTTAAAAAAAATAGTCTTCACAGTTTGGAACTTGCCATATTAGGTCTTTACAACACACTTAGAGAGAGTCCAAGGTAAGATGTGAAGCGCACAAACACACACCCAGGTATGCACACGCACACACAACTAAAACCGATGCAGAAGAGCAGCACATGACCCAGATGGACAAGTGTTGAATACCTGCTCTGCTCCCGCAAAAGCATGGTAGAAGCAGGAAACGTATGTCATGATAGCTCTTTCATCGGGTTTGGGAGTGTTCACGATGTCTGAAGGGAGGGAAAAAATAACACAGAAACAAACACACACACAGATGAAGAGGAGAAACCAGGGTGAGCAAAGGGAAGGACAAACTGGGCTGCACTCACTGATCTTCTGCCGCTTTGGGGCCCACAATTCTGAACCTCAGGATGGCTATACAGTACCGGCAGGTTCGTGAACAGAATGACTTGAACCGGCATTTTTTCAAATAATCAAACTGAAGGCAAAATGCTCCCCTACCCCGATGGGCTTGTATCCCAGACCCTAGCACGGGAACCGCGTGGTGCATGTCTGAGCTTGTCACCACTTCCGAATGACTCATGAGGCCCCACGTCCTCTCTTTTGACTGTATCAGGTGGTCAGCCACTCTTGCCCTGAGCAACGCAGGCTGCTCTGCGAGGTGGTGGGAACCCCAGCAGAGTTCTCGGGCCCCTCTCTCCTGCCCCTCCCTGACCCACCTCCAGAACTGTTGGCTTTCTGCTCTGCAAATGGCCCTGGCTTGTGTGAGGACAAAATTCAGTGGAGAAGGCACGTCTTTTCTTGTCCTCTTAACATACTTACCACACATATTTATAGAAATTACCAGGAGTGACAAAACATCTAAGGAGAAGAGTACACATGGCTGCACTGAGTATGGCTCTTTCTACCATTTGTATCAGCTGCCGAAATAACCAACAGGAAGAGAGAAACAGAACCATGTGAACACACATTCCTTCTTCCTCCACCTCGGCAACACCGTTTTTGGCTGAACTGATTTTTACCTTTAAACTCAGTTCAGTCGCTGGACACAGTGAAGCTAAAAAGACACCTTGTAATTCCCTGAGGTGAAACCTAGCCATTGCATTTTCAGAGGATATTAATAGAAAGGATGTGGCAGTTGTGTAACAGTATGGAATCTTCTGGAAAACAAACATGAATGGCATACTACTGCATGGACAGAAAGTAAGTTTCAAAGAAAACTAGACTAAAAAAGACAAACGACTGCCTCCTCAGTACCAGACAGGGCTCCTTGTCCAGAGGAGAGGGGGATAAAAGAGCAAAACAATTGGAAAAAAAAAATGAAGACACAGAAGGAGGGTGAGTCATGACTCATGTTTTACATCCTCACCTTCTGTGCACCAGCAAAAGCATGATAGTAACAGGAGACATAAGTCATTATGGCTCTCTCATCGGGTCTGGCAGTGTGCACTAAATCTGTGTGGAGAAAGAAGTTTAACTGCTCAGATGTTCTAATACCAGCAGGCTTCCACCAAGTGCTGCCTCAAATGTCAAAGTAATGAACCTTCCCCCCTCGCCCACACACACTGCTGTTGTTAAAACTCTGGCACAAAGCACAGAAGTCATACCTCTCTGTGCACTTTTGAGAATTGCCGAAGAGAACGGCACGGCTAGCTCAGAGGAGCCCTAAATTAGTGGGCAAGTCACGTCCACGGCAGAATTGGACCTCAAGAATTCCAGACGGCACACAACAGCACATTCCCAGGGACTTTCTATAGCTCTACACATGGAGGGCCTGGGGCCAACAAGGAGTCTTTTGCAAGTCCACACAGAACCTATGCACCCACAAATCGAACTGGTGCTCACCTCACAAAAGATTTATGCACGAAAATAGGGAAAAACTTTCATAACTTTTTAGAAGCATGAAAGAGAGTGAAGATGAGGAAGAGTTTCACCAGTTCTCACTCCAGTGACAGTTCATGGGTGGGTAGCCTAATTAGCCACTCAAAAATCCCCACTTTAGGGTACAGAGACCAACAAACAGGACTGACAATAAGGTCGACAGCTGCCGGTGAGAATGCACGGACTCACCAAAGGGACCAGTGAGCCGAAAGGAGGCCGGTACATGACATTACAATAAAGGAGCGCCGAAATAAGAATGTGTTAATGCTGCTGCAGTGACAGTAGGTCCGGATGCAGGTAACAGACACTGTGGGTCACTCACTAGGGGGTCTCCTGGGTAACTCTATCACAGCATGCCCATACCCACATCTGCCAAAGTTCATAGCACTTTGCCAGAACAGTCTTACAAGAAATTATTCCACAAAGAAAATAATGTAGTCAGTAAGCATTTTCCTGAACCAATAAAAGGAAAGAAAGAGAAAAGGAAAGGAAACAGCATGTGTCATGAGGAAGCAGGAAATGAATGGAGTGCTAACATATCCCACTGGCCTCAAAGGATAAACAGACTGGACATATCCCAGAATGGGGACTCAGAGATGACAGAAAACCCCAAGAACCACGAGGAATGTCAGCATGCCAGAGTAACGATGCTGGTCAGCTTGAAGTCACCCTCAGCTTCAGCAAATGAGGGAGGCACCGATGAGCTGCAAGATGAATGTGCTGAATGTCACCTGCTTTCTCCTGCCTTTAGTACCCTAACAGTCAACTCAAGTGGGTAAAGTCTAGGTGGTTATTTACCATATGGGAGGTCAAAGGAGACACCACACAAATGTAAACTTGGCTTAGAGAGGTCAGATGGACAAAGGCAAAAGGAACTTTTCTGCGTTACTACTTTGTTGTTTCATTGTCTTCCTCCCACTAAAGGGCTTTTTAAAACCCATCAGTAGATTCTGAAGAATACAGTCAAGTGTTAACACCCAATAATACATGTGTTTGTTAAAATGTTAAATTAGTAAGTGGGCAAAGTCAGAATATTAATAGAAAGATCACTGTTATGGGTTGTACTGTGTCCCCCAAAAAGGTATGTTGAAGCCCTATCTCTCCCACTTTCCTGTGAATGTGACCTTATTTGGAAGTCGGTCTTGGACAATATAATCAAGTTAGGACGAGGTCATGCTGGAGCAGGGAGGGTCCTGAGTCCACTATGACCTGTCCTTATAAGAAGAGGGAAGGAGACACAGAGACAGAGAGGGAAGACAGAGCTATAGTGATGCTATCATAAGCCAAGGATGGCCTGGGGCTTCTAGAAGCAGGAAGAAGCAAGGAAAGATCCTCCCCTACAGGCACTGGAGGGAGCAAGTCCCTGCCAACACCTTGATTTCAGACTTACAGCCTACAGAACATAAACGAATACATTTCTGTTTTTAAGCCCCTAGTGTGTGGTCATCTGTTATGGCAGCTGAAATGTGATCAACAAAACTGAGGAGGAGCAGATGATTGACAAATGATTATAATCAAGTTCTTTGTTTTTCCCTGACAATGCTTATTAATGGAAGCAATGGAGCACTAGGGAATAATATGAACAACAAACATAGTAACATGAGTTCCTTGAGGGCCAGTGTATAAGTTCCTACCTTATAATCTCACTATCTCCTGCAGCACCTAGCAGAGGGTCTTGTTTATAGTAGGTGCTCAATAAATGTCTCTTAAGTGATAACTGCATCATGAATAGGTGAACTGAATGAATGGTCTCCACATATCTGTGCTTTAAATGGTGTGTCAGAGGTACAACTCTCAAGGATTCATCACACATAAAGGGCACAAAAGGTATTCGAAACTAGTCCCCAACATGAGTAATGCTAAACTGCAAAATAGAAGTTCTTCCAGATCTAACTAAACTAAATTTAATTTAGACTAATTAAAAATGAAACATGAATGTCTGAGAGGTATGCTGTTGGCCAAATGTCCCATATTCTATATTCTGATGCTATAACTTGTAGTTGGAAGGAAGGATTTTTGCCTTGTGGGGTCTTAAGCATTTCACAAGAAGATTTATTTGCCAAACACACTTGTGTTTTACGTGGTAAGGAATGTTAAAAAACAAAAATAGGAAGTTTTTCTTTGAAAATCACAAAACAAAGTATTCCATTTGCCAAAGTGGAACTTAACCAAAATCCTTTCACTATGGTTTTGCTGACTTGATTTTGAGCAGGATTTTAAAACATAATTTATGAACAAGCTACACATGAAATTCTCTAATACTCATGTGGCCAATGACAGAAACTTCTTAGGAATCTAAGTACTTCATATGTGGCTATAAAGTTTTACAAATCCCCGTCTATGGCCTTAACATATGTAGTCCACAGGTTTTTATATAAGTCAGTATACACAATTTTCATCTCACCTTCAGCATCCAACATTTTGGGAATATCCAGGTGCTTCTCTGCAATTTCCATGGCCAGGTTAATATTTCCTATTGGGTCATCCTGCATGAAAAATATAACCAGTTTTTAAGAATATTTTTTTTTGAACAGGGCTTATGATTAATGTGTTTTATATATTCCCTTTTGGGAGGAGACCGTCCTATCCACACATAGCCATGACAGCATACACAATTTTCCTTATCTTCTCCTAATCAACCTCATTTAGAGAAACATCAAAAATGATACAAAAACCACACAATGCATGCACACTCCAATTCATAAAATGTGAGCAAAAAGTTTAAGAGAACAATTGCTTTGTGGATAGGAGAAAAGTTGTCAGATGTTTTATCGGGGACAGTTAAGAACACCCTGACCACCCCAGAGTTTATTTTCAAGTCTGTTGGCAGCAAAACTTAAATGATTCCAAAAGAAATCATGAAACATACATTTTCCAGATGTGGAAGGTGACCATGGAAAATATTCACTACAACATTGTTGTTTTAAATATTAGAAAGTCAAGGCATAAAGGGAAGAAAACACTATTTGGTGAAATTTTTGATCACTGAAGAACATTTGTTACAAGGTAAGTACAAAGAGCAAGAATTACATTTCTAGCCTATAAAAGACTAGAAGAAATTAAAGAAACTTAAAACCATATATAAAAATTGTGAAAAAATTTTAAGATTACATTTATCTTCCACTGTAAACTGATACAAAAAATATATATGTATATATAACATAAGTAAATTTAAACAGAGGTGTACAACTGAAATACTGAAAAATGAAGACTTATTTAACACCTCTTGTTTTGATCTACTAAAGAGATAAATTACGAATCTGAAATGGGATGGGGTAAGATAGAAAAATCAGAATGAAAAGTAGTGTTAGTCCAGGGATGACTTTAATGTATTTTACCATCAAAGTCATTTAAACATTTTAGAAATGGCAATGCTTTGCAGTGAGCACAGTCATTTTAATACAGTGAAACATTTAAAAAGTGCAGGCTTCCAAAACACACGCACAGTGCTCAATGAAGAAACCAAAGTAAGCTTTCCGGTCTCAGAGTATACAATTATTTCAGGCAAAAAGTTTTTTCAACTAAATGTTGTTTTAACAAAGCATATAATCATTTCATAAAAGCAGCCATATCAAAAACTGAGTCTTCCCTGTGTATTTTACACAAATGGTCACAAGGCCAAATAGCTGAGTAAAAGTTTCTTTTTGTTTTTAATGTATAAGAAAAATTTCAGCATTAAAAATAGAGTAATGATTCTGAGGCTTTTGAAAACTATCTTGTTTAGACTCTAACAGAAAAAGAAAATGTGGCAATTAAGTATTTTCCTGGCTATGTGGCCTTGGGTAGATTACTGAATTCCTCACTTTCTTCATCTATAAAGCTGGGGTAATAACAGAACCTACTACATAGGATCGTTTACTGTACATTGTGAAGACTGAACACATACTGTGTATGTGTAATATACATATATGTAACATACAAATATGTATTAGTATACATACATGTATATATATGCATATATAACATTAATACACATATATAATAAATACATATCTATTTATAACTGTCTCATCTAGAGCTATGCAGTATTAACTGCTCTTATTTATTATTAGAATTTTTTCACTCATCTTAAATGGCCAATTACCACAGGTCTATTGACCTTTTGTAATAAAAACTTAGTTATAAACTGCTAAGGAAACAAGGTCTACCTAGTGCAGTCCCCTCATTTTGAAAATGAGATCAAGATTAATGGAAAAAATATACACTGCCTTTATCCTTGAAATATTTCAAAATAACTCAGAGATGAGAAAATACGTGCTGTGTGAAGCTGAACGAGCTGGTTGCTCACTGACTTAGGCCACGTTCCATCACAGCTCTGTAGCAGCAAGGAAGGCAGTCTTAATCCTTAGGACTCAAGGAAACTCTTTATGTGCTTCCATGCAGCCTATGGGAACAGGCCAGGAGAGGGGGGCCAGCAAGTGAGGGGTGGTCAGCAACGACACAGGTGGCAAAGGCCAGGACACTCTGCCAATGACCATCCACGCCACGCAGGTGAGGGCAGCATGCAACAGGACTGGATTCCACACCAAACACAGCAACACGAGGTGAGCGGCCAGCTAAGCCCGCCAGCGACCAGAAGGAAATGTGCCGTAACTACCACCCATAGGACGGTTCGTGGGGCAGGTGGCGCGTTCAGTCTTCAATCTTTATGTGTCATTATTTCTAGGGCAGCACAGATTGTCCACCGCAGGACTTAGGGGGGCATGTTTTTCTTTCTTGTATGACAGATTACATTTTTAAACTATGTTCAGAAAAAAATTTGAAGGTGATTGAAACTGAAACACATGGAAGCTTAAACTTCAAGGGAGAATTAGTTTCCCAACTTGAATTTTTTGAAAGCAAAACCAAAAAAAACAAAAACAAATCCTCAAAACTCCTCTTCTAAGGCTGCAACTAACATCTTGTACGATGGTGAGATAATGATGATAATGTTTTTTGTGTGAAAAACGAGTTAATTCTCAGCGCATATGTCTGCAGCTAGATCCTTCAGAAAAGGTGTAGGGAATTAAAAAGGTTTGGAGTATTTGGAACTTTTTTTCCTTATCCACTTCACTTCTCATATTTAAAATCTGGGAATGTAAAATCTCTAACAAACATGTATGAAGCTTTCATGGGAAATCAAGTCAAATCACCAAACACATCTTAATTTGGGCAAAAACAGTGACTTGGCTTGGGGTTTCGTCATGCCCTAATGATGCCAGTATTTTCCTGGCTACCCCTACTGTTTCCACTGTGTGCAGGGCCAGCTGGGAGGCTAGGCTGCGCCACCTGGGTGTCTGGTCAAGTTCGGTGCTCGATGTGCTCATTTGCAGGACGACATGCTAAGGGGCAGGGCGGGACACCGCATGCCGGGCCACCAGAATGACCTTGTTAAGCTTTGAGTAGTCAATGAGGTCCGGCCGGTGTCTGTGGATGAGCGCACAGAGTCCGAGGCCGTCTTTCCAGCTGCATGACGGTCGAGAAGAACAGGAACACATGTTAATGGAAAGAAGGCAGCAGCCTGGGCTGCTCTTGGTCAGGTATTGGCCTGAAATTTGGGACGTGTGGCCCAGACTTCCTTCTGTCTGGCTTAATTAACACACCCCAGGACCTTGTGGCCCCTTCCTTGAGCACTCTCTTTCCTGCAGTGGCTGAGGACGGCTGCCCCCTTGCTCTCTTTTTACCTATAGCTGCAGCCCCACCCTTGCCTGGGACTCCTCCCTGTCCCCAGTCCCTGCCTGGCTCTGTGTGGTGACAGGTGGGCAGACGCCTCCCCACTGCCTCTGCTGCCCCCTCCTTGGTGCCCACCAGCCCCGAATTTCCTCCCCTCTCTTCTCCAAGTCTGAACTCTGAACCTTTCCTCAGGGTCTGATTATCCGTGGCAGCCGAGGACCCATTTACATTCATGGGTTACCCACCACACAATGTGAAATGTAAACCACTCTTCTACTCACACAGAATAATAAAAAAGATCTGCATGAGAAAGAAGATGGAAGCAAGGGACAAATATCAGACTCAGATTATATGCGGATGCATTCATCTGGCTCCTGTAATTTCCAAACATGATTTCTCCTCTCCTCTTGAATTCCAGCATACGAAGCTACCTGATGAGGGATCTTTGTGTGCACCAGGGATCAGGGTGCAGGCAGGACGTGGGGATACAGACTCGGCTTCAGCCTCTCCTTCTCACTGAGAAGCCATTCCTGCCGCCTTCTCTTAGCAAAAGGTGAAGGCCACGGTAAGGTGCATTCCTGAACCCCCTCCCAAATTCTGAAGACCCATTCAGTAGCAAACATGAGAGTCACTTATAAATATAGTGTTGTTTACCAGCCTCCCAAATCTCCATCAAACATTTTCGTCCAAGAGACCTAAAGCACCAAAAATTCTACAGCTTCAGTCTTCCTACTACATAAGGTGACTCTCAGACAGAGGGAAGAAAACACTGGTGTAAACAAACACTGCTGTCCCGCCATCTGAGGATTCCAGCATGGATGGATACAAGAACCCCAGGGCCCTGGCTGCTCACCTAGTGTGGAAGTTCTGGATGTTCACGTTTCTGTAAGGAGCGGTTTTCCTCTGACACCAAAGCAGCAGGCCTTCCTTAGCAGAGGTTTCTGGAAAGACGGAGAGGGAAAAGTGTCCTCAGGGAAACAGTCACCACTCAATTCTCCCAACTCCTAGGTGCTTTCCAAAGAGACCCCCACCCATAGGGGACAACTGCAAATGACCATCTTTCTCATGTCTTTGCAAGAGGATGCAAACCGGATCCCTGCTCCCAAGGACTGGTTCTGAAGACACATAAGGGACTTAAAAAGGACAGCCAGGTGCAGTGCAAGTTGTGACACAACAAATATAAAACCAGATTTCAGGGTTAGTGGTAACTTTTAAACATTTTTTAAAATGAAAAAAATTTTTAATTTTAACCATTTTTTTAAATGAAAATGTAAAAACTGTAAATGTACATAGTTTAAAACTTAACTAACCTGTTGTCCATCTCATTTATAATTTATATGGCTAAGTAAATGCAATTCACAGAGGTCACTATGTCTGAAATGTATTCCCTTACCCAGTGACTTTTATACTATTTAAAGGCTTTTACTGGTAAATTTCAAGTTTGGCCATTTGATTGAGCTCTGACCAAGTTAAAAGAACAACAACCCTCTGAGGTAGCCAAGAGGATGTTCTCCTCAGATGTCCTACTGCTGGGAGCAGAGGGCAGGCAACGGATGTCCCAGCAGCAACACTCCGAATCACTCCTGCGATCCCCAGAAACCGACAACCGAGCAAGAGGGCCACTTGGGCTGGGCCACTCCTGCCACGTGTGCGACTCCTCTGGGGAAAACCTAGGCTTAGGACTCCCACCAACCCAACGACAGCACTACAGAACGAGACTCTTCTTCTCTGCGCCCTCCCTCCCCCTTCTGCTCAGGTGTTCCCCGGACCTTTGGCCAGATGGCTCTCCCAGCTGTCTCATGCTTTTCCCCACTCCCCTTTATCCTCCACAGGCATTTCCCCCAGTCAATCTCTTGCATTTCTGTAATAGACTAAATGTTTGTATCTCCCCCTACCCCACAAAAATTTCCTGTGTTGAAGCCCTAAACCTCAACGTGATGGTATTTAGAGATGGAGCCTTTGGGAGACATTAGGGTTAGATGAGGTCATGAGGCAGGGCCTCATGATGGATTAGTGCCCTTATAAGGCAGCTTCAGGACTTTCCCTCTCCTCTCTCTCTCTACCATGTGGGGACATACTGAGAAGGTGGCCAGCTACAAACCAAGAAGAGGGTCCTCACCAGTAACCACCTATCCTTACACCTTGATCTTGGACCTCCAGTCTCCAAATTAATTTCTGTTGTTTAAATCCCCAGTCCGTGATACTCTGCTGTGGCAGCCAGAGCAGACTACGCTTTTCATACCACACTGGCACTTGTTTCTTGGAGAACCCAAGGGTACATAAATCCAAACAGCTCCTGAAAGCCACTCACAGAACCTAGGGTTCTGCCTGATTTAAGTGTTAACAATTTAGAAAGTCCCTATAAACATGTAGACTCTGCTAACATTGGGCACTGGCCTTCCATTTTTTTGTCGTAAGGGCTTGAAGTTGGTTTTTTCAAATAAAAGCAAGTATTCTGTAATTATTTACCTAAATTGTTCATTCTAGTTCAGACTTTTCTTTGCTCCATGATCTGTTGAAATAAACACACTCCCAAAACTTCATGTGCTATAAGAATGATCTGAATGACTCCTATTCATGTCCCTTATCTAGCAAATTCTTGTTAAGGAAAATGACTGAAAGTTCTAAGACTTTATTTAAGTATTATTGGTGTGGATGTTGCAATATGGAGCTCCATATCTAGTTATTCTGCCATATACCTAACTGCCTGCCTTTGGGGTCCTGGCTAATGGAATTAATAAGAAAAAGAACATCAAGAGGAAATACTGTACTGTATCTTATAAAGCTGAAATGGAACTGAGTTTGAAAAGTAAATGGAGGTAAATTAGATCAATACAATCTTTTAACTGGTACTAAAGTTTAGATTTACAAGTCATTGAGTTTCCCCTAATTTCTGTCTGAATATGTCTGAACACTTAGGCTATGAATGTCGAACAAAGTTCCCCTCTTTTTAATTGGCTACTCTAATCAGCACCCCCAAGTCCATTTTTAGATTTTCTGCAAAAGGTTAAGAAGCCAGTGTCAATTGTGTGCCTGATTGCGGTAACTACTGCCTGTAGGAGTAGGTGAAATCTAAAACATGTTATAAGTAGGTAGTGCCATTAAACAATGTCTTTTTCTAAACAATAGACATCATTAAAACAAATTAAGATTATTTTTCCATAGACCTACAGAAGTTGAGGTTAAGAAATGACTCCATAAAAGTAAAACAAATAAAAATGTAAGTTAGAAAACTAATATCATCTACTGTGTTGGACACTGAAAGACATCTGCTTGAAAAGATTTAAACTCTGCTAAAGAAATTACCACTTCCGAATGTTTGATTTCTGAGTCTTCTGAAAAGCTGATTAATATATCTTTGTATCATGATGCTTTGCAAAGTACTGTGACTTGATTATCTGATTTGGAGCACATTGATAATAATTTTGGGGAAAAAAATCCCTAATGGATAATATCATTTATAACTACATTTGAAATAGAATTGCTTTCCATTAATATTATCATTAATTTGAAATTTGTAACCAATCAGAAAAAAACCTAAGGTCAAGTTCACCTCTTTGGAAAAGGATTTGCTAGTCTAGCAAATGCAATAGTGTGAACAAGATTTTTAAAAACAGTATTTGTTCTTTAAAGTTGGGCTCTACTGTTTAAATATTTAAATTTAGAAGTATATACAATTGATAAAATTATTACAAATTACTTTTTAATAAAGTAGGAATATTAAGAAGCATGTTATTTTCATTAGCATTCAAGGAATGAACTTTAATAAAAGTACATTGTGTGGTTTTGAAATTCAGACTGTTTATTAATTCAAGCTGGTTGCCATTCCTAAGGTTAAATTATTGAGCTTTTAATATCATTATATCTTCCTTTGATTTTTTGATGCCATAACTAGGACTTCAGTGATTGAAGGAAATAATCTAAGTGGATCAGAAACTCCTTAAAGGTAAGTACCATAGGCTTCATGTCACCTGATACAACAGTAGGTAAATTGTTGCTTTTTAATATTTGTTGGCTGATTAGTAACTGAAATCACTTAGGAAGATCAGCATCAGAGAGTACTCGGTACTCCATCTTGGGCAGTATTACAAACAATGCCCTCACCCCTCACCACTCAGGTATCTGGTCACACATTAGGTGACAAAGTTAGGAGAGGCTGACTGGTTGGAGAATTCAGACCACCTTTAAATAAATTCTGCAGCTATATATTTTGTGATTTGAGGGCTAAATAGGTAAAATTCTAATTTTAAGAATTTGAAATTGATACTCTTTGACAGTGCTGAATTCATCAAAATATTTAGGAGTGCAGTGGGCGTAAAAGACTAAAGATTGGCATCTTCAGTTGGCAATGCCAAGTTTTAGGATTCTCTTACAGTGATGGAACTGTTGTTGTTGGGCCAAAAGATATAATGACAATAGAGATTTCGTTAAAAAGAGAGAGAGAGAAGAGGGAGGAAGGGAGGGACAAAGGAAGCAAGGAAGAGAGAGAGGGAGAACAAACTCAGATTTCAATTGAGTATTTTTTCACCTGAAAAAAAATGTTTCAGCTGTAAGTCTAAAGAACTCATAGTTGTGAGCCCACTAGCATAATAAGCAATTAAGAAACTCCAAAAGTGCTCATTTTAAAAAACAACTTCTGTTCTGAACATGTGCTCATCTTTTCCAAAATGATTCCACCCCTATGAATGAAACAGCATGGCTGGGGTCTTTTCCCATACAAATATAAAACTTGTGAAAACCCAGCTCACATATCTTTCATTCAATCATGTGACTGTTGAATTTTACAAAAAACTATTCAACTTTTACTTTATATGGCCAATTTGCAAATTACTCTAAGTATCTTAATATAGTCAGGTGCTTAACCATATCTTTTACCTTCAACTGAAATATCCTGAATAGCAAAGCGAAGGATGATGGTCCAGATCATACCCAGAGTCATTTTCACATTGCCATCAACAATTTCTTTAGGTAAGAAAAACAGCAACAAATTAGTGTAAAGATAACATAATTAGTACATAAGTTTTTCCTGTAAGTTATAAATTCCTTTATGTTTTGACTTCAGAGCTATTGGAAATATGTATATATGGAAAGACCAGTTTATGTTTATACGAGTCGCAGTGTGTCTAGTTATAAACATGGTATTCATAACCAAATGTCTCCTGTTTAAATGAATTCTGAGTTAATAAGCACAAGTCTTGCATATGCATATTCACTGAAAACAATCCGGGAGTTTCCAAAGTTTAAAGACTCACTTAGCCGAGTCTCTAAATAATCAAATACAGTAAAACAGGCTCATCTTCACCCAGATGCTTCTTCCAGCGTTGCCTGGTGGGCAGGTTTGCGGGACTTGGTTGTGTTTAAGAAACAGGGTAATCTCAGCTCCTGCCAAACTCACCAGGACTCCCAATCACAGAGACTGAAGAGGCCACTTCCTTCCTATGAATTTGTTCTATTAAGAGAGACTGGGACATATAAGTTCTTTCTCATTCCTATAATCAGTTTGAAGGAGATGGTGTTACACTGGACTCCATTCTTTACAGTAATCCTAGAGCCTGGTCTCCCATTCTCAGTACCATTTGTTCTCGTTGCTGTGCGCTCAGAGCCTGGCAGAGAGCCCAGTGTGAAGTGGGCACAGTGAACGAGGGAAAGGGAGGGAAAAGTTCCCCCAGCATCAAGCCCGCCACCCCTGGGAGCTGGGCGTGGCAGTCAGGGTGCTTCCTAACACACTTCACTTACCTTCAGCCCCTATAGACACCAGTTTCACACCTTTGCTGGCTATGTAATCCAACGCTTTGTTGACATTAGCAATTTTGTGGAATCGCATTTTTCCTCGGTCAGGTTTGGGGAGCCTTTCCCCTGTTAGATGAAAAAAGAATAGTAGAGACATAGAGAAAGTAACCCTTGATGTGGAATCAAAGATGCCAAAATTCACAAGTCCAGGCTTCCATAAACAGAAATAGTTATCTGACTGTTTCTGATGTGTCCCTAGTTCCTGTAAAGCATAGTACACTGTGATTAGGGAACACTAATCAAAACACTTTTAAGATCAAAGGGACCAGTGGGGAGCCATAGTATTAAGGCCATATGTTTTTCAGATCTGCTGGAACAAACTGGAGAGTACATTTTGGCCTATGAGCCAACCTACGAATGAGTAAAGAGAAAAGCTGATTGGTGTCCCTGGAGCATTCAGAGTTGCCAACTAGCTATTAGAGGAGGTCAGGATAGCCTGGTTAAACCACAAAGAGGCTGCAGGGCTCATCTCAGACACCTGGTTACGAAGACATATAGATCAGAGACCTGATTACAGAGGTACAGGGATCAGACACCCGGTTATGAAAATATATGGATCAGGGCAGACTTGTTATCATCCTTCCCAGACATACTTCCTCAAGGGTGATGCATTCGCTAGTCCAAAGTCAAGTGAAGTCCAGCCAACTGAAATTCAGGGAAAACATAACCCCTCTGGGATTGGAACTCATGTTTTCAGAGTTACACCAACATGTACATTGGCTTTTTGCATGGACAAATTCTAGAACATGCATTAGCTGGATCAAGAGTGGAGTGGACAGTATGGTGGGACAGTCATATAAATATCATTTTTTCTTATTTTGTTTTGAGGCAATGTTATAAACATTATTTTAATGAGCCAATTTTAAACAGAATTCACTGCTTTTTTAAAATGGAAAAATAACTCCAGGCAGATTGTTCTTTGGAAAGGTTTTCATAGCCAATGATACCATGTTCTTGCCCAGCCAGGATCAAAGACAACTTTTCGTGCGGTCCTCTTAAATAGATTGTATCTACTACTTCCATATGGAAGCACTGGATTGGAGTATAACACCTGTGAAAAATCCTTGAGACCAACCTGAGATGACTTCCAAAAGCAGCATGAGTTTGAGGCCATTCCTGAAGTCTTCCTCGATGTTCTCAATCTGGGTGCCCGCCTTCCTCAGGTGGGAATTACACCAGGCAGTGAAGGTCTGCAATGGGAACCAAATACTGCTCAGCAGTCAGCCCCTCCATGTGGACAACACTTGACATCTTACACCCTCTGGGAGGCCTAAGAGGCTCCAGACAACATTTGATGGAAATAATCATTTGAGGCCCAAAGTGGAGTTTTAGACAAATTCCTCTTCCGAGACAAAAATTCATTTATTTGGTATACCAACCTGAGGAATTATTGCCTTCAGTTTAAAAAGACACAACCTTTACACCTACGCCTTCACCTTCTTAAAAACCTCTTATTTTGTTGGAAAGGGACTAAATTAGGATGTGCTTATTCCCTGTATACAAGAAAAATAAGCTTGCTTACAGAATGGATGAATAAATAATGTTGAAAGGATGTTGAAAATGTCTTACTTGAAAGCAGAGTGTGAGCCGAACTGTGTAGCAGAAAAAGGAAAAGAGAGGAGGGGGCCCATAACCCCTAATTAGCTACGACTAGTTTATCCTGTATGAAAAATGACTTTAAGCTAGTAACTAAAGCAATTAAACAAATTTGCACTACAGTCAACCATTAAGTAATAATAATAATAATGATAGTAACAGTAATAACGACCTCCTACTAGCATATTCCAGGCCCTGGGCTAGACCCTGGATTTCAAAGGCAATTAGTTACAGTCCTGCCCTGGAAGGGCTCACAGTCTAGTCATGTTAACAAATGACTAGGACAATCTTCAGCCGAAAGGGGGACTATATAATAAGTGTCATCCAAAGTCATTCTGTTTATTTTTCAAGCTTCTTTTAAATTGGCTTCCACTTGTGCACTATTTCCTGCCAAAACCAGATTAGAAAATGCTTCTGGCAGCTGCTGGCTAAGAATGCAAACTGTCCCCTTGTCTCACAACAGCTGCTGGGCTCAAGCACAAAGTGCCAGCATGTTACACTGTGGGGAGACACACAAGTAGAGTTTGTATTATAGATGAGAAAACAAATCTCCCAGAAGCACACAGCTTCTGAGGAAGACCATGAAAAGCCATAGTTTCCATGAAAATGATTTTCCTGGGTAATAAAGAGGATTTTCATATCTGATTAAGAGTCACTTATTTCAATAAATATCTGATGGCATTCAATTCTAGAGCAAAAAGAAAATCTAGGCATTTTTCTTGGATTTACAATAATAAATTTTACCCTGAGAGCCTAAAGTAATAACTGTTTCTTCTAAAACACAACTAAACTTTAGTCAGATCTAAACAGAAGAGATACTGTAAACCATACACTCTGATATGCACCCAATCAATGTGGTAGCACTTGATTGCCAAGTGCAAATTTAAATGTAAATTAAAGTAAAAGGAAACTTAAAATTTAGGTCCTTAGTTGCATAAGCCACCTTCCAAGTGTTCAAAAGCCACAGGTGGCTGGCTGGTGGTTACCGTTCTGAATAGTGCAGATCTAGAACATTTCCAGCATCACAGACCGTTCTACCGGACAATGCACCTCCAGATAATCAAAGTTTGGTTTTGTGGCTAAGATTATTACAAGGGCTTATTATTTATTTATTTAAATATTAATTTTATTGATTTGCTTTTTGAATAGGTAATACATTTCCTTGGGTCAAAATTCAAGTCGCTCAAAAGGGTATTAGGCGAAAAGCCCCCCTCTCACCCTTCTTCTCCCAGTTCCCTTCTGCTGTTGGAACAAACAGATTCAGTTTCTTGTGCATCTCTTCATGATACTCTATGTGTATATAAAGACACAGACACAGACATCGGTTTTTTTGGTCACTTTAACACAGATCATAATATACACATTGTTCTACCTGTGGCTTTTTTTACCCACTTAAAAAACATAACTAGAGGTCATTCCCTATCAGTACAAACCATTCCTTTTTATGGCTGCATAGTATTCCACTGTAGTGTATGTATCATACTTTACATAATTAGCTCCCTACAGATGCGCATTTAGGTTGTTTCTAGATAACAAAGTTCTTACAGTGAAAAACATCCCAGGTCCTATTTTCAGCAAGCAAAACTATTTTAAAGGTGTTTGGTTGTTTTGTTTTTCTTTAACTAATAATACGGAGACTAATCATATACCTAATCTTTTGGGAAAGGCACAAGAGAATAGCAGTTGTGATTTTTTAAAAGGGAATTGGTAGAGAGAGAAAATACAAGGATATAGAATATTTAGAGTTGTTTTTGTTTAGATTCTACTTAAAAAATGAGCAATTGCTGGCTGAGGCAAATCACCTTATCTTGTTCCCATGTTATTTGAATCCCTTCATAATAAAAGTATCAGAAGCACTTCTGGATGTAAGCCCAAAGCTGCTTGTGAAACTGATGCCAGTTTCTTGACCCCCACTATAGAATGCTGTGAAAATCTGTTTGGTATTAGCTTTTCACAGGTATACATACAATGGAGGTAATTTACCGTAGGTAATTATTCTGTTATGCAAATCCAGGGAATGAATATAATCTAAAACTCTATTTATTTAGGTAAGTCTAATGAAGTTTCCTTATCTTTAATGAGCATTCCTAAGAGCCAATGAAGATGGTAACTAGCCAACTTAAATGTGAAGAAGGACCCCAACAGCTCTTGTGATAACAGCTTGCAAAGAGGCCAGTGCACCAGAAAAGGGAATTTTAAACTTTGTGAGATGTTTAATTTTCATCCTATTTACAAATTACCATGGCCTACAGTGACTGCTCCTATGCATTTCCCATCACCCTGTGTTTCTGTGAAAAGCCTGCTAATTATGGAGAAGATCAAACAAAAGCAACAGCAGCAGCTAAAAAACCACATACCTTCTGCCTGAGGCTTTTCATGGACGTTCTCACTGTTTGATGGGAACATGCTTAAGGTTCATGGGAACTAAATCTCAGAGCACAAAAATGGAATGGAGGTAGGTCCACATGGTTTTGGAGGCAGGCTGCTTGGATCAAACCAGACTACAAGCCAGATGTCCCTTCCTAAGAGAAACAGTGCTCGGTGAAGCAGACCTGGACCACCGAGGAAAGGGGCCAACGACCTCCTGGCCCTGCTCACCTCGGCAGCCGCCCATTCACACCGGAGGTCTTCCGGCCTCCTCACTTGCTTCCAACTCAAACTTCCCTCTGCCTTTCTCGGGGTGGACAGCTAAGTGCCTCTCAAAAATAGGCACATAAAAATTTTTCAGAGCCACCCTAAGAGACCCAAGATGGGAGACCACAGAACCACTTGTAGAAGGTCCCCGATTCAACTTATGGTTTTTTACTTTACAATGGTGTGCATTCCGTAGAAACAGTACTTCAAATTTTCCTGGGCTAGTGATGCATGGTAGATGCTTTTGGGATGCTGAGCAGCAGCCTTGAGCCACAGCTCCCAGCCAGCCGCGTGGTCACGTGGGTAACCAAGCGCTACACTGACAGCCGCTCTGTACCCACACGGCTACTCTGCTGTCCGTTTTCAGGACACTATTCAGCAAGTTACATGAGACAGTCAACACTTCATTATAAAAAAGGTTCTGTGTTAGATGCTATTGCCCAACTGTAGGTTAATGTTAAGTGTTCTGAGCACATTTAAAATAGACCAGGCTAAGTGGTGGGGCTCGGTAGGCTAGGGGTATTAAATGCATGCTCAACTTATGATATTTACAACTTAAGATGGGTTTGTTGGAATGTAACCCTACTGTAAGTCAAAGAACAGCTGTATCTCCAGAAAGGAAAGGCTGATATTTCTAGTCCTTATCACCTTCCACAGAAGCTCACAACAAAACTATGGGAAAGGCTGTTCAAGACAGAGAAAAGAAGCAAAGACAGTGGAAGTCACTGCCTCACTATGTATATTCTGCAGGTAAGGGGAACAAATATTAGTCTCTCTTCTCAAAACCCAAGGAATCACAGCCTGTGAGTCACAGGCCAGAACAGGCAGTCCTGTAGGCGCAGCCTGGCCTGCCTGCCCACACAGGCCCTCACTGGCCACAGTCAGGAAATGCTCCAAACACAGGGAGCAAAGGAGGGCCTGGGGCTCCTGCGGAAAGTCTGAGGGATACTCAAACCATCGGTAATCTCTCCTCTATTAGTTTCATGAACATAACCTAGGGGCCCAGAAAATGCTCCTCAGTCCCCGAAACATAGTTGAGAAAAACATCAGTCCAAGGAGTTTGCCAGGAATACCTGTTAGCAAGAATTGTTAGCCCTATTCAACGGCAGGCAAGGCCATTCCTTCCTTCATAAAGAACTTACTAGCAGTCCCCGTCCATAGGAACTATAAGACTATTGTCCTTCTCAAAGTTAAATTCTATAATACTACAATCAGTACCACGTGCTGACTGGCAAAAAAGTGCCTATGTCCTTATTGAAATGTTGAGATAAGCTTGTGTTACCAAACGCTATGCATCTGTATCTGGTTTCTTAAGTTAATTAAGCCTATAGACACAACAACCTACATTGTAGACTATGCATAGAAATAAGGGGAAATGGGGCTTTTAATCAAAATGAGTAATGACTGTGATTATTTATATCATTATTTATACAACACAAGTTCACATCTCTACCTGGAAGAGATTATTACCTGCATACACAGATGAGGAAAAAAAATAAAATCAATCCTGAGTCTGGCACAGCTCTCTGAGTATGAACCCACTACATGCTGCCAGTTAATTATTAAATCTTTTAGCAGTAAGGTTTTAGGCCTGGGCTGGCTCCTCTAAGACTATCTGTTCAACTTACTATTCCATTTTCTCCAAACAGAAAATTTGGCAACACAACACTATAAATTTCCTTTATGCTTTTTAAATCAGCTTTTACTTTAGTAATAATTACATAAAATACTGATTTCAGATCCCATTTCCTGGAATGGAGACTCAAAAAAGCTTTTGAAGCTTTTCTGAGTGAAACAGAACAGGGTCTACTGAAGCCTGGGCCATTCGGGCAGAGCCTGCAGCCTGAGGCTGGGGGGTAGGCAGGGCTGAAGAGCGTTCAGTTTTTAAATGCACCCTTATGAGACAGCACTGGTCTGCCAGGTCATAAATAGTTTGGGACACTGTCAGAGTGTTCTGTGATTTTGAGGTTCCATACCATTTACTTTCTGCAGCGAGTAAAGACATTACAAGGTTCACTGTGTAGATTCCTGGCCTGCATCCTGTGGAATAGGCACCTGAGCCCCAGGTAAGCAGTGCTGCGAGGACAAGGGAGGCCATCCAGTCTGCAGCCATGGCCCAGAACTCAGATTCTATTTCTGACTCTGACACCATGCAATTATTTGTCCTTCATGCCCTGACACTTTCCCAGCTTCAAAAAAGGAATAGTAATTGTCATGATCAACTTTATGAAGTAGCTCAAAAGGTTATCAGGAGGACAAAAATAAAAATAAAAACCAGCTGGGCAACACTACCTATCACGATGGTTCTGAACACCCTCTGCCATAAAACTAAAACTACTAAAAAGCACTCTGTGGTTTCTTAAGTTGATTTTCTAAAAATGCTCCATTTATTTTTCTACTTACAAGAATCACTTTAATAGTGCTTTGTTTTCTACTTCATAAATTCCCAATTTGCCAAGATTCCTTCTAATTGCTTTCCTGATTCTTTTCAAATATTAGGAAAGTGTGTGTGTGTGTGTGTGTGTGTGTGTGTGTGTGTGCGGGGGTGTCTAGAAAGCTGCACATGTTTGTAAAATATGCAGTTAAGGTAAGAGAGGAGGGTTGGAGCTGTTTCTCTGAAGTATATGTTTCAGCTTTAGCACCTAAGAAATGAGATGCTGCCCTTGTAAAAAGCAAGAGTCCACTCCTCTAAGGGGACAGAAATTCCTGCAACCACGAGCCTGGCAGAACCTTCACAGTCCTCTCATCCAGGAAGACCCTGATCCACACAGTAAAGGAGGAATTGTAGAGTGACCCTCATAAACACTACAATGTCCCAAACAATGGGCCACAGCAGAAATCAACAACAGATCTTAAATTTAAATATTCAGACACTCAATCTTTTGAAACATTTATAAAGTGTTTCTGTTGGAGTTTACACTAATACCAGGGAAGTTCTCTGGACCCAGAAGTCACTCTCAGTGGCGACTGACTCTTCAGCATAGCGAACACTGAATAATCAATTATCTGATCTTGAAAACATTCCAAACCTTCAAAGTTGCCCAGTGTCCAGGTACACCTTTCAACTACTCATACAGTATTTTAAAAAGTCAATCCAATCAAGTAAGTAGAAGAGTGTTACTTTTCTCTGTATGTGCTACAATCAATTACCAGATGTCTTAGAAGTCCATTCAGGCCCTAATGTTCTCCTAAATTGCATAACCAGGCATCTAACTACATAGTGGGCAGCCCTTGTATTCTCCACCCGCAGAACTCTGTTTAGTCTCCAGGATTCTGCTCAATATCATGGCATGTGGCAGCTCAGTGTAGCAATCCCTGAAAATCAGAGGCCCTAAAATCTGAAGCCCAGCTCTGTGACCAACTCAGTGTCTGCTGTGGGCAAGTCCACTCATCCCTCCTGTGGCTTATTCTTCCCCTAAGGCACTACTGATTCAACTAGTTGGCTGTAAGGTATGATGAATTAAAGAGACTGTAAAATATTTCAGAAATACAAATGCTATAGAAACACAAAAGAACAGCAGCCAGTGATGGCAATTCAAAGAAATGTTGAGGTGCTTTGGGATATAAAATGAAAGGGGATTAAGCCATTGCATAGAAAAACAAAGACAGCCTATAGTTGCGATTTAAGGTGAGTATAGGAAATATTCCACTTCCAATAACTAAGCATAAACATGCTGTTGCTGAGCACATTTCTTAAATTGTTGCTGTACGCAGACAGAAAAGGGTTGCAAGAAGGTCTGTGATCCAAGCAACCAGAACAATGCCGGGTCTTCACTGTTACCTGGTTTATCCTAAGTATTCACACTGGTCAGGAAACAACAAGCATCATTCACACATCTTAACTTCCTCAAGGCACAAGGTATTCAGAACATTAGTGTTTGCTGACAGGGGTAAAAAATTTGCCCATGTGATTTTTTAAAAACTTTATTCCCAAGGAACAACTAATACCAAGAGCTACATTTGAATCAGGACGTGATTCATAATACAAAGAGCCTTAAAATTAACTTGTCAAAAGGCAAATCCCATTGCATTTCACTGCAAATGGAAGGCCTACAAATGGTTTCTCAGACTTTTATATGCCTGCAAACTTACATTGTATGAATCTAAGAATCAAAAATGGACACAGTTGCCTCTAATCCTACCTTCTTCACCTTTGCATCACCGAAGGCGGCCCGCACCCAGCCGGTGCACCTGTATTCATGCAGAGAACTAATACCTTCTCGAATTTTCAGTATTTCACATCTCAACTAGGGCGATTTCAGTCATAATTAAGTTGGTGCCTCCATAGTACCAAAATACTGCTCGTAACTTGAGTTCCAGGGATACTAATAATACAATGTACAATACAGTACAATAAATACAAATGTAATTACTCCAAGACAAGGAGAAAAAATAGAGAGGCAGCCTTTTTCTGTTGATTCACCTCCAACACATTGTACCAGCCAGCAGGGTTCAGGATCGCTCTCTATCCAATGTTAGGATGCCAAACGCTCTCAAATTAAAGGGTAGGAAAGTCCAAAAACAATGCAACTAACTGGGGCTGTCACTGCTGGAGTCCTGTAAGGACTAGGCAGGGAAGCAGGAAGGACACTGTCAGAGAACTCCCTGGTGTGTGACACCACCTCCTGAACAATTTAGAATGCTGGGAGACGGACCCTTGGAGAAGCAGGCCATTTGTTTTGCGTTCTGGCCAGTGCCTGGAACATACTGGCCACTCTGTAACTATTGGTTGAATAAGATCTTACTTATCAGACTTTCTGGGACAGATCAAAGAGGACAGCAATCAGGTTTTTGGAGAGATCAAAAAAAGAAAAAAGACCAAGGAGTTAAAAATTTGTATCTGCTCAAGTTACAGGTTTTGAAAAGTTGTTGTCATGTCAAACTTAACTGCAGAATCCTTAAATGTTAAAAAAAAAAGACTCTATAATCTTGCAAAAAATAAAAAAAGAAATATCATGTGAAAAATAAAAGGCAACCTCATTGCTGCGGGGATCTAACAATAGAAGCCAGCTAATGGATGATACATTAAGTGGGGAGGTTAGAGATGCTTACCGGGCATCTGAACAGGTAGTCTATCCATGCCTGCTTTTAATCAGAAATTCTGAACCGTGAGTTTTAGGTCTCCATCGCCATTTACTTCCTGGGCTGTTCAGAATACATAAAGAAAGGTGCTAAAAACTCTGAGGTTGCCTAAGAGGAAAAAAAATTGTGCTTCAGGTTTTTTAACAAAGGCAAATCTAGCCAGTAGTACCTGTTTGAGAAGTCACCTCTCTGATAGGTGGAATCACTGCCATAACTTCCAGAAAGGACAGCACAGATGAAACTTATGGAATTTGGAAAGGTGAGATGGCAATTAAGGCTACTTCATATAGCGGAAAATCTGGGCTTCCGTGGGAAACTTGTGCACGTCTACAGCACCCCTTCTTCGTTACTGTGCAACACTAAGTCGTAGATAACTGAGAGTACTGCAAAATAACCCTTGTCCATAGACAAGAAATCCAACCTGCTCTGAACAAAGACAACCTTCCTTTTTCCCCCAGAAAAAAGCCTGTCTCCATTTGGACATTCATTTCACTACTGCTGGTCTATAAATGTGCTTACTCTTTGGGTTTTCTTTTGAACTGACTGTAACGCCTATCCAGTTTCCTCATTAATATCATGAGTTACGTAACATCTCTGACAGGTGTTCAGTTTTATATTTGTAGGAGAGTCATGATTTTACCTTTAATTAAGAATTGTCTTTTAATATTTAGTTTTAGAGTCTTTCTTCTGAAAAAGGTCAACATCCCAACATGCTAACTATTCCGATCTAAATTTCATTGATTCCGATGAAGACAAAGAATACTAAATACACAAGAATGAGACCCAGAACTAACTGAAGTCTATCACTTGCTCATCTTAAATTACTGTGTGCTTCCCTTGTCCTGTGAAATGACAACTGCCCGAAGTCTCAGCTTACTGCATTCCTTTTCCATGTCAAACTCTCCATTTCAAATTCAATATGTGTCCCCATGTTCCCTCTTGTATGAATCACCACAATAATACTGGATTTGGGTTGAATTATTTAGCACTTTTCTCTGTTTCATAAAGATCTTACATTTATCTAGAAACTAAAGTATTTCCATCTGTTAATTTCCTTTCGGCTCAAGAAAATTTCCTACAAACATTTTATCACTTAAAGGAGTCCTTATTTCTCATTCTCCTAATTCTTATTTTTCAGCTGCAATTACTCATCTCTATGTCTCTATAATCCTCAAGGTAGAATTAAGCAACATAGCAAGGACATTGAACACTTCTCTGAGCCATTGGTCCAAATGCTAGTTTGCAATCCAAGCTATTTCTACTTTAATTCTGATGGGTGTTTTGAAATTCTTGAAACAAAATTTTAATTATAAGAAAAGTCATAGCATTCTCTCTTCTAAAGGACAGTTAACAAGTGATCCTGACAAAACTCCCCATTTTAACTGTTAAATGGAAAAAAAAAAAGAGTTAAGATTAGAAATATGCAGATTCTTCCTGAACTATTTTAGGGCTGGAAGCATATGTTAAACTAACCAAATCAAGTATCTTAAGAATCAAACTCTGTCATTTTTGCTCTGAGAGGTTAAAAAAAAAAAGTGGTAGGCTCAAAGAATCTGATGAAAGCTATTGGTGCCTGGTGATCTGAGCTTAGAGAAATCTGGAGGCCAGGAGCCTGACTTAGCCACCGGCTGGGAGTCCGATAGGGTCACACCTGCCTCCCCCAAGTTGGCACAACCTACGTGGAGAATTCCTCTAAGGACTTTCTGGTAAGCAAGCATTTCAGGCTCCAAACAAACAGCCTTACATACGATTGATCCTGAGCTACGCTTCCCAAAATAACTTGTTCCCTTGGAGCCTGGGAAATCACGTGCAAGATGCGGCTCTGTGACAGGGCAGACCCAACTGTTGCTCCATTTTAGGCAATAGCACCATTTACTGTCCTTTCAATATTCTCTCCTTGAGGATGCATTCAAGCTTCAAGAGAAGCAAACTGACGTTTCCCCTCCTCAGCCCACCCCGGCGACTAGGGGAGCAGCTTGTACCACTAAGACAGAAAAATTAATATTCTTTAATTCAAGTTCACCATACTGTTACTATTTTCAGGGACCCAAATAAATGGCTGCCTACACAGAGAGATTCAAGTATTCATTTAGAATGAAACAGCTCTCCGAAATACACCACATTCTTTGCGCTGGTGTTTTGGACCACAGCACAATTCTAAGTCAGAAAGAGCCCTCAGTCGAGCAGGTCTACAGGTTTCTTTTACATATGGGAAAAGCTCTGGTTAACAGAATGATAAAAAAAAAAATGGGGAAGCTGTTCCTGCCCACTCCACACTGTAGGGAACCAGGGATCTCCTCCATCAAAAAGTTCTTCCCTAGGACCCATGCTGAATGGAAAGTTACACACAAGTATATAATAAAGGCTTTGTATCTTGAGCCATTTCAGGCAATTATATATTACAGTATAAAACCCATAAATACATGCTCCTATACTATAGCACTAAGCGATCTAGCAGGCAATATGGCAAAATGTTAACACTAGATTTTTCTAGTGACCTTCATAAAAATGTATCTGTATTTTCTACAGGGAACAAATATGACGTACGCAATTATTTTTAAATGTATCTTTAAAAAGAAAACTCAGGAAAGTATGCACAAGTTGTTAACCTAGAATCTTCACTCTTTCCTGATTATCTATAATTATGTTAGCTAGCTTTACTTCATTAATCCTCCTTATTTTTACCTGAACAAGAATTGGATATAACCTACTTGAATTGGATATAATCCAGCAACCTAAGATTTCTGAATTAACTAATCAGCTAATGAAGCACTACTTCTAGATTTTTGAGGTTTCACGTTAAAATCCCTATTTCAACATCACATTTTAAAATTCTAATGGAGGAGGTACACACTGTCTAAGATCAAGGGCCGCAGAATAGAAATCCTCTGGAGTCCTTAATATCCAGTTACCCAGATACCAGTTATAGCAATAGAACCCACTGTCATACACCAGGTATTTCTGACAAGATTTTTCCTGTTTCTTTACCAAGTTCTTAAACGACTCCAATGGGGACAGCTCCACCTGTGTCTGATTATAGAAACATGGGGAATTTTTACATTAAACATGATTTTATCATACAGTAAGTATATTCGCCCCCACTCCATTCCCAGATTTTCAAATGTCTGAACACAAATAATTTTTTTAAGAGAAGATTTAAACTGCCAGCACAAATCTAGAGCTCTGACTTTGGTAATGGGCTCATATATCTATAGAATGTGTAACCCTTAATTTTTCAAATAACTAAGCATCTTAAAGGCTAGCACATATTAATATCAAATTGTCTGAAGTGTGAGTATATATAATATTTACAAAACTATATAGATAGCATATAAAATATCAAAAGTATTTCAGAGGGGAACCTGGCCCACAAGAGGCCTCCAGGGAGGTGGGTGGTCCCATACCCTCCCTGCCACAGCTGTCTGCAAGGCTTGGTCTCCTAAAGGACGCATGATTTAGAAGATTCAGAGATTACTGGACTCTGGTACTTAAATGAGTAGAAGTATCAGAAATCTCACTTCATCAGTATTTGCATTTTTTAAGGTTCAGAAATAAGCTTGAGGAAAGTCATTACTATCCTGTATATAAATTACTTGGGACTCAGCATTATTTTAACCGTCTCTGAGGTTGCCTTGTATCTTTCCTCGGAACAGAGGGGCCAAAGTCTGTAGTCTAAACTGGACCACATCTCAGAGTCAAAGGACACCCTATTTCTAAAGTCCTGGGACAACAGTCACAAGTGGGGGTGCCCTGAACAAACCGAGATGTAGGTTCCCCTACCTCTGAAATACTCCCCCTCCTTCCTCATTTCTTTTCATGAGGAACAGAGGCCCTGAGACATGAGCAACACATTGTACACCTTAAACTTACACAATGTTAACTATTCCTGAATAAAGCTGCGGGATCAGTAAGATAAGATGAAATAAAACAATAAAATAAAACAAGAATCTTTGTGAGGAATGAGGGAGCCCAGAACTGCGGTATGTATGCAGCCCCCCATCACTTCCAGGGTTACGCTAGCAATATTTCCATATCAAAGCGGACAAGGGCCCGATATTTGTCTAAATAAAATCCCTGGAAGCAGTCTTGGCAAGACCGTCCCTAAAAATAACCTTTGCCCAAGAACCCTTTAACTGTCTGTTCTCTCCTTCCTCCGGCTACACTCTGGGGGTGGTGGAGGGACTAAAGATGCAGCAGTATTAAGTTCAGCATCCTCAGACATCGTTTCCACCTCCGGTCTCAGACACAGGCTCACCATGCAAAGCAGGAGAAGCCACGGTCATAGGAGCTAAGAGAAGACTAGACCAGTAAACCCAAATGAGGTTACAGGGTCGGTTGAAGAGATCGGTTTGCAAGCAAGAGGAGAGAAGCACTCCTTGCACACAGCATACATCCAATCAGTACTGACTTTATAATTGGGCACAAGGAATGGGTAACCATTCACATTTACAGGGTGTTGCAGGGCTTCACCTCTGCCCGAAGGGCTCCCTTAGCAGAATTCTGCCCTCTTCTCCTACCGGTCCTGAAAGTCACCACTAGGGGACTTCCTGGAATCAGACAACAAGATTATTGTCTAACAAAGGTCACCTTTAAAATATTAGGCACCTTTAAAAATCTCTGGAAAGGCAGGTGTGGAGAATCTTTAGTTTTTAAGAACAGACAATTATATTGTAAAAAACATGAGAAATCATTAGGAGAATCTGGAGGTCAGGGGAGATGGACACGCAGAGCAGGCAACAATTGACTCACTACAGCTGTTCGGCTCTTCCTGCTAATTTCTTTCAAAATTTTGTTCAGCGAATAAGACATTTGTTGAACATAAAACTTTTTTTTTCCTGTTAAGAGGGGACATCCCTGGCAATCAATTTCACAATGTATACATATATCAAAACATGTTGTACACTAGAAATGCATACAATTTTTTATTTGTCAATTAGGCCTCAATAAAGCTGGGGGGAAAAAAAGAATTGGGCATCGTCTGTTCATGAAACCTGGGTTTTCCTTGGCCAGTTAGATTCAGAGGGGTTCGCAATATTCTCTAATATTCTCACTGCTTTTGTGTGTGTCTGAAATTTTCCATAGTAAGAAATTAAATTTCTTTAATTAAAGTAAAAAAAAAAAAAAGAAAAGCAGAGTGTTTAAAATGTAAAGTAAAGGGAGTCCTTGGTACTGCCATTTCACAACATGTTAGGCCACTTCTCTGTGGAGCCCGAGTTGCAGAGCATGTTCCTGTCCACTAAGACATGCCTGTTGGAGGATGACTCTAATCTATGCTCTTGCTGTCTCTCGAAGTCTCATTTTCAAGTTCTCAAAAGGAGCTGACTCAAATACTTAGGCATCCTGAACTCTGGCTACTTTTGGAACTGAGTCACTCAGACCAGCAGTTAATTCCAAAGATATGCCCTTAATGGCATGTCCTATAAGATTCCATATGAGAGGATTAGTTGACTTTTCCTGGCATCCCTTCTCTCCTACTTCAGCATTTCTGTTGGTCAAAGCACCTGCTAGAGGCGGGCTTGGAAAAAACCTTGGATGACAATATTTACCATGCTTCAAAATTTAGTTTTCTCTTTTTCATCAGATGTTCCTAGTGGTAGCCATTTAGAAACTAAAAATTCAGACACACACACCCTTCCACAGAAGCAGCAGGTTCCTGATAAGTGAGAAATTAGGAATACTGAATCCCAGGCTTTTGCTCTAGGTTGTTGGTGTCAGACATGAGCAGAAAACAACAAAGACAGAAGCTTAGTAGTTAGAAGCACTTTTGAATTAAGTAGCCTGCATTCGAGATTCAGCTCTGCCACTTGCAGACTGCACTAAGTAATAAAGTAGTTAGCATCTCCACATTTTATAAAACTTCAACTGTGAGACATAACTGTCTCTTTGTAATTTAGACTAAATTCTCTGTGCATTTTCCAGCTACCACTTTCCCACCCTCAACCACCTTCGGGCAAGTTACTCAATTTCCCTAGCTAAAAAATGAGGATAACAAATACTCATCTCTCATGACTGTTGTGAAGATCAAATAAAATAATATCTACAGTTAAAACAGTGTCTGGCAATTCTCAATAAACAGCTGCTCTGCCCTACACAGTAAATACTTTGAAATACGAAGAAAAATGTGCCAAATCCCCTCCTGCTCTTTTTCTTAATCTACTGGCAAAAAAACAGAGTAAAATATCACTTTAACTGCCTTGTTGGAATTCTTTTTATTTTGGTGTTATACTGAACAGAAGTTTAAAACACCCTTCTGTCCCAAAATTTAATATAAGAAGATCAAGGCACCCAATGATGTATATACTCAGCCACCACCATTTCATAAAATTGCAGTAACAGGATAGAAATTATACAGTTTGGAAAATGTAAAACACATGGTTTGCATTTTCCCAACTAGTACCTCTCCCCACATCACAGACCAACCTGACCCTCACTCTGGCCTCCACTCACACGCGTTTGTTTTAAAATAGAAAAATATTACCCTCTATGGGAAATCTCTCAACTGATTACAATCCTGTAGACGTCACCTATCATTTTCATGACTAATACTGTCCAATACCGAAACACTGATATATTTTAAAACTTAAACCAAAACACCTGAGGACAGTAATTCATTTCATGTCCTTAATTTTATAAATGATAAGATAGAAGAAGGAAAACTATCTCAGGATTAAATTCTACACATAGGAGTCAAGATGAAAGAAATGCTACTCTTTTCAGTAACCCTTGCAAATTTTCAGTGAAGTCTTCCTCAATAAAGCCTATCATTGGCCGTTCTGATTGCGGAGGCTTTTATGTCAGAGTCGAGCACAACACCATAAATAATTCCTTACACCGTTTCACTTCCTTTGACAGCATAATTTATCTATGAGCTAGAAGATACCTATTCCACACTGCCAAATCCCTGGGATTCTGTTCCAGCAACTAAACCGATTCAAATGCCAGATTCAGACTGACTGGCGAGTTCCAGTGGAATGCCAAGGTGAGATTGCTCCAGGAAGAAAATCAAAGCTATTTTCACCACTCAAGCGGTTGCAAATCACTGAATGCACTTAGGTTTTTATCCAGAGAGCAAATATGTCCAGGTCCAGGTCAGAGCTACTTCATCCTGGAGGTCGCCCTTAGTTCACCTCAGAGCCTTCCAGGTGCACCTTCTTCCGCTCTCCCCTCCCTCCAGTTTCAACTATTGCCTCTGAGCAGAGAACTCCTAAAGCTAAATCTCTAGCCTGGCGTTTTCTCCTTGATATTTCCATTGGAAATCAGCCCTCAATCCAAACCTCATGTTTTTAACTTCTACAAAACCCAACACCCGCCTTGCTTTCCCAAATGAATGCCAAGGGCATGAGAGATAAGGATACAGAGATGATTAGAATTCAGTTTTAAGGCTCAGCTATTGTGTGATATTGGTCAAGGACCTCAAACTCGGTGCAACAGTAGTGGTAATGTGCTTTTCTTGGGTTGAACCATAAGAAATTGCAATTTTTGGAGGTCAAAATGGTTAGCATTGAGAATTTCATATGGTTCAACCTGTAACATGTATCTCAATCTTTATAAAGAGCAATGAGATTACTTACCTTCTAAATAATTATTTTACATCTCATTTGACTATGCTGAAGTAACTTAACGTCTCCTTATGACTCCAAAAAATAGGATTTCTTGATTTGCCAATCTCAATTATAATTATCTATGTATTCCTATTAAATACCGTTCCTCATTCCCCCATAACAATCTCACAGTCGCCTACTTGTCCACAGGGTCCTCATAATCACTAAAAAATGAGAGTTTCTTCCAAGCTAGCGTGCCTTTTAATGAAAAGGTTGTAACAGACGCTACTAAGAATCTATTTTCAATGTACAGTTATTTCTAGGGACTGTCACTGACACATTTTCCCCCTGAGCAAAAACAAACAAAACAAGCAAAAGTCATGCTAATGTCTTATTTTGGATTTGGCACCTATCAGTTCTGCTCACACAGATTCTTTTCCAGAATCACACACACACACTCTTTGGAATCCCCTGCACCTACTCTCTATTTCCCAGTTCCACTACTGTGACACAGAGCACACCTTCTGAAAAAGATTTTTTGCCATGTTTTTATATACAAAAATACAAACTTAAATGTATACTTATCTGAGTCTCTAATCAATTTGGGATTTTCTTTACTAATTGGGTGAATTTTTTTCATCTAGAAAAAAACAGTCATTTCAAATCAAATTAGGGTTACTGGAACCTTGGTCGTTAATATGGTAACACATTTTATTGTAATTTAAATAAATCTGCATGTATGATGTTTTTTCAACTCCAAAAATTCCCTAAATTCCAAGTTTTTTTTTTAGCAGCTTGCCTTTGAAGGCTCAGTCTTAGAATATGAATTAAGTCAGACACCTCTATCATTGTGAGGACCTGAGAATATACTTTAAGGAAACAAGTTTTAAAAGCATTGAACAACCAGCGTGAGTGGGAGTTAATATACTAATAGCTCAAGGAATTATAAAGATTACAAGAAAAATTTTCAGTTGTTAAATTTAAAATTTTGAATGATAGAAAAATACTTTCAGAAATGTGACTCACAATCCCTTCATTCCACAAACATGAGTGCAGACCCTAAGCAGGCCCAGTGCCAGACCCAGGGGCTCAAAGAGGAGCATCGAGGGAAGACCAAGACTCCAGGTGACCCGTGTTTTAAAGGGCCTCCCGGAGGAGCAGCCTGAAGGTGCGGAACTCCCAGGAGGGGTGGGGGAAGTAGGGACTGGGTAGAAGGCAAAGGGGCAAGGAACATGGTGAGGGTGAGGGCAGGGCTGCGTCTTCTGGAACCCGCGGGGAAGTGGAGGAGTGGAGGCCAGCTCAGGCCTGGCCTCACAAAGCACTCTCAGAGGTCTGACCTCTTTCCTGCAGGCAGTAAGAACCACAGAGAGACTTTAAGCAGGAAATGCCATGGCCAGGTCTCTGTTTTATAAAGCTCATTCCTGCCAGCATCATGGAGGAGAGCCTGAAGATATATGACCTGTGGAAGGGTGCTGAAGCAGGAGGCTGCCGCCCGATCAGGGAGGAATCCCAGGGAAGCACTGAGAGGAAGGGCAGGCTCCACAGGAGTTGGGAGGGAGGGAGGGAACACATGTAACTCTCTGTTCCCAGCCTGGGTTCCAGGGAGGAGGGCGTTTCCATTCCCCAGAACAGGGAACAAGCAGGAGGGGCACTTTGGAGACATTCTCTCCTCTCCTTCCCCAGCCTGACTGGCCTGGGTGTCCCTTCTCTGTTTCTTGCTGACCTTTCTGTCTCCTGAATTAGGCTGTAAAAACTCCTTAAAGCCTAGGTGGTATTAACTCACTCCTCCATTGCTGGCCCGCCCCTAGCAGGACCATAATGAATGTCTGCCAAATGAATTAAAAAAAGAACAATCGGGCTGTGCTTGTTTACATTTTGCTCAGTAGGACTGCAGGTAAAAACACCTTCCAGTTTCTGATCTAGAAAATCGTGGGGAGGGGTGGGGTGGGGTGTGTGCGTGTACAGGCTTGGATATGTGTTACTGTAAAAACTGTTCCTCAGACTTCTTTAGAAACACCCATTTCTTGCACTCAAGATTTTCCTTCCTTTGAAATTTGTCTAGCCCAGTAGTTAGCAAGCTTTACCTCCCCACCCCCCTCGATCCTAGCTTTCTGTTCTCTCTGGAAGAATTAGTCCCGTTCCCAGGGAAACAGCGGTACAATCCTGACTGTCCTCCAACGGATTCTGAATTGACTCCTCTGCTCGGCACGGTAGCTTGGCGCCCACTCCAGCTCTGTGCCTTTTCTGTAGGTGTCACCCAGCTGCAGCGGCTGATGCAGCTCTTTCTGACAGTTTTCTGAAGCTGCGTTAATTAACTTTTCCAGCTAAGAGTTCTATTCCTCCTCCCACACTCACAGAAAATCTTACTTTGGGTGCAGGTTTCTCCCTTAAATCTGGCTGATGGGGCAGCGCAGAGCCCAGGACCACCGAAGTACCAGAGAGAAGATACAGAGACAAGACAGGCATTTCTACCTTACGACTCCTGCACCTTGGATTCTGCACAGCAAACCAAGTGCACATTCAGAACGACAGTCAATTTGGGGCAGAGGTTTCTTAGGGCTCATACTAGATTCTTCCTTTACACGCCTGCCCATCAACAACCCTTTCTGGACGTGGAAAGGCTACCTGAAACTCCAGCCCACCTGTCAGGCAACGGCCATACAGGACTCGCCCCTTAGCACCCCCTGCACTGAATGACATATCCTGTAAACATTTAGCTTTCCATCCAGACACAAGCTCTGGGCAGATAAGCAGCCCCTCCTCACTAGTTTGTTACTTGTCAGTACCACTGTCTTGAGTTTTAAGTCCTGGAGCTCTAATGGTGAGATCATGTCTGCTTAACTGGATTTATACAACAGTTTGCCGTGGAACAACATGGGGTTATTTAATACTTTTTCTAATCCCTCCTGATCACTCTCAAATTGATGTCTTCCTCATCACTGCTTCTATGAGCCCTGCAGATTCTAATCCATATGGTCCCATAACAGGTTTTTTTTTACCTGGATCTCCCAGCCTCAGGCCCTTACCCACTCTGATTCATTCTGCAAACAATATACGTCTTTAAGCATGGCCCTTACAAGCTCAGACACCTCCAGAGCTCTGCACTGCTGGGAGAAGAAACCCCACACTCACCCCGGCATCCCAGGTCCTCTATTCCCTGGCCCTATCTGATTTCCTCTCTAATCCGAATCTGAATTTAGCTTCTGTTAAGTCTATCTCCTCTTCACACTTCCTCACACACATCGTGAGCAGCAGACACATCCAACAACAGGGAGCTGGCTGTCGGGAGACCCGAATCCCAGTCTGGCCAGGTGGGATTACTTTCTCCTTCTGTACTGTTTACCTCTCTGAGCTTGTTCCCTCATAATCAAAGGGTAAGTAAGGAGGTCCTGGAAAATAATGGATGCAAGGGTGCTTCGAGTGCTAATGGATTAATAAACACTTAGTATGATGACACCACATTTATCACGCCCTGTTCCAAAAAAAAAAAAACCCCACAATAGGTTGTTCACTCTATTTCTCTAGCCAGGAATGCTATTTTTCCCTTCTCTCCATTCAGCTAATTTAGATATTGCTCAAATTAAGGCCCATTTAAGTCCTGCTTGCTTATAAAGCTGTTTCCTCATTATTCTCGCCCACAATGATCTTCCTCATTTGACCTCCTACAATTTTTGTTCTTTATACAACAAGCATCTGGCACGTGAGGTTAAATGATTTATTATTTTGTAAGTGTTCAAGTGTGTAAATCCTATCTTTAAAAAGTACATGGAGGGGTAATAGGAAGTTATTGTTTAATAGACAGAGTTTCAGTTCGGGAGATGGATGGTGGTTGACGGTTACACAATAATGTGAATGTACTAAGGTCACTGAATTATACACCTAAAAATGGTTAAAATAGTAAATTTTGTTATGTATATTTTACCACAATAAAACAAAAATAGAGCAAAGTCACTAAGGAGAAAATGTTATGCTTCATCATCTCTCATGAGTCCAAGCATAGTGCTGACTACTATTAAAGCACCCAATAAAATGAACAAATATTTACTGAACAAGGATAATAATAATATTTGAACATTTACAGTGTATAAAGCCCCTTCACCCTAAGCTAGTTTAACCATTTGGTCCTGGAAAGTCCTGCAAGGTAAGAAAGACACATAAGCATTTATCTTTATTTTCTAGATGAATAATAAATAGAGACTCAAAAGGCTTAGTGACTTGCTGATGGCCAAACCAAGAGTCCCAGGCAGAGCTGAGGTTTATCTGGACCTCAGGACACTGAAAAATCACACAAGCTTTTCTTTAATTCTTCACCTTGCTGGAACAATTAGTGCCTTTCTCCCAGGAAAAATTCATGCCAGAGTCTATTTCCTTGTGCAGGGGAGAAGAGCCTTCACCTTGAGCCCTTCATCAGCCACTGCTCTCCACAAGACACTAAAAAGGGCAAACTCAGGTTTGCAGACTCTATTTAATCCAGACGCTGTGGGCAGCTGCTCTCACACATGTGTCCTTCCCTGCAGCCTGGCCCAACATGACAACAGTTTAGGCTGGATGACAAGACTGACAGGAGATGCTGCAAGGTGAATGGCGAATCAGTCTGTCTAAACTGTGAACCTGCAAAATTTGGATTTCTTTAAAAACTAATAAAATGAATCAGAACTCTGTGGAATAAACAAATGACTCTCTTATGCTCCCAACAACTGACAGAGAAGTTTATGGATCATCTAGTCACACAGAGAGTAAGGATGTAAGGATTCTTCATGTACTGAAACACATAGGCATTTCCTTAAAAGGTCTGTTCTAGCCTCCTGGACTGGTGAAGGACAGCTCCTGTGCTTATGGAGATAGCACACATACTCAGCATTGCTGGCCTGACAAGTCACCTCCTGCTTAGGCTTCGGGTGAATTAAAGGCTGAATGTTTGTCTTGAGTTCAGGAGGAGCTTGCTCTGTAAACCAAACTCTAGAAATTTCAAAAGTCTGCTGAAGAGAGTCTACTTTACATGAACATAAATATTCCTACCCCTGTTTAAAACAACCCTGGCCAGTAAGGGGAGCAGTCTAAAATGCCTGTACATACTCATGCTAAAATTCAACATCTTCTGAATTGCCTTTTGGAAAAGCATTCCACTTCCTCAAAAAATTGAAAACAGAACTACCACATGATCCAGAAATCTTATTTCCAGATACAAAAAAAAAAAAAAAAAAAGAAAAAGAAAGCAGGGCCATGAAGAAATATTTGTATGCTCGTATTTACAGCAACACTATTCACAATAGCCAGAAGGGGAAGCAACACAAATGTCCATTTACAGACAAATGGATAAACAAAATGTAATATATACATATAGTGGAATATTATTCAACCTTAAAAAAGGATGGAAATTCTGACATATGCTACAGCATGAATGAACCCTGAAAACATTATGCTAAGTGAAATAAGATAGACACAAAAGGACAAATACTGTATGATTCCATTTAAATGATGTAACCAGAGAAGTCAAATTGATAGAGATAGAAAGTAGAATGGTGGCTGCCAGGGGCTGGGGGAAGGGGATGGATAGTTATTAATGGGTCGAGTTTAGCTTTGCAAGCTGAAGAGTTCTGGAGATTGTACAACACAATAGTGTGAATATACTTAACACTACTGAACTGTACAGTTAAAAATGGTTAAGATGTACATTTTATATTTTACCACAATTTAAAAAAAGGTCTCTCATAAAAAAACAAAAAAGAAGTACTGCAAGGAATTCCACCCCAGAGAGCAAGGATTACCACAGCCCATGAGACTCTCTGAACTGTGGATATAATTAGGCACCCCATCCATTGTAACACTACCAACGTCATCTGTGATACCAGCATCTGTTGACAGATCTCATACCCAGCATATCACTGAAATGGCAAGTGTGCAGAAGGTAGCCCACAATAGAAACAATAGCCCCGTTCCAAGAGTTTGTCTCACAAGACATAAATAGAGGCCACTGCTCTGGCTGCCCTGAGCTCACAGTTCAGCAGTATTTTATTGACTTGCTTAGGTTCTATACCAAAAGTAGACACCCAGTATCTTCTGGAACTGCTCAAATCTATGTCCTAACAGAGCATTTTGTTTTCCCCCAGCATCTACACCGTTCAACCAATCTTAGGGGAAAAATGAATTCTCGCTTTAAGTTTTTCAGCATTATTTTGAACTGGGACTAGGAAGTATACCTTTTTTTAAAATAATATTACTTTAAGTGCTATAAAATTATAATATTTATTATACTAACAATACATTATAATCATTATTTTATATATTTATAATATTCATAACTTATAATAATAATACTATAGGAATTCCAAACATAAAATGACAAATGCCATTGTATTCCAAAACATTGTGAGCATGTTAAAAAATTAAATATGACAGAAGACATATGTCAATGTGGCTTTTGGAAAGTGACATTGGCCTCTGTCCTGCTGTTGTACTGTACTTTAAAACATATCAACAGAAGCCATTGTGATTAGATGATTACTTCCAAAAATGATGGGCAGACTACCTGTCCAACTTCTTAACTGTTTTACTATTCTCACAGGAAAAAAAGCAATCTTTCAAAGAAAGATATAGGAGTGTTCTTTTCTTAAATCCATGCAAACTATAGTAGTCAAATTGTGGGGTTAAAAGGAAACACTCACTGTTAAATATTAAAGTCACTTTTTAACTTCTGGCTGACTGATGGTGCATCAACTAGTCCCCATGACAATTCACAATCCTGAGGCCATGCGTTTCCCTCACAATAATCATTTAAAAGTCTGTAAAAGGTATGAAGTAGTTTCCTTTATAGACTCAACTTGTATTTAACATTCCCATTCTCTTTTTCCAAGAAGGTAGGAACAGTGAAAATCTTGGGAAACTAAGGTAAAGAATGAAATGCAGCTAAATTAAAGCTTTAAAATAATAGTAAGTGGTATTTTAAAAGATAGGATGGACAACAAAAGAGAAATCTTGCTATAAAAATAATGCTTGGTTATTTGACAAGTATCCAAATATGGGACCTCATTCCTTCCAGCTAATACTCTTTGTTGGGAGAAAAGTATGGGACGTATGTGTTTGCCACAGTCATACACTCAAACCACATAATCACCACAGTGGCAGCTACCCAGAGTGCTAACCATGCACACATATGGTCAACAGAGGTAATTCACTGAAAAGCAGGCCCTTAGAAGGAAAATCCACTTTGCCCCACCCCTAGAAAAACAGGGAGGGGAAGCACTGGGCACTTTCCTTTTACCATGACACTCTCATCTAAGGTTGGGTTAGCAGGTCTGTGTTGGGATGCCTGACCCAGCCAAGCTCCGTGCCCAAACAGGAGGCAGGATTTAGCCTCCTGGTGAGCATTCCCTACTTGCTCTAGACAAGGGGATCAAGAAACCTTGAAATAGGGGAATATTCCCCTGGGCCCCAGAGACGCCAACCAAGATGGGCAGGGAGCTTTTAGACCTGGCTGACTCCCTGGTCCATGTGCTTACCTCAATAAACCATAAATAGTGGGTGAAATAATCATGACTTTATCCGTGAATGTCTGGTGTTCATACAGCATCCCTTTCTAAGGAGCCCAAAACACGTAAGAAATAATTTTCTATTACTATTTGGAGCAGCCCTGTGAAAATCGGAATGAGCTGATGTTCATGGTCCTCTTACACTTGGGAAGAGATGGGCTAAGAGAAACGGACACATCGAGGCCAGGAGAGTGCAGCTCTGTGGCCAAGGTCACACACTCAACGGGTCAGGGGCAGACCTGAGACTCGAAGATTCTGGTCTGGCGCAGAATAAAACAGAAACACACGTACACCGCACTGTTCTTCCTTTAACCTTCCTCCTGTAACTCTTGCTTCTTACACACGCGCGCGCTCTCGCACCCTGCCAGGCGCGCACACAAAGATTCCCAGTTTCGTGCCTGTCCCTGGACGTGTTCTTTCTAACGGGGCACCGGGCTGCGATGACACTGGGCAACACAGCACCTCCATCCAGCGCCCTCTCGGCGCCGCCCGCGGGTAAGGGGACACACACGGGCACGGGGCCCCTGCTGACCTTCCTCTGCTGCTTCTCCCAGGCGGGGTCGAGGAGCAGGTCGCGGTCCCACTCCTCCTCCTGGATCATGTACTCATCCTCGTCGTAGACGTAGTTATACTGCACGCCGGGCTCTATTTGGTTCATGGTGGTCGGTGGCCGGGGCTGCGGCGGGGCGCGCGGGGCTCGGACAGACGGACCGGCGAGCGGACAGACACGCGGCGGGGCCGACGGGGCGCGGGCGGCGGACAGACGGGCGCGGGCTGACCTTCGCGCGGCTCCTCTCGGGGAAGCACGCCTGGGCGCTGGGTCGCGGGCGAAGAACCAGCTCGAGCTGCCGGCAGCCGCCGCTCAGCTTAATACGCGCGCCGCCCCTCACGTGGCCGGAGCCGCGGCCGCACCCCCGGCCCGCCCCGGCCCGCCCCTTCCCCCGGCCCGCCCTCCCCCCCGCTCCGCCCCAGTCCCTGTCAGCCCCGCCCCTCCCCGCCCTTGCCCCGCCCCAGTCCCTACCAGCCCCGCCCGCCGGCCCGCCCGCGCCAGCCTTCCCACCTCGTCCCGGCGCGCAAGGGCGCAGCGCCTCACCGGGGGACCCTTCACCCGCCGCCGTCCCAGCCTCCTGCGCCGCGCACTGAGGCTGCTGCAAGCTGCTCACGGCTCCCACCACCCTTCTGGCCCTCGGTGCTGCTGGACTTGGGAGTGCCTGAGTCGGTTCCCGGTGCGGTTGGGCGTAGGCGGGCCAGGATAGGAACACCCACAGCCTCGGTCCTTGACCACCTCCAACGCATCCAAATTTTCTACTTATGATTTGCATATTCACGTTTATCGTATATTTCCGCAAATTCTTTAGATATCAAACACAAATACCCCTAAAAGTAAAGTCTAAAAGCTACAGAATCCCTCTTCTTCTCTGGCCCTCACCTGGGGAAATAAAGGCAAGAGATTTGGACCAACCATATTCAAAAGTCAGGAACCACACCAAAGGAAGGAAGTGTCAGCTCTCACCTGCCAGTCATAAATTTAAAAGAACTGACAATGGAGAGTAAGCAACCAGCTTCATGTTACATTTCCACCTCGCCCTGATGCTTTGCACTTAAGCCTATCCATCCTTACAGTGCTGGCTAACTATTACCTATCAGTTATGCTCCTGTAGGAACCAAGAGAAAGAATGAGTGGGTAGAAAGTCTTTCATCACGCATTTATTAAGCACCCACTGTAATCCAGACACCCTGCCAAGCACTGAGGAATCCAGAGATGAGCTGATAGGCAGGGGACTCACCTCCTGCAGTTTCTGCCCAAACTGAATGAAAGTTGCCCACGTATGCTACACAACTGTGTAGGTCAGGCTAGTAATTTGTTAACATGCTTCAAGATGAAAGTATGCCTGGATTTATCATTGCTCCTTAAAACTTTTATATCAGTTTTATTGTTTTGAGCTTTCTGAAAAAAGTTTTTAACAAATTATCAAATATATTGCATTAACATTTTGAAAAACATACTAAAGTATGAATTACATGAGGACAGAGATTTGTTCACAGCTGCAATCCCCAGCAACTAGAAGTGTGGCTACTACATAGTAAGTGCCAAGTATTTGTTGAAGGAATAGTGTACTCTTAGAAATACTTAGTGAGCTAGTTTGCTTGGGTTTAAATTTAAAATTTAAAGTTTATATTTTTGGATCATAATCATATCCTCTGAACAAGTTTATCAGTAAATTTTATTAGAAACTATATCAATAATTACAAAACGGTTAATCTTAGTCTTCAAAAGTGAACTGTGGGGACTTCAGGTTTCAGTTGAGACAGAATAAAAGGCACCAGATTTACTGTCCTGCCTGAAACAACTGAAATCTGGGACAAAAAAATTATGAAACAAAACAATGATTTTCAAGACATTGGTTATCTGGCAAGGAAGGATGATGGTCCCTGAAAGACAGGAAGTAAATAACATGTGCCCCATGGTCATCCCAGATTATTGCCTAGAGAAATTTTCCAAGATGCAATACAATAAAGGGGAACCCAGGCATAGCTGAGTGATCTTTCTCAACTGAGAGTTCAGAGACATCAAGACAGGTAAAGTGTGCAAAGCCAATTACAGAACAGTAGAGAACTGCAAAGAGAGAGAACCCTGATTTGCAGAGCCTCTGCATCCCATTTTGATCAGTAAATGCATGGGAGAAAAATACCTGCAGCCAAGGGAAAAATCACCCAAAAGAATTAGAAGAAATGGCCCTTGGAACTCATAAAGGGTCAGGAATAGCTCTTGTTACCATTAGCCAGATTGGAAAACCTCATAGTTCACAGAGCATCAGATAGAACATTCAGAAGTGGAAGAAAATTAGCCCTAAACTAAATGACATACTGGTCCTGCCTGAAAAAGCTCAAAAGCAAGATCCACAGCATCAAATTATTTCCAAGACACTTAACCATATCCCAAAACAAAGATAAAAAATATCTATAGGAATACAAAACATTCAGCACTTAACAAGGTAAAATTTGCAGTTTCTGGCATGTATCAAATATAACCAGGTATACAAAGAAACAGAAAAATATTATTCATAATGAGAACAACCAAATGACTCAAAACTGATCCAAAATTGACATGATTGTAGAAAAGAACATTAAAAATAATTATTACTGTATTCCATATATTGAAAAAGTTAGAAGAAAGGTCGAACATGCTAAGTAGAGACATGGGAGATACTTTTAATAGACCGAAATTGAATATATAGAAGTGAAAAGGACAACATCTGAGATAAAAAATACACTGAATGGTCTTACCTACAGTGTAAACATTGCATAAGAAAAACAAAAAGAGCAATAGAAACAATCCAACGTGACACACACAGAGAAAAAAAGACTTAAAAAAAATAAGCAGAAGATCAGTGAACCATGGGAAAGCTTCAAGCAGCCTAGTATCTATGTAATTGGAGTCCCTGAGGTGGCAGGACAGAAAAAAATATTTGAAGAAATAATAGCTGAAGTCAAGAAATTAGTAAGGACACTTCTATGTCTAGACAAGATGCAGTAATGGTGACTGAGTTCACAGAAAGAAAGAGAGGAGAGAAAGAGGGAAAGAAAGGAAGGAAGGGAGGGAGGGAAAGAGAGAAAGGAAGAAAGAAAGAAGGACAAAACCTATGAAACAATGGTTTTCAAGACACTGGCCTTCAGGAAATGAAGGACAGGTATTCCGAGAGCTGGGGAACAAGTGAGAGGCCTATGACTGCCTCAGGTCAGCTCTGAGAAAGCTTGCAGGACAGAGCCCTGAGGTCGAGTCTAGAGGATTCCATGAGTTGGGGAGATGAGGCTGAGAATCCAGGCACACGGCAGCTGATATTCATAGGTCGGCATATCAGAGTGGAGAGGGCCACGCCCACACAGAGCTCTGGAGCTCTTGAGTCTCACTTGAGCATTCATCAGAGTGCTGATCAGAGCATGCATGTGAGGGAACCACACACGTCCAAGGAAAGAGGCATCTGAAAGCATTAAGAGCGGCCGGTGCTGGCATTCACACAGGGCCAGGTAGGTGCCTACTCCAACCAGAGGACGGCAAAAACTCAAATTCACAGAGCTCTCTGTAGAGTATTCAGGAAGGTTGTGCCTCAGTCCTGTGGAATGAATTATTCCTAGACTGGTAGTAGTTTGGAACTAATTGTTTCTACACTACCCCTAGAATGATCACTGCTCTAAAACAGCCTAACAAATCATAAAACAGTCACTAAATCATAAAAGCAAGACTAAAAAGGATAAAACTCTTTCCTAGTAACTTGTTTCCAAGTAACTTACCTGTTGCCGAGTAACTGAACTCCATCACAGAACAAAACTCAAAAGATTTATAGGAATACAAAATATCCAGTATCCAGCAGGGTAAAAACCAAATATCTGGCACCCAATCAAAGATTTCCATATATAAAAAGAGGCAGGAAAACACAACTCATAATAACAAGAAGAGCAAGCAATTGAAACTGGCCCAAGACTGCCATTGAGTAGTTAGCAGAGAAGGGCATTAAAACAATTATTACAACTATATTCCATACATTCAAAAAGTTAAATAGAAGCATAGAATGTATTTTTTTTAATACCCAAATGAAACTTCTAGAGATGAAAACTACAATATCTGAGATGGAAAGATACACTGGATGGGATTAACAGTAAATTAGACATTGTAGAAGAAAAGTTAGTGAATTTGAAAGCATAGACATAGAAACTATCCAAAATACAGAAAGAAAAAAATAATCCAAAAGAATGACAAGAGCTACAATGACTTTGCTGGAGACATAACCGCCATGGGTCCTGGAGGCCTCCACACCCTTGCAGGTATTCCAGAATTGTGGGACCCTGGCAACATTTCTCCAGGCCATTTCTCAAGGTTGGATTTGCAGTGAACAAACCCTACAGATGAGGTCATTTCTACCCTTGAACCAAGAGCAGTCTTGCTTCTCCTTGCTAAAAAGTCATGAATACCCAAGCTAAATGTTTCTTTCCTGGAATGAAACCCTACTGTGTAAGCAGAGTTCCATTATGGGCCCTTCTCAGGACTCCAATGGGACTTGGAGATCATGGAGAACTGGCACAAGCAGAGAGTTAGATCATCTTCAGGGCCACAAAACAACTATCAATAGATTTAAAAGGATGCAAATCTTATAAAGTGTGCTTTCAGAATACAATAGAATTAAGTTAGAAATCAGTAACAAAAGTATCTCTAGAAAAATCCCCAGATATTTGGAAATTCAATAACATGTTTCTAGGTAACCCAAGAACCAAAGGGAAAAATCAAAAGGGATATTAGAGAGTATTTTTTTAACTGAATGAAAACAAAAGCATATTATACATATCAGAAGTTGCAGGATGTCACTAAGCAGTACTGAAGGGGAAATTTATAGCACTAAATACCTGTATTAGAAAAGAAGGATCTACATTAATGATCTCAGCTTTCACTTTAAAACACTAAGGGGAAGGAATTTACCCAAAGAAAACAACTTCTCAGATTCAAAAAGACATATGCACCCTTATGTTTATTGCAGCACTATTTACAATAGCCAAGAAATGGAAGCAACCTAAGTGTCCATCAGTAGACGAATGGATAAAGAAGACGTGGTACATATACACAGTGGAATACTATTCAGCCATAAGAAAGAAACAAATCCTACCATTTGCAACAACATGGATGGAGCTAGAGGGTATTATGCTCAGTGAAATAAGTCAGGCAGAGAAAGACAAATACCAAATGATTTCCCTCATTTGTGGAGTATAACAATGAAGCAAAACTGAAGGAACAAAATAGCAGCCTCCAAGAAGGGACTAGTGGTTACCAAAGGGGAGGGGTGGAGGAGGGAGGGTGGGGAGGGAGTGAGAAGGGGATTGTGGGGTATCACGATTGGTGCACATGGTGTGTGGGGGGCCACAGGGAAGACAGTGTAGCTCAGAGAAGACAAATAGTGAATCTGTGGCATCTTACTACACTGATGGACAGTGACTGCAATGGGGTGTGGGGGGGACTTGATAATAAGGGTGAATGTAATAACCACATTGTTTTTCTTGTGAAACCTTCATAAGAGTGTATATCAATGATACCTTAACAAACAAACAAACAAAAAACTAGGGGGAGAAAACCAGAGTAAAAAGTAAGAAAAGTAAGGGGAAAAAAAGGAAATAATAAGGATCAAAGTAGAAATCAATTAAATGTATAAAACAGAAACCCAGTAGAGATCATCAATGAACCCAAAGCTGGTTATGTGAGAAGATCAATAAAATTGGTATATATACTTGAAGCCACACTGATTGGGAAAAAATAAAGAAACAACACAAATTATCTAAATCAGTAATGAAAGAGTTGACATCACTATAGATTCTATGGATACTAAAAGAATACTATGTGAATATTATTAACAGCTAAATGCCAATAAATTCAATAGCGGTGGATGACACAAAATCCTTTAATGACAGAAACCGTCAAAGCTCACTCAAGAAGAAATAAAAAATTTGAATAGCCCTATATGTACTAAAGACACTCAATTCATAGTTTAAAACTCCCCTCTATGTTCCTGCAACACACAAACTCTTAAGGCACAGACGTCGTTCAGTGGTGAATTCTATCAAACATTTAAGAGATAATACCAGTTATACACAACCAGGAAATTGAAGAAAAAGGACTACTTTCCAACTTGTTCTGTAAGACCGATATTAGTCTGATACCAAAGGTAGGTAAAGACAGTACAAGAAAGCTATAGCTCAGTGTCTTTCATGAAAATATATGTAAAAAGCTTCAACAAAATTTTAGCAAATTGGATCCATTTTGATCTATTGGGATTTATTCCAGGAATTCAGGATTGGTTTAACTATTCAGAAATCAACCAATTTAACTCATCATATTAGCAGACTAAAAAAGAAAAACGATGTGGTCATCTCAGAAGATACAAAAAAAGCACTTGAAAGTCTAATATCCATTACTGATAGAACTCTCAGCAAATGAAATAGAAGAGAGTTTCCTGAACCTGATAAAGGGCATCTATTAAAAACAACAACTATAGATAACATTATACTTACTGTTGAAAAACTGAATGCTTCCCCACTAAAATCAGGAATAAAACAGTTATACCTGCTCTCACAACTTCTATTCAATATTAGACTGGCAATTCTAGCCTGGGCAATCATAATTGTCAAGAAAGAGAAATGGTCCAGATTGGAAAAGAAGAATAAAGCTGTGTTTATTCACAGTTATCATCTATGTAGAAAAAGCTAATAGAACTAAAATTAATTTATCAGTCTTGTAGGATACAATTAATGCACAAAAACCAATTGTATTAAGAGATCTCCAGGCTCAGATGGCTTCACTGGCAAATTCTAACAAATTTTAAAGAAATAACTTCAATCATACACAATCTCTTCCAGAAAATAGAAGAGGGGGGAACATTTCCCAATTCATTTTATGAAACCAGCATTACCTCAGTACCAAATCCACACAAAGGCAATATGAAAAAAGAAAACTACAGACCAATTTCTCCCATGAACATAGATGCAAAGCTCAATAAAATATTACCAAACTGAACTCAGTAGTGTGTAAAAAGAATAAAAACATTTGCAAATTGCATATCCAACAAAGGACTTACATCTAAAAAATATTAAAAACTCTCTTCATGAAACAGTAAGAAAATCAATCCATTGAAAAGGTGGACAGAGGTCTTGAACAGATAATTCACCAGAAAGGATATACTAATGGCAAATGAGCACATGAAAGAATGCTCAGCATCATTAGTTATCAGAAAAATGTAAATTAAAACCACAATGAGATACCATTACCCACATATAAGAATATCTAAAATCACAAAGTCTGAAAATATCAAGTGTTGGCAAGGGTATGGAAGAATTAGAATTCTCATACATTGTTGGTAGGAATATATACAACCACTTGGGAAAACAGTTTGACAGTTTCTTAAAAAGTTAAACATATGCCTAATGACTCATCCATTCCACTAAAGGTATTTATCCAAGAGAAAAGAGAGCACATCCATACCAACACTTGCACACCAATGTTCACAGCAGCCTTATTTGTGTTATTTCTAGACCTAAGGCATGGCTGGTATGACCCTGAAAATAATTTTCCAGTCCCAGAACTCTCTCTGCCTCCAAAGTGACTCACATGCAGAGGTAGATTTATTGAATCTTAAATTTCAGAGATCTTCACTTGCATGGCCTTTTCCAAGACTTTGTACTAAATTTCGAATTCATAATTTTGAATTCTTTTTTTCTTAAATAAGGCCCACCAAACTGAATAATCTACAGCTCCCTGAACTCATCCTATTTTTTGGAGGAAGAGGGTGTTGTAACTTCTACCCATCAGTAGCCCCCTCTGTCTTCTGTAGCTCCAGAGAAGACATCTAATCTGATTCAACATGATCACCTTTCAAATATTTTAAGATAATCAAAGGTACACATAAAGCTCTTTCCTACCATCTCATGACTTTGTTTTCCAGATCCTTCACCATACTAACATCTGTTAAGGGCTCTGTATGTAATACACAGTGTGGTAGTCATATTACATAAATTATCTCTTTAAATCTCCACAACCACTAGGAAACAAGAACTGTGATTCATATTTTACAATGAGGAAATAAGTTGAAGGGTTATGTAACACGTCCAAGGTCATGCAGCTCAAATATGAAGTAGATTATTACAAAACCTATACACTCAACAGCTATACCTTATTACCTTCTTAATTTTTTTTTTCCTGGACATACTACTGTATGTGAATGTGTGTGTGTGTATGTGTTTCTAAAATGTGATTTCCATGCAACCTTTTTGGAAAGGATTTGTTACTACCTATCAAAAACTGTAAATGTACTCTCAGACCCAGAAACTTTGTCCTTATGAATCCATCCTACAGATATGGACAAATGTCCATATTTGGGGGCTGACCAAGGAAGTCATGGAAAATTTCTAAATTTTGATGTCTGTGATTTAGAAATGAAAAGCAAGTTGCAAAAGTGGTTCTTCTGTGGGAGATAATTATATATGTCTATAAAATGTTTGTGTTTAGAAGAAAACACTCCAACCTGTTCTTATCAATTTGAAAGATGGGGAACTTTGGTTATTTATTTCATGCACTTTTGTACTATTTGTTTTTTACAGGGAGTATATGTTATATTTATAATAAATGATAACTTTTATTATTCCAGCTGTGCTCGATCCAGCTCAGGGAACAATATATCATGAAGACTGAACATCACATCTATTAATACAGTTTAACTTTGCATTTGATTTTTTGTCCGCCTACAGTTGGCTTCTATTGAACTTCTCATCAGTTAAGACACCAAGGTCTTTTTCACAGAACCAGAGAGCAGCATGAGTAATACAACAAGAGATAAAATTCAATCCAATTACTGTTACTTACTCTTAAGAACAGACTTAAAGCAACAAGAAGTCCTTGGCATTTTGAACATTCATTCATGCATCAACCCACATTCTCTTTCCTATTGATGATGTTTACAGTTTTCTTTAGTTTTCACGAGGTTTAGTCCCTTAAGAACGTGAAAAGGGACAGGTGGGTGGTGTGCAGATACAGCTGTTCAACAGGGCTTGGGGGTATCTCAATTTGTTTGGTTTTTATAAATGTATATTTACAAATGCAGTGCTTTCCCCCAGCCTTGCAATTAGTGTTGACAGATTCTTGTGAATCCTTTCATAACTTTTGTAAACATATTCACACATGCATCAGTATTTTTTTTAAACTTAAGTAGGATTCAACTATATAAGCTATGCAACTCCCTCTTTTTAATGTAGCACTGTATCTTGGATATCTTTCTGTATTGTTCATGCAGACCATTCTTCCTAAAGGCAGCATTACTTCAATAATGTTTAACTTCTTGACCACTAATCTTGATGTACATGTGGGAGGGTTGGGGAAATTTCAGAAGGCAAGGACAAGTCTGTCTGCTGAAAATTATGCCCAAATATTCCACAAATGGGAAAGCCATTGAGAGTGATAGACTTTATTTAAGACATAGATGCTGTTTCTGCAGATGACCTTTCCATCACAGACCAGCAAGCACCTGGACAGCACCCCTGTTGCAGGCATTTTTAGGGTCACCTTGCATTTGCTCAGTCCATTCAGGTGCTACTCTCAAGTCCCTGGCTCCTTCATCCCCTGGCCTTTTATTCCATCTCTTAGTATCTGCCTCAGTGCTTTGCTCTCCTCCAGACAATGCCTTTGGACACCCTCCCTGCCATCTGACTCTAGTTTCCCTATTGTCCATTTAGACAAATTTAAATGTTTAGGGAAGAGACCCTCTCCTTGACAGACTTGCCCTTTAGGATCCACTCAATCCAGGTTAGCCCCAGGAGAGCATTCTGGAATACCTGTGGGGTTTGGGAGGTTGGACAACACACAGGGTTAAGTTTGCCCTTACAGAAACATGCGCTTGTGTCAACTATTTTATACAGGCAATGTCTGAGGTGGACTTGGTGAGTTTGAGTTTAAGTTCTAGGTGAGATTTAATTTGGACTTCTTCAAAATGAGACTGCTTGGGTGGGTGAAATCTAGGATGTTAGATGACATAGGACAAAGCTATGGCTCAGAGAGGTAGGCCAAGACTTTGACATGCTTTGTTGTTATGTAATTATGTGTAAGACAGAGCTTGGGTGATGGCTGGAATACTTCTGAAAGACCTCTTTAATGCCATTGGCATATTTTTGGTTCCTAAGGGCATCACTGCCTGAATTTTGGATGTCGAAGTATGGAATTGCTGGTAAAAATATCTACCACATGTTGAGGGCATGCGATTTGCCAGGCACATTAAAAGTGCATCACTAATGTTAGATCTCATTACCCCCAGAATCTAGAACAGTTCCTGGCATATAGTAGATCATTGAAAAAATGATTGTCAAATCAGTAAGTTAATCAGTCCACAACTAGTAAATGCCTCAGTTAGGATTCAAACATAGATCTGGCTGATTTCAAACATCTTAGCCACTGTGTCATACAGCTTCTCTCAAAGACAGTAATCTCATTTTAGTTGGTTGATTCTGATCCAAGCTAGTCAAATGTCCTCTGAGGCAATTCTGGAATTTGGTATAATGATGTTCCCCAAGAGTGTATAAGGAAACTCAAGGCAAAAGAATTTGCCAAACATGTGCTTGGGGGAAGGTAGTTTCAACACCTGTTCTTGAATAACCAACCTCCCTGGGCCACTCCAATTTAGAAATACTCCCATATAAACAAGAGAGGAATTTGTAGAATTTTCCCCAAATAATCTCTGGCTCAGCCTAACAATTTAGACAAGGCAGGTCAAAAAGTTCACTTCTTTATTCAGCAAATATTTTTTTGAACAGTTCAAAGTACTAAGGACCATGGTAGGTGCTGGTGATACCAAGAAGAAGGCAAACTTCTGTCACTCACAAGGAGTTCAGAGACTAAAGGGGAGAGAGTCACACAAACGAAGGGCTACAGTACAATAATAATTTAATAGCTGTTATGTAAGTAAGTACAAATGCACAGGTGTACAGGGAGACAGAACTCAGGTCTGATCAGATGAGACTTTTCAGAGGCCATGGTGTTTGAACTAAGATGTGAAGTGTGAGCAGGAACTTTCCACGTACCTAAGCTGGGGTCAGTGTTTAAGAAAAAGCAACAACAGTTACAAAGGTATGGAGGCCTGTTAGAGTCCTGTGTATGAGAGTCTAATGGGAGGTGGCAAGGGGGGATAGCAGGAAATCACTGAACACATGGGCACATGGGCTGGTGCAAACCCTGAAGAGGGTACTTGTATACTACACTGGACAAGGCAGATTTGTTCTAAAGGCCAGGAGGAGCTACTGGAGAATTTACTCCGGCTCATAATTGGATTATTATGTTAAAAAGATCATTCCAGCAGCAAAGGACAAGATGGGACAGTGACAATGGAGATGGAGTAGAGGAAATGGCCACGAGAGACATTTGGAAAATAAAAGAAGATATTTTAAATAATTAGATGGAGGCAAAGGAAGATAGAGAAAGGAATCTAGGCTTCCTCCTAGTTCATGACCTGGTGAGTGGGAGGATGTACCATTCCTCGAGACAATGGAGGTAAGGCAGTGGTGGGTATGGATAATTCAGTTGGGCATATGTTCCATAGTCAGACACGATTTGTGATCTGGAGCAGAGGATGGAGCTCTGGTTAGAGTGAGGGATGTGGGAAGCATCAGCTCTGGCATAGGTGAAATTGTTCATTGAAAAAGTTCTGCTTCAGTATGTTTGTTTAAATGAAATTCCGTGCTCAGGACAAAGCCTATTGGTAGGACAAACTTTCATTAGTGGATATTCAAAATGATTTAATCAGGATGTGTGGATCTAACACATATACCAAAAGGTGAGTAGTTTTCCTTTGGTAGAAAGCCTAACATTTTTCTACTCTATTTTTGTCCTTTTCTCTATTTTGTATGTGCTATTGAGTAATATGCTTTCTTGTTTCTGAATGTTCATACAAATATGCTTGCTTTCTGGAAAACTTAAAATTCATTAGAATTTTTATTTCCTTTATCAAAAAGAAATCTTCCAATACATCTTTTAAAGACCAATTATACTATGAGTGTCCCTTTTCCAATCTCTAAAAATAGACCATGAGAGTCCAAACAAAATAAAAAATCAGGCAGTGGAGGAAATGTGGGAAGACTACAACTGAAGGACTATTAAAGTTCCCTCTTGGGAGATTTGGCAACAATAAAGGGAAGGATGAGTTTTGTTTTTACCTCTTAATCACAGAAAGTAAGCCAAGTTCCAAGTCCCCCTGTAATTTAGATCTTAAGGCAACTCAGCTGAAAATATGACAAGTGCCGTGAGGTTAAAGGCAGTCCAGTTTTCTCACTTGACAGAATTAGGGAATCAGGAAATCTCGTCTAACAGTGAAAGAGTAAATTCTCACTTGAAATTTTATTTTAAAGAGCACTTTGTGTTTGAGTTAATTGCCTTAGGTCTAAAGTTCTACAGCAGGAGAGGTACCCATTTCTTCTACTCCTTTCCAATATGAGAAATAAAGGAGATACAATTTTAAGAGAGGATTAGAGAGAGTGGAAACTTGGTGGTCGTGTATAGCTCTCTAATTTTACAGGTGAGGATACTGAGGCTAGAGATTAAGGGGCCTACCCGGGCTTTATCCATCACTGGTGTCTGGAAAGGCAGAGTCCTGTGGCAGACGAGAACTATTAGTGCAAGGATGACCCATCCTCTGCTTCTGCCCTGAGACCTCAGACAGCTTTAGTTACCTCCCTGAGCTAGATTTCCAGACATGTAGAAAATGAAAAACCTGGGTTATAAATTCTCTACTGTCACTTCAAATTTTCACATCCTGCAAGGGTTTTTTTCTGTTTGTTAGTTGGCTTTATTAATTTTAATTGCATTTACCTATTACCTATTTAATTGCATCACCTCCAAGTAGCTCAGAGACTAAAGGAGATACATCTAAAGCCAAACTTTATCCTGAGGGCATTTTCTGAAAAAAAGAAGAAAGTGGGATTTCGTGGGCATGCAGGTATAAAGCACAGAAGACAAAAGCCAGGGTATAGTCAGTACTGAAAGTTTGATACTAGACAATTCCTCAAAAGCTGAAACTCCAAAGGGGCATTTGATCAGTGAAAGGTGAACTAAAATGTCTGGCAGGATACAATATATAATGATTTGAGTTAAATCTTGGTGCTGAGTGAAAGGGAAAAAACTCTTCCTTAGGATTTCTAAATATAAGCTGGTCTTCACATTTCTTTGGACTTGCAGTCCAAAATCACACATCTAAAACTCTCAAACTGAGAACTTAGTTTAAAATGGTCATCAGATTAGTAAACTTGAAGACTCAGCAAAAGAATCATTCAAAGTTTAAAATAGAGAGAAAAGAGAATTTGGAAAACAAAAACAGCATCAGTGAATGGTAAGACATCTAGCAGCCTAATATACAAGTAACTGGAATTCTTGAAGAAGAAAGGTGAGGGGAGGAAACAGGAAAAATATTGGAAGAAATAATAGCTAAAAATTTGCCAAATTTGATAAAAACTATATACTCTTAGATCGAAGATACTCAGTGAAACTGAAGCACAAAAAACATGAAGAAAACCACATCAAATTGCTCAAAACCAGATAAAAAGATTTAAAAATTGACAGAGAAAAAAAGACATGTTATACACAGAGGAAAAAGACAGGTTACAGATTATAGGATTATAGCAGATTTTTCACTGGAAGCAATGCAAGTCAAAAGACAATGGAGCAATATCTTAAAGTATTCCAACAACATGGTAAACTTAGAATTCTATATCCAGTGAAAATATCTTTCAAAATGGAGGTAATAACTTTTTCAGACAAATAAAACCTCAAAGATTTTTTCACCAGCAAGAAAGATTAAACAATGTCCTTCAAACAGAAGGAAAATGATGTCAGATGGAAATATAGATCTACAAATAAATGTAGAATATTAGAAATCATGACAAAATGGATACACATACACTTTTTTCTTATTATTTATGTCTCTTTAAAAGAGGATTAGCAGTTTAGAAAAATAATAGCAAGTAGCATGGAGTTTAATATGAAAGTAAAAAGTATGACAATAGCAATAGGAAGGGAGACACAGAAGTACACTGTGTGAAGTGGATATATATGCTAAACCAGATATATATGTTAGACTCTGATAAGTTAAGGATGCATACTACAAGCCCTAAAGCAACCACCAAACTAACAAACCAAAGTTAGAGCTAAAACACCAACAAAGGAGATAAAATGGAATCATCAAAAACTCAGCTGATCAAAAAGAAAGCGGAAGAAAGCAGAAAAAGGAACAAAGAATGGGTGGAACAAGTTGAAAACAAATGAGTAGGTGACAGACATGAGCACCATACATCATAAGCATGTGAACAATCACATTAGATATAAATTCATTAAACTATATATAAATCTCTATCTACTTAAAAGTTAGAGATTATCAAACTGGGTAAAGAAGTGAAACTCAAGTATAGACCACTATATAAGAAATTCACCTTTTTTCCTTTTTTTCCAGTTTGAGATATAATTGATACATAAAACTGTATTCGTTTTAGGTGTACAGCATAGTGGTTTGATCTATGTATACATTGTGAAATGATCAGCACAATAAGTTTAGTCAACAGTCATCACCGCACATAGTTATACATTTTTTTTACTGTGATAAGAATTAAGATCTACTCTCTTAGCAGCTTTCAAGTATATAATATAGTAGTTGTTGTTAACTATAGTTAACAACTGTAATTAACTATAGTCACCATGCTGTACATTACATCACAGAACTATTATGTTATCTTATATAAACTGGAAGTTTGTACCATTTGATCACCTTCACTTAGTTCCTCCACCCCTCACCCTTCTTCCAACTCTGGCAACCATCAGTCCATTCTCTGTTTCTATGAGTTCAGTTTTTTAGATTCAACATATAAGTGAGATCATACAGTACTTGCCTTTTTCTGACTTATTTCACTTAGCATAATGTCATCAAAGTCTGTCCATATTGTTGCAAAAGGCAAGGTTTCATTCTTTTTTATGGCTGAATAATATTTGACTGTATAAATGTACCACATTTTCATTATCCATTCATCCATCAATGGACACTTAGTTGTTTGCAAGTCTTGGTTATGGTAAATAATACTACAGTGAACATGGGAGCATGGCTATCTCTGATTTTTTTCTTTGGATATGTGCCCAGAAGCAGAATTGCTGGATCATATGGCAGTCTTATTTTTAATTTGTGGCAGAAACTCCATACTGTTTTCCATAGTGGCTGCACCCCACCAACAGTGCACAAGTGTTCCCTTTTCTCTACATCTTCACTAACACTTGTTATCTCTCCACTCTTTGACACTGGCCATTCTAACAGGTTTGAGGAAATATTTCATGGTGGTTTTGATTTGTATTTCCTGATGATTAATAATGTTGAGCACACTTTTTAATATACTTGTTGTCCATCTATATTTCTTATTTGGAAAAAATGTTCAGTTCCTCTGCTCCTTTTTAAATTGGATTTTTAAATTTTTTGCTATTGAGTTGTATGAGTTTTTTAAATATTTTGGATATTAACTCTTTATCAGATATATGATTTGCAAGTATTTTCTTCCATTTAACAGATTGATTTTTCATTTTGTTGATGGAAGAAATGCACTTAAAGTGTAAAATCATAAAAAGGTTAAAAGTAAAAGCAAATTCCAGGAAGATGGCGGTGTGAGCAGGGGGGCAGAAATCTCCACCCAAAACCATATAAATCTATGAAAATACAGCAAATACAACTACTCCTAAAAGAGAGACCAGAATATACAGGACAGTGCACAGCCTGCACCTGCACCTGAGAGGACTCAGCACACCGCGAGGCGGGTAAGATACGGAGCCGTGACCCCGCGGGACCCGAGCACTCCCCAACCCCAGTGCACCAGTGGTAGGAGAGGATTCAGAGCTGGGAGGGAGTGGAAGCACAGTCCCGTGAAATAAACAGCTCCGGTGATCTGTGCTGGGAGCACTGACACACATCACGCAGTGCATTGGATATTGGAGAGGCAGAAGGTGTAGGTTTTGAGCTGGGAATGCGCCCGGGTTCGTGCAACCGGCGGCTGGGACAAGAGAAAAGCACGTGCTGTCTTTACCGGTCTTGGAGAGGTAGGGGCCCCAGTGAGGGAACACAAACGCCTCGGCACACTCAGCCCAGCGGGCTGGGAGTCCTGAGGAATTTTGGACCCCTTGGCTGGCGACTGGGAAAAGGTACCCACACTGAAAATTTACACAGAGAACAGCAGCCTCCCATTCGTGCCCACCCCAGCCAGAGCTACAAAGAGTGGCGTGGCAGTGGCTACGGAATAGTGGAGTAACAGCGCCACCTACAACATCCTTACAGAATCCACTCCCGGTGGGCGTTTTTTTTTCCCTTTCTTTTCTTTTTTCTTTTCTTTCTTTCTTTTTTTTTCTCTTTATTTTCCTCCTTCTCTTTTTTGTTTGTTTGTTTTTGTTTTTTTTCTTTTTTAAGTCTTAAACAGTCCAGCTGACATATGTGGCACTTACCAGCGACCACTTCCATCACCATGAAAAGACAGAGGAATATGGTACAGACAAAGATCACCCAGACCCAGACAACACCCGAGAGGGAACCTGAAGGGATGGAAATGCACAATCTTCCTGAAAAAGAATTCAGAATAAAAGTCATAACCATGCTGATGGATCTACAGAGAAATATGCAAGAGCTAAGGGAGGAACTGAAGGAAGTCAGGAAAGAAAATGCAGAAATGAGACAAGCCATCGACAGGCTTAGCAGCAGACTGGACGAGATGCAAGAGACTGTTAATGGAATAGAAATCAGAACAGGAACACAGAGCAGCTGAGGCAGAGTGAGATAAAAGGATCACTAGGAATGAAAGAATATTAAGAGAACTGTGTGACCAATCCAAACGGAACAATATTCTCATTATAGGAGTACCAGAGGAAGAAGAGAGAGAAAAAGGGATAGAAAGTGTCTTTGAAGAAATAATTGCTGAAAACTTCCCCATGCTGGGGAAGGAAATAGTCTCGCAGTCCACGGAAGCCCACACATCTCCTAACACAAGGGACCCAAGGAAGACAACACCAAGACACATAATAATTAAAATGGAAAAGATCAAAGATAAGGACAGAGTATTAAAGGCAGCTAGAGAAAGAAAAAATATCACCTACAAAGGAAAACCCATCAGACCATCATCAGACTTCTCAACAGAAACCTTACAGGCCAGAAGAGAATGGCATGATATATTTAATGTAATGAAAAAGAATATGGTATCCAGCACAATTATCATTTAAATATGACGGAGAGATTAAACAATTTCCAGAGAAGCGAAAGCTGAGAGATTTTGCCTCCCATAAACCACCTCTATAGGATATCTTAAAGGAACTGCTCTACAGGGAAGCACTCCTAAGGCTAAAAAGATGTCACCAGAGAAAATAAAATCATAGCAAAGAAAGCAGACCATCCAAATACTAACTAAAGGCAAAGAATAAAACACCTAGTATATAAAGAATGGAGGAGGAAGAATAAGAAGGGAGAGAAATAAAGAAACATCAGACTGTGTTTACAATAACTTAACAAGAATTTAAGTTAGATTGTTAGATAGTGAAGAAACAACCCTTGAACCTTTGGTAACCACGAATCTAAAGCCAGCAATGGCAATAAGTACATATCTATCGATAATCACCCTAAATGTAAATGGACTGAATGCACCAATCAAAAGACACAGAGAAACAGAATGGATAAAAAAGCAAGACCCATCTATATGCTGCCTACAAAAAACTCACCTCAAACCCAAAGATATACACAGACTCAAAGTGAAGGGATGGAAAAAGATATTTCATGCAAACAACAAGGAGAAAAAAGCAGGTGTTGCAGTACTTGTATCAGACAAAATAGACTTCAAAATGAAGAAAGGAGCAAGAGATAAAGAAGGACATTACATAGTGATAAAGGGGTCAGTCCAACAAGAAGATATAACCATTATAAATATATATGCACCCAATACGGGAGCACCGGCATATGTGAAACAAATACTAACAGAATTAAAGGAGGAAATAGACAGCAATGCATTCATCTTAGGAGACTTCAACACACCACTCACGCCAAAGGACAGATCAACCAGACAGAAAATCAGTAAAGACACAGAGGCACTGAACAACACACTAGAACAGATGGACCTAACAGACATCTACAGAACTCTGCACCCAGAAGCAACAGGATACACATTCTTCTCAAGTGCACATGGAACATTTTCCAGAATAGACCACATACTAGGGCACAAAAAGAACCTCAGTAAATTCAAAAATATTGAAATCCTACCAACCAACTTCTCAGATCATAAAGGTATAAAACTACAATTAAATTTTAGAAAGAAAACAAAACGGCTCACAAATACATGGAGACTTAACAACATTTTCCTAATTAATCAATGGGTTAACGACCAAATCAAAACAGAAATCAAAGAATATATGGAGACAAATGACAACAACAACACAAAGCCACAACTTCTGTGGGACGCAGCAAAGGCAGTTCTAAGAGGAAAGTATATAGCAATCCAGGCCAATTTAAAGAAGGAAGAACATTCCCAAATGAATTGTCTAAAGACACAATTACTGAAGTTGGAAAAAGAAGAACAAATGAGGCCCAAAGTAACCAGATGGAGGGACATAATAAAGTTCAGAGAAGAAATAAATAAAATTGAGAAGAATAAAAAAATAGAAAAAAATCAATGAAACCAAGAGCTGGTTCTTTGAAAAAATAAACAAAATAGAGAAGCCCCTAGCCAGACTCATTAAGAGAAAAAGAGAATCTATACACATAAACACCATCAGAAATGAGAAAGGAAAAATCACGATGGACCCCACAGAAATACAAAGAATTATAAGAGAATATTATGAGAATCTATATGCTAACAAGCTGGAAAACCTAGAAGAAATGGACTTCTTAAAAAAATACAACCTTCCAAAACTGACCAAACAAGAAACAGAAAAAACTAAACAGACCAATCATCAGCAATGAAATTGAAGCAGTAATCAAAAAACTACCCAAGAACAAATCCCCTGGACCAGACGGATTCACCTCTGAATTCTACCAGACATATAGAGAAGAAATAACGCCCGTTCTCCTTAAAGTTTTCCAAAAAATAGAGGAGGAGGGAATACTTCCAAACACATTCTTTGAAGCCAGCATCACTCTAATACCAAAACCTGGCAAAGACCTCACCAAAAAAGAAAATTACAGACCAATATCCCTGATGAACGTAGATGCAAAAATACTCAACAAAATATTAGCAAACCGAATTCAAAAATACATCAAGTGGATCATACACTATGATCAAGTGGGATTCATAGGGATGCAAGGATGGTACAGCATTTGAAAATCTATCAACATCATCCACCACATCAACAAAAAGAAGAACAAAAACCACATGATCATCTCCATAGATGCTGAAAAAGCATTTGACAAAATTCAGCATCCATTCCTGATTAAAACTCTCAATAAAATGTGTGTAGAGGGCAAGTACCTCAACATCATAAAAGCCATATACGACAAACCCACAGCTAACATCATACTTAACAGCAAGAATCTGAAAGCTTTTCATCTAAGATAGGGAACAAGACAGGGATGCCCACTCTCTCCACTGTTATTCAACATAGTACTGGAGGTCCTAGCCACAGTAATCAGACCAAATAAAGACATACAAGGCACCCAGATTGGTAAAGAAGTCAAATTGTCACTATTTGCAGATGACATGATATTGTACATAAAAAACCCTAAAGACTCCACTCCAAAACTACTAGAACTAATATCTGAATTCAGCAAAGTTGCAGGATACAAAATTAACACACAGAAATCTGTTGCTTTCCTATACACTAATGATGAGGTAACAGAAAGAGAAATCAGGAAAACAGTTCCATTCACAATTGCATCAAAAAGAATAAAATACCTAGGAATAAACCTAATGAAGGAAGTGAAAGACCTATACCCTGAAAACTACAAGACACTCCTAAGAGAAATTAAAGAGGACACTAACAAATGGAAATTCATCCCATGCTCTTGGCTAGGTAGAATAAATATTGTCAAAATGGCTATACTACCTAAAGCAATCTACAGATTCAACACAATCCCTATGAAAATACCAACAGCTTTCTTCAATGAACTGGAACAAATGAATCTAAAATTCATATGGAACCACAAAAGACCCCAAATAGTCAAAGCAATCCTGAGAAGGAGGAATAAAACAGGGGGAATTATGCTCCCTCACTTCAAGCTCTACTACAAAGCCACAGTAGTCAAGACAATTTGGTATTGGCACTAAAACAGACCCACAGACCAGTGGAACAGAATAGAAAATCCAAACATTAACGGAAACATATACAGTCAACTATTATTTGATAAAGGAGCCTTGGATGTACAATGGGGAGATGATAGCCTCTTCAGCAGCTGGTGTTGGCAAAACCGGACAGGTACATGTAAGAGAATGAAACTGGACTACTGCCTAACCCCGTACACAAACGTCAACTCAAAATGGATCAAAGAACTGAATGTAAGTCATGAACCCATAAAACTCTTAGAAAAAAACATAGGCAAAAATTTCTTAGACATAAACATGAGCGACTTTTTTATGAACGTATCTCCCTGAGCAAGGGAAACAAAAGCAAAAATGAACAAGGGGGACTATATCAAGCTGAAAAGCTTCTGTACAGCAAAGGACACCATCAGTAGAACAAAAAGACATTCTACAGTATGGGAGAATATATTCATAAATGATGTATCCGATAAGGGGTTGACATCCAAAATATATAAAGAACTCATTCACCTCAAGAAACATAAAGTAAATAATCCAGTTAAGAAATGGGCAGAGGACATGAATAGACACTTCTCCAAAGAAGAAATTCAGATGGCCAACAGGCACATGAAAAGATGCTCCACAACACTAATCATTAGAGAAATGCATATTAAAACCACAATGAGATATCACTCACACCAGTGAGGATGGCCAACATCCAAAACACAAACAACAAATGTTGGTGACGATGTGGAGAAAAGGGAACCCTCCTACACTGCTGGTGGGACTGCAAATTAGTTCAACCATTGTGGAAAGCAGTATGGAGGTTCCTCAAAAAACTCAAAATAGAAATACCATTTGACCCAGGAATTACACTCCTAGGAATTTACCCTAAGAATGCAGCATCCCAGTTTGAAAAAGACAGATGGACCCCTTTGTTTATCGCAGCCCTATTTACAATAGCCAAGAAATGGAAGCAGCCTAAGTGCCCATCAGTAGATGAATGGATAAAGAAGAGGTGGTACATGTACACAATGGAATATTATACAGCCGTAAGAAGAAAACAAATCCTACCATTTGCAACAACATGGATGGAGCTAGAGAGTATTATGCTCAGTGAAATAAGCCAAGCCGAAAAAGACAAGTACCAAATGATTTCACTCATATGTGGAGTATAAGAACTAAGAAAAAAACTGAAGGAACAAAACAGCAGCAGACTCACAGAACCCAAGAACGGACTAATAGTTACCAAAGGGAAAGGGACTGGGAGGATGGGTGGGAAGGGAGGTATAAGGGGGAAAAAGGGGCATTACGATTAGCAGATGTAATGTTGAGGCGGCATGGGGAGGGCTGTACAACTCAGAGAAGACAAGTAGTGACTCTATAGCATCTCACTACGCTGACGGACAGTGACTATAATGGGGTTGGTGGGGGGGACCTGATGAAGGGGGTAGTTTAATCACCATAATATTGCACATATAATTGTAGATTAATGATACCAAAATAAACAATTTAAAAAAAAGTAAAGGATGGATATGGTGTGGGGGAGGTCACGGGGAAGACAGTGTAGCAGAGAAGACAAGTAGTGACTCTGTGGCATCTTACTGCACTGATAGACAGTGACTCCAATGGGGTATGGGAGGGACTCGCTAATATGTGATGCTGGGGTTCTTGTTTGTGGTGTCGAAGAATGAACTTAGCAAACACCCAAGGTAGGAGAGCCAGGGTCGAGGCTTTTATTTAGAAATATAGTGAGAGGAAAGAGCTCCTGGCTTTTGCGTTGTCTAGGGGATTTATAGGCAGTTGAGGATTTTTTTTGGAAATTGAGGGCTTAGGGTCTAGACTTTTACCACCTGCCCTGCCCTCAAGGTGGGCTGGGTTATTGTCTGTTTGCTAGGGCTGTTTACAGTGAAGTCACGTGTTATTCTGAGATACCCTTGCGGAACAATCAAACATTCCAGGCGAAGTTGCTCCTGGCCTTTTGACCTTTAACTGATCTCACTGAAGATGTCTATATTCCTAGTCTGGTAACTTTACCTTAGAGAATTAGTGTGACCTTGACTTTGCATAATGCTGAACACAGAGTTTCCATAGGGACTTTAAATTGTTACATTGCTTTAACTGTAAGTATGTTGCCTTGCTTTTTCCAGAGGCCCTCACCCTAGTCTATCTAAGCCCATGGTCCCTGTCTCATATGGGTGAATGTAGTAACCACATTGTTTTTCTTGTGAAACCTTCATAAGAGTGTATATCAATGATAACTTAATAAAAAAAAAGATGCATAACAGATGGTCCATTGTAGGTTCTAAAAAAGAAAGTAAAGGATGAATATCAGGAATTAAAGGATCTGAGAGTTTTTACCCTATTTTAACATTACTCATCTAGTGTGCTTCCGTTTCATGGATGCTGGCAGAAGACATGATCCTACTGGCCAAAGATAAAGGACTTTGAGGCTCACATCAATAAAGTAGGCAGAGTATCATTTTTGCACCACTTTCCTGAGTTTCAAATACCAAATTCTTTAAATATCAGAAGGATAATTATAAAGGAAAAAAAAGTTTTCCTCCTTCTGTACAAGAAACAGTAAATATTTTCTATTTACTATTTACTTCTTCCTTATTGTGTCTTTCTTTCTTATGTATTTCTTTACTACTCACACAAAGCACTTCATTTCTGGTCCCCAAATGTGTGTAGAGTTCCCCCCACAACAACAAGCAAGTCTCCAATGCTAACTGGGTCGCTCAATTCTAACATTACTTGAAGATAGCATCAGATCCCACAGGTTAAGGGCTCAGTCCCACTCAGTCCCACAAGACTGCCCCTTTCTCTCTCTCTCTCTCTCTTCCTAATTCTCTCTCTCTCTCTCTCACACACACACACACACACACACACACAACTTCAGATGCCAGTTGCAAGCCCAGGTTGTCGCCTGTGCTCCTAACCAACTAGCTGTAGATCAGAGGTTCCAACAACCCCCTCTGTAGGTTCAATTAACTTGGTAGAGCAGCTCACAGAACTCAGAGAAACCCTTACTTTCATTGGCCAATGTAGTAAAAGATATAAAGGACACAGATGAGCAATCATACAGCAAGTTCTGGGAGGGTCCCAAGCACAAGACCTTCTGTCCCTGTGGAGTTGGGATGTATCACCAATCCCCAGTGTGGAAGTTTGCCAACCTGGAAGTTCTCTGAAGCCCATACTATTGGGACATTCTGGAAGCTTCCTCATACAGGCATGATCAATTGTTAACTCCATTTCCAGGCCCTCTCCACCAAAAATATCAAGCTTCTAATCACAGATTGGTCTTTCTGGTGACCAGCCCCCACCCAACCAGGAACCTACCCAGAGTCACCTCATTAGGACAAAAGATACTCCTAGTGGTCTTATCACTTGTCAGGAACAGGGTCAAGGACAGATATTTGACTAAGAGATGCTCCTAAGAGGCTTATGACTTAGAAAACTATAGGAGTTTCAGGAGCTGTGTCAGGAACCAGGGGCAGAGACCAATACATCTATTTTCTATTATCTCACCATAATAAAGGGATTTTATGAACAACTGATATGCAAATAAAAAACCATCAACAAACTTAGATTAAATGGATGGATTCCTTGAAAGACATAACTTATTAAATCTCACTCAACAAAAAGTAGATATCCTAAGTAGCCTGATTGAAGAAATTGAAATAGTGGTTTAAAACCTTTCCTCCAAAAAAATTTCAGACTCAGATTGCTTACCTAATAAATTCCACCAATTAGTGTTATAAGTTTGCAGGACACAAGATTGATGTACAAAAATTTATTGTATTTCGGTATGTTGTCAATAAACAATTAGAAAATGTAATTTTTAAATAATGGCATTAATAATAGCATCAAAAATATGAACTACTTAGGGATAAATGTGGCAAAATACATGTAGGGCCTAAACCCTGAAAACTACCAAAGTTTGTTTAGGAAGACCTAAATAAAAGGAGTGATACATTGTGCTCATAGGTCAGAAAACTCAATATTGTTAAGATGTACTTTCTCCCCAAATTGATGTATAGATTCAATGCAATCCCAATCAGAGTCATAGGCTTTTTGTAAAAATTGAAAAACTGATTACAAAAAACACACAGAAATGAAAATCTACAGCAGCCAGCCAAAACAAATTTGAAAAAGAAGAACAAAGCTGGACAGCTAACACTGTCTTATTTCAAGAATGGACAGACACATATGAGCAACTGATTTTTGACAAAGTTGCAAAAGTATTCAATGGAGAAAGGATAGTCTTTTTTAAAAAATGGTATCAGAACAATTGAAAAACCATATGAAAAAATGAAGTTCGATCTGTATACAAAAATTAACAATGGACCAAGGACCTAAATGTTTTTACATTAAGAACTATAGAACCAAAACCTATAAAATTTCTGGTTGAAAACCTAAAGAAAATTTGTTTGTCCTTTAGACAATATCTTAAAGAGAACACCAAAAGCATTATCCACAAAAGGAAAAAAATTGGTAAGTTGGACTTCATCAAAATTAAGGAATTCTGCTTTTCAAAAGACACTATTAAGAGAATGAAGAGACAAATTATAGACTGACAGAAAATATTTGCAAATCACATCTTCTAAAATACCTATATTTAGAATATGTAAAGCTGTTTCAAAACTCAATAATAAGAAAACAACTAATCCAATTAAAAAGTAAGCAAAATATTTAAACAGACACTTTAATGAAAATATAGGGGTGGCAAATAAGCATAGAAAAGGATGCATAACATCAGTAGTTGTTAGGTAAATGCACATAAGAGCACAACGACATAACATTACATCCTAGTAGAATGGCTAAAATTAGACAATATGCCAAGGGTTGGGCAAGATGTGAAAGAAGTAAAAATCTCACTGACTGCTGACGGAGAACAGTTTGACAGTTTCTTAAAAAGCTAAATATACATCTACCTTATGTTCCAACCAATCCATTCCTAGATTTCTACCCAAAAGATAGGAAAGCATATGTCCACACAAAGACTTATACGTGACTGTCCACATTTGTAATAGCCAAAAACTGAATATAAACTAAATGTCATCAGCAGGTGAATGGCTAAAATAACCATAGTATATCCATACTGTGGTAGGCTGAAAAATTACCCCCCAAAGACCTCCAAGTCAAATGCCTGGAACCTCTGAGTGTTGCCTTACTTGGAAAAAAGATCTTTGTATATATGATTAAGTTAAGGATCTTGCAATGAAGAGATAATCCTGGATTATCCAGATGAACCTTAAGTAGCACATGAGTAGTCTCATAAGAGACATGTGGAGGAGAAGACAAACAGAGGAGGTGGCAGGGCCTGGGATTGGAGTGACAAGAGTCACAGGTGAAGGAATACAGAAATCACTCAGCAAGGCTAGAAAAGGCAGGAACAATTTCTCCCCTAGAGCTCCTGGAAAAAGAGTGGTCTTGCTGGATTTCAGACTTTTAGCCTCCCAAATTGTCAGAGAATAAATTTCTGTTGTTCAAAGCCATTCTGTTTGTGGTAATTTGTTACAGAAGCCCCAGGAAACTAATATACATACAAAAGAATATTGTTCAATAATAAAAAGGGCCGGACACATGATAGCACAATAATACTGCTAAATCTCAAAATAATTATGCCAAATGAAAGAGGCCAGACCAAACCAAAAACAAACAAAAAGAGTACATACTGCATGATTTATTTCACTTACATAAGATTCTAGAAAATGCAAACTATTGTGACAGAAAGCAGAAAAGTATTTCCTTGGGGATGGGAAAGGGCAGAAATGGGATATTGCAAAGGGGCACCAGAAAACTTTTGGGGGTAATATGTTCATTATCATGGTCACCAATTTCTAGTGACTACAGTTACCTGGTAGAAATGTTATGTGGAGGATCACACACCTTAAGCACTAGTGTCAAAAAATTCCCATGAACCAAATTCAGAAGAATGTGAGCACAAGTTCCAAAATCACAAAACACGTAAGAAAATAAAGCAGAAGCAAGAGCTCACAGAAAAAAAAAATTAGGCATCAAAACCAGACTTACTAACACTTCAGATATTGGAATGATTGAAATCAGAATATAAAACAAAATACGCTTAGTATGTTTAAAGAAATAAAGGAGAAAATTACAAACATGAGGAAGACATAAAGGACTAAAAAGTAACTAAGAATATTGTTGAATAACAAAATAAACAAACTTTTCTTTTCAAGTATACAACAATTGGAAATTAAAATCCAAAGAAATTTAACAGCAGATTAGACAGAGCTAGAAATATACTGCTGTAGGCCAAATAATATTGTCCCCCCACCCCATGTGCTATGCCTTAATCCTTAGAACCTATGAATATGTTATATTACATGAAAAATGCAGATGGATTTTGCAGATGAAATTAAGGGTATAGATCTTGAGATGAGGAGATTATTCTGGGTTATCTTGGGGAGCCCAATGTAATCATATGAACCTTTAACAGTAGGAGAACTTTTCCCAGCTAAGGGCAGAGAGAGATGCAGCAGAAGACAGACAATGGAGAGATTACAAGTGTCAGAAAGACTCAGCCTACTGTTGCTGGCTTTGAAGACAGAAGAAGGTTACCATGAGCCAAGGATGACGGGCAGCTTCTAGAAGCTGAGAACAATCCCTGATTACCAGCTAGCAAGAAAGTGGGGATGTCAGTCCTACAGCCATATGAAACTCAATTCTACCAACAACCTGAATGAGCTGGAAACAGATTCTCCCCTGCAGCCTCCAGAAAGAAACACGATTCTATCAACACCTTAATTTCAGCTTTGTGAGAGGTGGGCACAGAAATCCTCAATGAGTTTCTGACCTGATGATTAGTGAGATAATAAATTTCTGTTTTTTAAAGCCACTAAAGTTGTGGTATTTTGTTATGGCAAAAGAAGACTAAAACAGATGCTGTAGAGAAAATAAACAGCCATCAATAGGAGAGTGATGTTATATAAAAAATCCAGAATGTGACAAGGAGAGGAGACAGAAAATATGCAAGTTTAAAAAATATGGAGGAGAGTTGAGGCAGTCTAATATATTACCAGTAGAAGTTGTGGGAGGACAAAATAGAGAATTGGAAAGAGGCAATACTTCAGAAAATAATTACATAAGATTGTTCCAAATAATGAAAGATCCTACTCCTCAGATTTAGGAAATTCATTGAATCTCAAGCAGAATAAATGAAAGGAAATCCATACCTACTAGACACATCATAGTTAAACCATAGTTCACCAAAGAGAAAGAGATCTTAGAAGTCACTTAGAAAACCCAGATAGATCAGCACAAAGAAACAATTAGATTCACAACGGTTTCCCAAAGGCAACAAGGGAAAACAGAAGATGGTAGTAGAGTATGCAAAAGTGTAAAATCAATAACACTTTATTTAAAGTATTATAAGAAATTTTACATCAACCTAAATTACATTCAACAAAACCGTTTTTGAAGAATGAATTTAAATTAATGACACTTTCAGGAGAAGCAAAATCTGAGAGAATTTGTTATCAATAGGCTTTCGCTGAAGGAAATTCTAAATGTACTTCAGACTAAAGGAAAGTCAGCACAGTCAGACAGTCTGAGTCTCAAAGAAAGTCAGCAAGAAAGTACACCCCAAAAAGTGACAAATATGTAGGAAATCTTTTTTATTTATTATTTATTTTGGTATCATTAATGTACAATTACATGAGCAACATCATGGTTACTCGACTCCCCCAATTATCAAGTCCCCACCACATACCCCATTACAGTCACTGTCCATCAGCGTAGTAAGATGCTATAGAATCACGACTTGTCTTCTCTGTGTTATACAGCCTTCCCCGTGTCCAACCCCCCCGCTAAATTATGTGTGCTAATCATAACGCCCTCTTTCCACCCTTATCCCTCCCTTCCCACCCATCCTCCCAGTCCCTTTCCCTTTGGTAACTATTAGTCCGTTCTTGGGTTCTGTGAGTCTGCTGCTGTTTTGTTCCTTCAGTTTTTTTCTTTGTTCTTATAATCCACACATGAGTGAAATCATTTGGTACTTGTCTTTTTCAGCTTGGCTTATTTCACTGAGCATAATACTCTCTAGCTCCATCCATGTTGTTGCAAATGGTAGGGATTTGTTTTCTTCTTATGGCTGTATAATATTCCATTGTATATATGTACCACATCTTCTTTATCCATTCATCTACTGATGGACACTTAGGTTGCTTCCATTTCTTGGCTATTGTAAATAGTGCTGCAATAAACATAGGGGTGCATCTGTCCTTTTCAAATTGGGCTGCTGCATTCTTAGGGTAAATTCCTAGGAGTGGAATTCCTGGGTCAAATGGTATTTCTATTTTGAGTTTTTTGAGGAACCTCCATACTGCTTTCCACAATGGTTGAACTAATTTGCAGTCCCACCAGCAGTGTAGGAGGGTTCCCTTTTCTCCACATCCTCGCCAACATTTGTTGTTGTTTGTGTTTTGGATGTTGGCCATCCTCACTGGTGTGAGGTGATATCTCATTGTGGTTTTAATCTGCATTTCTCTGATGATTAGCGATGTAGAGCATCTTTTCATGTGCCTGTTGGCGATCTGAATTTCTTCTTTGGAGAAGTGTCTGTTCAGATCCTCTGCCCATTTTTTAATTGGCTTCTTTGCTTTTTGTTTGTTGAGGTGCGGGAGCTCTTTATATAATTTGGATGTCAACCCCTTATCAGATATATCATTTATGAATATATTCTCCCATACTGTAGGATGCCTTTTTGTTCTACTGATGGTGTCCTTTGCTGTACAGAAGCTTTTCAGCCTGATATAGTCTCACTTGTTCATTTTTGCTTTTGTTTCCCTTGCCTGGGGAGATATGTTCATAAAAATGTTGATCATGTATGTCCAAGAGATTTTTGCCTATGTTTATTTTTAAGAGTTTTATGTTTTCATGACTTACATTCAGGTCTTTGATCCACTTTGAGTGACTTTTTTGTATGGGGTTAGACAATAATCCAGTTTCATTTTCTTACATGTAGCTGCCCAGTTTTGCCAACATCAGCTGTTGAAGAGGCTGTCACTTCCCCATTGTATGTCCACAGCTCCTTTATCATATATTAATTGACCATATATGCTTGGGTTAATATGTGGACTCTCTATTCTGTTCCACTGGTCTATGGATCTGTTCTTGTGCCAGTACCAAATTGTCTTGATTACTGTGGCTTTGTAGTAGAGCTTGAAGTTGGGAAGTGAGATCCCCCCTGCTTTATTCTTTCCTCTCAGGATTGCTTTGGCTATTCAAGGTTTTTTGTGGTTCCATATGAATTTTAGAACTATTTGTTCCAGTTTGTTGAAGAATGCTGTTGGTATTTTGATAGGGATTGCACTGAATCTGTAGATTGCTTTAGGCAGGATGGCCATTTTGATAATATTAATTCTTCCTACCCAAGAGCATGGGATGAATTTCCATTTATTAGTATCCTTTTTAACTTTTCTTAAGAGTGTCTTGTAGTTTTCAGGGTATAGGTCTTTCACTTCCTTGGTTAGGTTTATTCCTAGGTATTTTATTCTTTTTGATGCAATTGTGAATGGAATTGTTTTCCTGATTTCTCTTTCTGTTACCTCATCATTAGTGTATAGGAAAGCAACAGATTTCTGTGTGTTAATTTTATATCCTGCAACTTTGCTGAATTCAGATATTAGTTCTAGTAGTTCTGCAGTGGATTCTTTAGGGTTTGTTATGTACACTATCATGTCATCTGTAAACAGGGACAGTTTGACTTCCTTACCAATCTGGATGCCTTTTATATCTCGGTGTTGTCTGATTGCCGTGGCAGCGACCTCCAGTGCTATGTAGAATAAAAGCGGGGAGAGTGGGCATCCTCGTCTTTTCCCAATCTTAGGGGAAAAGCTTTCAGCTTCTTGCTATTAAGTATAATGTTAGCTGTGGGTTTGTCATATATGGCTTTTATTCTGTTGAGGTACTTGCCCTCCACACCCATTTTGTTGAGAGTTTTTATCATGAACGTGTGTTGAATTTTGTTGAATGCTTTTTCAGCATCTATGGAGATGATCATATGGTTTTTGTCCTTCTTTTTGTTGATGTGGGGGTGATGTTGATGGATTTTTGAATGTTGTACCATCCTTGTGTCCCTGAGATGAATCCCACTTGATCATGGTGTATGATCCTCTTGATGTATTTTTGAATTTGGTTTGCTAATACTTTGTTAAGTATTTTTGCATCTATGTATTAGGCAATCTTAAAAAAAAACTATGGAAAAAAAATAGTAATGTCTTGATGGTTAAAAAATCAGGACTGAATATGCATACAATGGAATATTATTATATCATTTAAGTACAAAATATAATTATAATAATGATATTTTTATAAGTATGATAAGTTGAGTAAGTGCAGAAGGGACTATATGCAGCCAATGAAGCCTAAAATATTTACTATCCTACCCTTTACAGGAAGAGGTTGCCAACTCCCATCCTAAAGAAAACACACAAGTAACTGAAACACAATTCCATTTTCGTTTTATAACCCAAAGTCACTTGATCTTACAAAGATCCAGTATCATGAGAGAAATCAGTGTTAGAGCATTTAGGACTGCTTGCATGAATGCAGAGGCATGTGTCTGGAAAAATCCTACATAGAAATCTGTATTTCAACATTGACCATATTTTTCCACCATCAACATTTTGAAAAATTTGAATATGGAAGCATCATGTTGATTAAAAGGAAACCAAATCTGCCACCCCACACCAATTAGGATGGCAACTATGTGAAAACAAAAACAAAAAACAAAAACAAACCACATTCAGAGAATAGCAGTGTTAGGGAGGATGTAGAGATATTGTGCACTGCTGGCAGGAATGTAAAATGGTGCAGCTGCTCTGGAAAACAGTATAATGCTTACTCAGAAAATTACCTATAGAATTACCATATGATCCAGAATATGCCTAAAATAATTGAAAGCAGGAACTTGAAGAGATACTTGTACACCCATGTTTATACCAGCATTATTCACAAGAGCTAGGAGGTAGAAGCAACTGGAGTGTCCATCGGCAGATGAATGGATATGCAAAATGTGATATATACAGAATGGAATGTTATTCATCTTTAAAAAGGAAGGAGATTCTTACACATGCTACAACATAAGTGACCTTGAGGACATTATGCTAAATGAAATACCACATACAAAAGAGCAAATCCTGCATGGTTCCACTTATATGAGGTCCCTAGAAGAGTCTAATTCATAGAGACAGAAAGTAGAATGGTGGCTGCCAGGGCTCAGGGGGAGGAAGGAATGGAGAGTTATTGTTTAATGGGCATAGAGTTTAGTTTTGTAAGATTAAAAGGTTCTGGTGATGGTTGCACACCAATGTGAATGTACTTAATGCCACTGAACTGTATACTTAAAACTGGTTTATGTGGCAAATTTTTTGTAATGTGTATTTCATGTCATGTGTATTTTACTCCCCTCCTGCCCAAAAAATCAAGATGGAAACTAAAGACATGACAACAGTAGCATGTAAGCCAAGAACAGGCACCCAGTGTGCAGTGGTCTGAGGCCCTGCACTGTCTGGGGGGAAGATAAAGATGTGTAACTTTAAAGTTGACAGTTTACATATCATATTGAAATCCCCATGTAACCACTAAAAGAATGTAAATACAGTGTATAAAAACAGCAGCAGACTCACAGACATCAAGAAGGGACTACCAGTTACCAAAGGGGAGGGGTATGGGAGGGCAGGTGGGGAGGGAGGGAGAGGGTATTCAGGGGTATTATGATTGGTACACATGGTGTGGGGGGTCACCGGGAAAACAGTGTAACACAGAGAAGACAAGTAGTGACTCTGTGGCATCTTACTACACTGATGGACAGTGACTGCAATGGGATATGGGACAGACTTGATAATATGGGTGAATGTAATAACCACAATGTGGTTCATGTGAAACCTTCATAAGAGTGTATATCAATGATACCTTAATAAAAATAAAAAATAAAAAATAATTAATTTTTTTAAAGTGTATAACTTTCAAAGTAGTAAAGGGGAGAAGTTAGATTGAGGAAAAAAAGCTAAAAAGGTAAAACATATTAGAACAAGTTTGAATGTTGAGGGAAAGAATTCAGGAGAGAGGGGAAGAGTGGTGTTTCCAGGGAGAAATGGGAAATACAGAGCAAGGTCTCTGGGAAGGGGGACGGGAAGGGTGGGACAAAGAGTGCACGTGGAAGGGGCGGGGCCTCACTAGGGAGGCCGGATCATGGAGAAGGTGCGTCAGATACCAGCTTGCTTGAGGGCTTGGTCCCGGGAAGATGAGGCATTTGTGTCTGATGGCTTTTGAGTCACCTATGAAGTGTATGAGGCAAAGGACATCTGCTGAGAGTAAGAGTGGGAGGAGAAGGTCTGCTAGAGTTGTGAAATTTGCCCAGTTAAGGCAAAAGTACCACAAATGGAAAGAGACAAACTCCTCCCTTCACCATTAGCCACATATCTCCTAGACTGTAGAGACATTTAGAATCACAACTGAGCCTGACTTGCAGTGAGAAAATGGAAGATGAAACCTCCCATTTCATTTTTGCTTCATTAGCCACACAACTTTCCTATTTTGCAAACAGCCTTGTCAAGTTGTCAAAGAACTAGGAAAGTTTGGTATCTTAGAGCCTGGAGGAAATTGTAAATCATTTGTACAGATGTGAAAGTCCCAGATGTATTAGTCCAATTTTTCTTCCCCAGCTCTTTGCTTTATTAATTAATTTTATTGAAAAAGAAAACTGTGGTAACACAAGATGATGAGCAGTTAGCATTTCTGCAGGATATGTTTTTATTGAGTTCAAAATAAGATACATCGTCTTAACCATTTATGAGGGTACAGTTCAGTGGCACTGACTACATTCACGTTGTCGTATAAACATCACCGCCATCCATACCCAGAACTTTTTCAATTTCCCAAACTGAAGCTCTGTGCCCATGAAGCAGGATTAAACAGAATATCACTCTTAACCCACACACCGACTAGCTCAGCAGCATCTACATGCAGAACAACAGGGGCTCAGGCCCCCTCAGGGCATCCCACAGTTCTCTTTGCGGAACTTAAAGGGGGCTGATTCTCGCACAGCTGTGTGATTCACACAGCAATTCGTTAGCTTCTCTTGTGCATGGTGCCAGGCCTGCCCTTCCTCTGCCTGTGGAATGGCCCTGAAAGCCCCTTCCAGTGACTGCCCATCCAGCACCGACCTCCCAGCCCCAGTACTTCCAGGACTTGGGATGTCAGAGCACTGCCTGGTTCTGGGCAGAGGTCAGGAGATGGACTTTCATTCTACTCCATGTCTGGAGCCCCACATAGCTTTGCTTGAAGCTAGATTCTCTGTCACTGGAGAGTTCTTTCTACTTCCAGGTTTCCCTATCCTGCCCAGGCATTGCAAGACTCCTTTACTTGGTTCAGTTTATAAACACGAAGCCAGTCTATTCTTTCCCTCCTCTTTTTTCTTCGTGCTCCCTCTCCAACCTCAACCTCTTCTCTCTGCCTCAATTACAAAACACAGTGTCCAACTGCATACTAGCTGAGGCAAACTGATGTGTGCATGACCACATCTACATGTGTGCCTATGGGTGAAGGGGTGGGTGGAGGAGGGGAGAGAGGCGAGTTGTGACATGCCCTGGCAACAGCCAATCCAAAATGCCCCAAATGCACTGTCACCCATGAATTACCCTTGGGACCAGTTGCCTTTGTCTCTCAGAATCTTACCTCCATCTGCAAGATAAGTAAAGTGAAATTTTCTCGTATGTGGTCTTGAAGAGTTTCCTACGTTCAGAAAGCTAGTTATTGCTTCCATTTATTTTTCTGTTGTTTCCTTCACTGTAAGACTAAACAGTATCAAAAGCACTCTGATTTCTTTCTGTAACTCTATTTCTAATGTTAGACAATATTGTATTTGTAAAACAAAAATAAAATTATAGGCCTTGGAACTTGAATACACCTTTAGAGAGCAATACAATCCCAAATTATATAGATCAAGAAAATGTGGCCAAAGGGTTTAGGTGACTTTGCAAATGTCATATAACTGGTCTTATGACACCAAATGAAATGCTCTTCTCAGTACATTGTACTGTTATCTAGATTTCAGATATTTTATGTGAAAACAGTTTCTCAACCATTTTTTCATGATTTTGCCCCCAAGGAGCCTATTTTAGTCTTTTCCCTCCTAATTCTGCCCCTCCCCCATGAAACTGAGTATCAAAGATAATCTGTATGTCTGTTTATACACTGTATGTGTATCTGTGCTTTATAATAAATAGAGTAAGATCTTTTTTGCCCCTTCATTGAGAATGAGTGTGTTAAAGTGATACAGAGTGCTGTAAAACGTGTAATTCTAAAAACCACCGATTCCAAAAACAAATAGAAAAACCTTATTTTATGTTAGGACATGTTCCACTACAATTAATAGAAAATTTGGCTAGATGTCCCTTCAATAATGAGGAAAATATAGAGCTAGGGCTCATAAAAAGAAATCCAGGGCTAGGAGTTTCAAGATTAGTTAATCCTTTATTCTACTGTAAATTGACATTTCTTAATTAATAGACTTAGTTTTGAGCAGTTTTAGGTTGAGAGAAAAGCTGAGCTGAAAGTACAGACAGTTCCCACCTACTCCCTCCCCCACCCCTGCACCCCCATCCTGGGCCAACAGTTACCCCTGTTATTAGTATCTTGTGTTGGTGCAGTACACTTGTTGTAACTGATGCACTATTAATACATATTATTATTAACTAAAATTAACTAAGTAATTTACAAAGGGTTCATACTTAGTGTTGTACATTCTCTGGTTTTTGACAAATGTCTAGTGACAAATGATGTGTATCTATCATTATAGTAGCCTGCTGAATGGTTTCACTGTCCTAAAAACCTCTATGCTCCACCTATTCATCTCTCCCTCCCTTGAAATCTCTGTCAACCTCTGATCTTTCTACTGTATCAATAGTTTTGCCTTTTCCAGAATGTCATGTGGTCTGAATCATATAGTATGCAGCCTTTTCAAATTGGCTTCTTTCACTTAACAATATGCATTTAAGATTTCTCCATGTCTTTTGTGGCTTGATAGCTCATTTCTTTTTATCACTGAGAATATCCTATTGCCTGGATGGACCACAATTTATTTATCCATTTACCTACCAAGGGACATCTTGCTTGCTTCCAAGTTTTGACAGTCGTGAATAAAACCGCTATAAACATTCATATGCAGGTTTTCATATAGACATAAAGCTTTCATTTAGGTAAATACCAAACACTACTGTTGGATCATTTGGAAAAATATACTCAGTTTTTGTAAGAAATGCCTACACTGTCTTCCAAAGTGGCTGTACCATCTTGCATTTCCACCAGTAATGAATGAGAGTCCCTGTTGCTCCACATCCTTACCTGCATTTGGTGTTGCCACTGCTTTGGATTTTAGCCATTCTAACAGATATGTAGTGGCATTTCCTTACTTTAGTTTGTGATTCCCTAATGACATGTGATGTAGAACATCTTTTCCTATGCTTATTTGCCATCTGTGTATCTTTCTTGAAGTGTCCAAGCAGAAAATGATATTTTGCCCATTTCTAAGTTGGGTTGTTTCTTATTATTGAGTTTTAAAAATTCTTTATATATTTTGGATACCAGTCCATTATCAGATACCTTTTGCAAATATTTTCTCCCAGTCTGTGGCTTGTCTTTTCTTTCTCTTAGTAGTATATTTCACAGAACAGAAGTTTTTAAAATTTTAATGAAATCCAACTTACCATTTTTTTCTTTCACAGATGGTACTTTTGGTATTGTATTTAAAAACTCATCAAACCCAAGGTCACCTAGATTTCCTCTATGTTATTTTTTAGGGGTTTTACATTTTCTCATTTTACATGTAGGTCTGTGATACATTCTATTTTCTTTTTTGATTAATGCTGTCCACAATTTCCCATTTTAATTATTGCCTTGGTGACTATTCTCCATTTTGCACTGTAAACCTGTGCTCTGAAAATTCAGTTTCCCTGTTACTTTTTATTCTACTGTTTTCCTCCTTCCTTCCCATAAATATTTCTTCTATAATAATCCATCTGTATTGTTAGGATTCATTTAGTAACTTCTTGAATCACGAGCATATATGCAATTAGTAAATTATCAAAGATTCCTCATTTACAATAGGAACTATTTGAGTCCTTAAAAGAAACTAACCTAATTCATACCAACTCAGTATTTATTACCCAACCCATGTGAAACTGCACAGCTGAAAAGCTCTGACGATTCCTGAAAGGCCCTTAAAATGGAACATTCAAAGAAAGCATGGCGTTCTACATGAGCTTGCGCTGGTATCGGGCTGTTAATGAGGCCGCGCTTGCCCTTTGCAGCCTAACATGTATGGCGACAGGTGCAGAAACTACAAATAGCCTTGGCCTAAGAATGGAAAAAATGATAAGCCGCGGCCAAGGCTTTTCAAAGTGACTTCATGACAGGAATGCAAGGGACTGGCCTGAGGATACAGAAGACCGCGGTACGGGCCAAGGGCCGCCAGCGCAGAGGACTGGCTCCCCTGTGGCCGCTTAGACTGGGACGGTGAAGTCCCACTCGCTTCTGTGGTGGTGCTGAGATCCCGAGTCCCCACGGCGTGCCCTACAAACACCAGCTTCTCCGCGACGAAGTCCCCGTTGGTCTCTCATCACACCAGACGGCCGCTGGGACGGCCCGTTTCCCGGGCCAATCAGGCTGCGTGGGCCGTGCTGGGTCTGAGGCCGGCCGTGGGAGGCAGAAAGCTGCTCAGCTCCCCTGTCGGCCTTACCGTATCACCTGGAGGCCGAGGAAAGGGCCGCGGGCAGGGGATTTAGGAGCCCCGGTTTTAATCCCAGCTCCACTTGTCGACTCATTGAACCCTTTTGGCATTTTCCTTTCCTCGTCTTTAAAACTGGGGTATGAGCTGGCTTTACCGGGAAGGTGACTATGAGTAGTTTACTAATGAAACAGGCCTTCAGTGCTCTGCAAATTTTTCAGTGCATAAAGAGAGCTAACCATGAACGCTAGACCCCACTCTGCCTCACGCTGTCCTTTATTCCTCATGCTGTGAGATGGTTAGGTCACAGGATCCCTAAAATGGCTTCCATTCGGAGACCTGTCCCTGCAATCTGTCAGAAGGCAGTGTTCTCAAACTTGAGCTTGAGACAGTCACCTGCAGGGCTTGCTAAATAAAACCCAGATGGTGGCCCAAAACTGGGCATTCCTAACACGTTCCCGGGTGTGGCTGATACTGCTCTCCAGGGTGCCTAACCCCTGAGAACCACTAGCTTGGGGCAGTTGAGAAAACTCTGTTCAAAGGAAAGTTGGTGAATAAAGTGTATTCGTAGTCTGGGCTGTTCCATGGCCATGCAAGTCCTACAGGCCCCCACGCCGCTAGGAAGGGTCTTACCCTTGGGTTAACGCTCTGTTGTTAACAACCACTTGGAATTCTTCATTTCTGAACAAGGTAAATTGTGTAGCCAGTCCTGTTCATAGTTTTGGTGTTAACAAATAAACTTTGGGTAAATGAACAAATGTCATTTTGGACAGGCACCTTAAAAACTATGAGGAACCTTTAAACTGCTTCTACACCCAACGAAATAGGCTTATTTAGAAATTATTTTTTTAGTTACAGGTGTTTTGCCAGTCTGCTAATCCACCCAGCAGACACGTGCAGGCAGCCCTCAGCCAAAACAGGGCAGGGTGCCGTCCAGTCCTGTCCTTTGACGCCGAGCACTTCTCCCCTTCTTTTGCTCCCTCCTGTCCCCTGAACACCAGGGGCCCAGGCTTCCTCTCTGCCCCAGGCAGAAATGCCTTAACAGGCTCTAAGCAGGAGAGTCTTCATTTCAGAAGAAGAATACCTCCAGGGAGAAAGCAATGTTAGTACGCAAACATACATATTTCTTAAGGGTGGAGGACTCCCCCTTTGAATCTTAGCCCAAGGAGCCCTGTCTCTGAAGCCTTTCTCTCAGCTCAGGCATCCTCAAGATCTTACCCCTAAGAGGAAAGATACTTCAGGGCCCCACCTGAAAACACACACAAGTGAGATCAGCTGCAGGACCGAGCCGGCTGTGAGTGGGGTCATGGCTCAGGAAGCAACAGTGAAGACATCCACTTCTTTTTTTAGGATGGGGTTTCCTGCACTGGCCTGCCTCCCAACCTGTTTTCTTTTTGGTCAGAGCTGATAATAGTACTTGGGTTTTATACAGTCCTGTAGTGGCATGTCAACAATGTAGGGAAGTATAAAGCCAAAATCCAATTAATTTTGTTTGCCGAGGGTAACTGGCATTTAACTGATAGAAACAAGACAACCTAGACAATGCCAAGAGGACAAAAAGAAGGGGCGATTGAAAGAGCCATGGCCGAAATTAAGGATTTATCAGACTGACTGAGAAAGGTTCTTGGTCTCCCAGGTACCTAGGGGACAGGGGGCATGCTCAATAAGAATGGAGTGATTTTGCCAGTGTTGAAGGCACCAGACTTGGTAAAGGGTGGCTGGAATGATGAGATGTTAGCAGCCTGGAAATGAAGGTAATAGCTAGCTTTCATCTAACACGGGGAAGCCATTCTAAAATACCAAGAAATTTAACCCTCTTCTCCTCTGAAGGATCATGTGCTGGCAGCCCCACTGCCTGCATACAGGGAGACTTGTGCAATTTAGATAACTGTCCTTCCTCAGGGCAATTTGCAGCCGTAAGCCAGAAAATTCTCATCGTCACCATATAAATTTGTGATGCCTTAAAGTAAATGGTGCTCTTGGAGTTGTACTGGCACGACTTGCCCAGGCTTTAAACTTCTTCAGGAGGCAGGATACTCTTGCAGAAGGCCATGACCTATTCATCCATTAATTAGACACTCAACATATATGTCTATTGACTAACTGCATTGTGCCAGCTTCTGATACCTACTGACACATTCAGTTCCCTCAAAACCAAAACAACTGGAGGAAAAGAAAAGGTAACTATATTAAGTAGATGTAATATAAAATTATAACACTAATTTTTCTATTCTCTAAGGATCTATGGTTGTGGGGATTTTGACAGATCTTTTAGCTACTGTCTCCCTGGAGGTAGCAGCTGTGGATCATTGTCAAAAATTAATATTTATGGCATACTGACCTTGGTATGGCTGTGGAAGTAGGACTTAAACGAGCACAGAGTTCCTGTTAATCATGACTTCCTCCCTGGATGACTGTAGGATCCTACCCACTTCCAGTGGGGAAATAATCCATCCCATATAGGCCCTCCCAATGAACAGTACCAATTACACAGCCTCCTCCATTCAAAACCTTTCTGTGGTTCCCATGCTTACCTATTTAGCCATAACCCCTTACCCAGGCCTGTAAGACTTTTCACATGGAAGAGCCCCAGCTTGCTTTAAGTCACACACACCAAACTCAAGGTTTGCTGGATCTGCTTGGATGCTTTCCCACTTTTTGCTTTTGCTCCTACTACCATTCCTTCCACACATCTTGCAAGCACTCAGCACATCCGATATGTCTCTCAGAGCCCAGGATAATAGAGTACCACCATGAAGTCTCCCGATCACCTCCAATCAAATATAATCATTCATCCTGCCATTGAGAAATAGCTCTCTTTTGACACTTGTCTTTCTCTATATGGTAATGCAGAAACCTGTGTTCTTGCCATATTTTGCCAATCACATCTTGCCAAAAGTGATCAATTCTCTGATAATTGATAAGATTATCATTCTCTGGGTGGAAACCACCTCTTCTTTATCTCTCTGGGGGAGCCGAGAACAATGCCTGGCCTTTGGTTAGTTGGAAATCCGTCAAATTCTTTAAGGGGCAGGAAACTCCCAGGGGCCATGCTCTCTGGGAAGACCACGACCTAGTCATCTATTAATTAGACATTCGACAAACATTTATTGAGTAACTGCATTATGTTAGACTCTGATACCTACTGATACATTCAATTCCTTCATCAAAACCAAGGCAATATGACCAAAAGAAGGGATAATTGTATTTAACAGATGCAATAAAAAAATCACAACAGTCATGAATACAAAAAAAGGCAAACAGGAAACCTTAATAGCATTTTTTAAACTTTATTTATATGCTAAATTTTCATCCATTTTGTCTTTGATCAACCCAAGTTTTTAGTTTAAAGAAAATTATAGAAAAAATAATTTGAAGTTGAGAAACTCCTATCCATTAAATTAGCATTTTTCTGAAGGTTAAGAGTCACTAGTCTTTGAATTTACTGGCAGAACATCTGAGTTCAGCATATGGAGCAACAGAGTTTTTGTAGGAAGTGGATTGAGAACCACTTCAGAAGATGGTTCCTATAGGATATCTGTGGGGAATATAAGACACTTTCCAGAAGAAGGTGACCAAGAAAAGAAACCAAAATCAAAATTCAATCAAAACCAGTCATAAGAGGATTAAAATTTATATCAGAATGCCTGTACCCGGGGTAAGATTTCTCATCAAACCAATACAATATTACTTTGGTTCCATCAAAGAGTTGCCTTTTTTCTATAGCACAGGGATAACTGAGCACACCACCCACCTCTGAAACCTTGTGCTTTTCAAAAACTATCTGAACACACTGAACACTAATAAAGCATCACCCGTACCAAAGATAGACATACTCTAGAAGAGGAAATCTAGCAACAAGTGTCAGTTCTGAATCTTCCTGTCCTATCACAGTTTTGTCTTTTTCAAGTCAGACTTGGATAGAGAAATAGAAAAGGGGGCAGAGTAAGAGAAAATAGACCTCGTTTGTGCATAGCTCCTGAGAGAATAAAAGCAAGTTATATCTAGTTTTCCCAGAAGAAAGGTTTAAGATGTTAGGAAAACTGCTTGTTCATGTGAAACCTTCATAAGATTGTATATCAATGATACTTTAATAAAAAAAAGGTGTTAGGAAAGCTGGAAAATGAATTTGTGCTGTCAGTTGGGAGGCAGAGGAATTTAGCCCTGCTAAATTCGGATCAGGGCAATGTCTTCTATTTTCAAAAGAATTGAAACAAGAGTCTAAATCCTAAAATTACATTGGTTAGGTGGATGATATCTTAATTGGCTGCTTAGGAACTCAAAACAATTTTAATTTCTTTGATACTAATGATAATTGTATCTGAAAACATGTCTTCCTTATGCAACTCATTTTAATGATGTTTAAAATATGAGAAAACCAAATTTCTGTCTCATTGTGTCACCTGCTGATTTTAAACTGCTCTTACATTCAGACCCAAAGGGTGAGCTCAGGCTACTTGAAGAACGGCAAGCCTGTTCTGAGCTATCTCAGTGCCAACAGCTTCTGCCCTCATCTCTGTCAGCTAAGCTAAAAGGAGAAAAGCGATATTTTGCATACAGCCTTTCAGGAGATATTATCTCATCCTAACATACTGTTGGACTTGAAATGAAAATTACAATTCCATATATTTCCATTTAAAAGAACCACTAATGAATGGTTTTGTTTTGATTTCAAAAACAAACATCAAAAATCTGGCTGTCACATTGAGAAAGGAAAGGAGAGTGAAAAAAGAAGCCAGATAAAATGCAGCAGAAAGGATGTCTCTCAACAGTCATTTATTCGTAGAGTGACCAGAAAATCCATGGCCCAAACTTGGATACATCTGAAAGTGAAGGGGGAGCCTGTTGATAGTTATGTTGGGGACAACTACCCATTGATTGAGTATTCCTTAATAATACAGGTACCAGGTTACATGTTAGGGATACAAAGAGCCCCAAAATGTAATTTCTTCCATGTAAGGCTAAAATTTAGCTGGGGAGAGGAGATATTTACAAAAAAGTAATTACTGTGAGGCAGCAAAATCAGGTGCATTGACAATAAGGTGATTGTTAAACGCTGAGAAAGGTTTCATTGAAGAGGTCTAGCCTGGTCTGCATTTTTATCAGTTATTAAATCTTCCAATTGCATTGTTATTTACACTTCTTTAAACCCCTGCAGACATAGCTTCACTGCTCTTCCTAGCATCCTGGAGAGGTTGGTGAAGTGGACACCATCTCTATCTCACAGGTGAAGCAGCAGAATCCAAGAGATGGATTTGCCAGGCATCATCTCTGTGAGTGAAGGCCGCAGTGGAGAACACGCCACCACTCCAATTCACAGCAGAGTGCCCTTCATTACAGCACCCAGCATGAAGGTGGGCACCATGCTACCCAGGATTCTGGGAACAAGAGTGGAGTGTTGGGACCCAAACCAAATTGAGTTTGACTAGAAAACAACAAGTAGATGATGGGAGATAATATTAAACCCAAGTTTTGGTAAGAGTGAAATTGTGGAAAATATTGACTGCTTGGCTAAAACTATTAAATGCAGGCTCCTGAAGAATGTGGGGCGAGGAAGTGATGTATGTAAAGTCATATCTTAGGAAGACTCACCAAGCAGCAGAAGGAAGAAACTAGAAGACAGACAGACTGTAGTCTGTCTTCAACGTGGAATGCTGGGCTGTGGGTTGGAATTACGATAGCAGATCTTGAGGTGAAAAGGACAGCATGATTCACTCACTGGATGTGAGAAGAGAAGAGGGATGAGCCTGTGTTACTAGAAGAGTGGAATACATATTAACAAAAATAGAGAAGCTTAGAAGGACTTACTTAATGGTGTGTCTCAGGGGTCTTTTTATACCAGTACATGTAGATATCCTGCATTCTTTTTCCATGGCTGCATAGTACTCCTCAGTTGCACCAAAGTTTTTTTAACTTAATTCAGTCTTGATCTTATCCTTTTATACACCTTTACGCTTTCAACTACGAATGAAAATCTTGTATTTGTGTATCCTTGCCTTACTAATAACTACCAGAGGAAAAGATGTGATGTGCTCCCTATATTCTTCTAGGGTACTGTACATTTGGCATGAGAACAGTATATCAAAAGACGTCTATAAAGTTTGACTCAGTACGTTGAAAGTTTCCATTCAAAGAACATTTTGCTATGTGCAAATCACAGGTAATGGTGCTATAGGCTTGGCCTTGAAGAATTTAGAGAGGAGATACAACAAAATATAACACAAAAAGAATGAAAAATCTCACTAGAGGTATAAGCAAAATACTAGAATACTGTAGATGGAGGATCAGATCTAAATACATAAGAGAGGTTTCAATAGCCTTCTTGATTAGGAATTGGCTTTTTTTGCCCTCAAAATTGGAACTATAATAGGAAAGTCATTCAGGAAACTCACATTTGTTAGTAAATCCTAAGAATAGAACATAAACAGCTGGTGCTTATGAAGCATGGACACAATACAACGTGGTCAGCTTACATCATCTCATTTAATCAAAGAGTGGAGAGCAGATTGGAAAGAGAAAATATTCAGATTGCTTAGTCACACATTCATACATATTCTAATAGCACACTGAAAGGATATCTCTGCATGATTGCATCTTCACTAATTCCATAAATACAGGAAAGCTATTATTAATTTTACACATGTAATTATATATAATTAAATATTTTCTAACTAAACATGGATACCAAGTGATGTAGTAAGTTACATTTATATAATTACATACTAATTGTGCATGCATATTTATAGCATATTATCACGTATTACCGATTACATTTAAAATATAATTTCGCTGCACATTAGGCACGTCACTTCTGCTGCACCTGTCGCTTCTTCTTAGCCTTTTCTTCTCCTTCTTGCTCTTCTTACTCTTTGTCTCCTCCTCCTCCTCCCTCTCCTCCTTCTTCATTGTTTCCTTTAACCAATATAAAATAAGCGTTCAAATTTCACGATTCACATTAGTTAATGGTAATCCTTATAGATGGAAGAGTATTCCTGTAGGTTTGGGAATTAGCTTTTAGTCTGTCTCTTTTATTGTTAAACTAAAAGACACCCTTTAATCTTTTTCTTTGCTCAGTGATTTTTTTTTCTTTTTGTAAAATTTCTTTCGCCAACACCAAATTACATGTAAAAGACAGTTTTACCTCATGTCTAGACAATTCTCAGATGTGAATTTGGGAAAGCCCCGAAGAGCATGGAAAGGTGGTGCCTGAGAAGCCTGAGATTCAGTAGTTTCTTGCCATCCTTTCTTACCACCAATTTCTCTATGTGGTTGGGCCACAGAGGCAATAAGGCTAGCATCTTGTTAGAGTCCCATGTGTAAACCAGTCAGATTCATTAATTTGCATGCTTTTGTGAAATAAAATGTGATTCTGTGGTTCCCCATGGTGGTCCCACAGACAAAGGCTGTGTAAGGGGCAGAGGCCCCACGTCAGCCTGGTCAGCTGCTGCTGTGCTGTGACAATATGCCCTGAGGCCACTCTTGCCTGTGTCCCAAGACTCAGGCCCTCACCCCTCACCTATGACCAGGGACAACCAGCCTGGAACACTCAAAAGAAGATAAACCAGCCAGGTTCTTGCTTCCCTGGTGAAATCCTTTAGGAGAAAAATTAGCAATCCTAATCATTGCTTCCTCTCATACATAGATGGTATCCGAATATTCACTGTTTCCTTAGGTCACTTCCTACTGTATTGATTGACACAACCTCTTCTCTGCTCCTACTCCTGTTATAAAAAATAGTATTTAGGATGTTCCCAAACAAAGGGACTTTGGACCCAGTTTATTGGAAGAGACTGATGGACTGCTCTCGGGGCCACGGTCCTCAGTGAGACACTGAGCAAACTTTTTCTTAAATGCAAAGGTCCTGTTGATTTCAGTCAACACACTTAATCAAGACCCACCTTCTCCCCAGCATGTAAGGAAAAGGAACAAAGAGTGGAAGCTGAATGGATCAGTCAACTGGTAAGCGCACCCAGGGCAGCTCTCCCTCCTCAGACTCCTCGTGGGAATTGGCCCGGATGGGGTCTTCGGGACAGAATACATAGGCTGGCTAGGTCTACCCTCTGCCCCTCCCCGATCATGCTGCTGCAGTGCACAATAGTTCCTCCTTCCTGAAAAGCCATGAAAGGGAGACAGAATGAGAGAGAGAGAGCACTTAATGACACTTGTGTTCACAATCTCATTGTCTAAATCTGCTTGGTCTGGGAAGGGAATCCAGGAGGCACGGTACTGTGCCTGCCCAGCCTGATGGCTCAACGTGCAGATCTGTCTAGGAATGAAAACCAGAAACGAAGTCTTTGGGAAAACAAATGGAAGTTAGGAGTGCGTATTATACAAATTGTACCTGAAAGAAAGAATCAGGTAATTAGAAACGGAGAGAGGAAACAAAGAGGATGAGCAGGAATTCAGCAAGACCCCCTACACTGCCACGCTGGGAGGAAATGCTTCGGATTATACCTCTCCTCACTCTACCTGCAGTGTTTCTGAACTGAGTCCTAAAGGTGGCTCGAGAGGAGAACCTCCGCACCTGACCCACAGGGTCTGGGGAGCATCTCGGTGTGCATGGTGTCTCCTGCCCCACCCCACCCGTGCACCTGCCCTCTCCCTCACATTCTCACACACACGTTTTATACCAGTGAAACAACATAAAAGCAAAATTAAGACAATCTTAAGAAAAAAATAAAGCACCCAAGGAAGTGTGCAGTCTGAAGAATATGGATCACTCTGCCCTGACACTCACCAAAGACCAAAACTTGGGGCAACGGTAATAGTAACTATTGATTGGGTATTCTCAGACATTATTTCCACACACATCATTTCTTCAGAGTGATTGCCTCAGTTCATGGGAGGCAGCTCGCACAGCCCTCTCAGGGCAGCTGGCTTGGCCAGATAACCACGGAGGAAATCCTGGGGTGGGAAGGGGTAAGATTCCCAGGGGCCAGGACCAAGAGCAAGAGGTTTTCATCTCAATGCAATGGCTCGAGCAGAGGGTGAAGGCAGAAAGAACCCTGAATTCCGTACACTGAGATGAGTTGAGAACTGGGATGAACACCAAACTAGAGAAGCCAGAACTGGAGACAAAGAGCTGAAAGTCTGAACCACAGTCATGGGACCCAACAAAAGCAAAGGCTCGGATGGGGAGAGGCTGGTGTGAGTGATGCTTCCAGCCGCTTGCCTTGAAGGTTTGGTTCTTTGGATGGTCACTATTTCCAGAGCACTAGGGCTTGGCTGGTGTACAGAGGATGCGAGAAAGGCCCTGGAACCCTTCGCTTTGCTCCACTCCCACAGTCTGTCTCTGGAGCCCAAACAGTGCTGTTTTTGCTGAAGTGGGAGGAACTGTTCCCCCGACTTCTGCCCAGCACCTTTCAAACCAAACATGCATTCCTTCCATTGCACATTGCCTTTTGTGTGTTGTTTTATTGGTTCATTTTACAGGTACAGAGTAATATCTAAGTATACATAAGAAAAAAATTGAATAAAACATGTTTTCTCAAGGCAACCAAAGTCTGCAGTACTTCAATTTGCCTGCCACATGTATAACGTTGAGCTTAGGAAACTATATCTGTTAGTGTACTTCTGAATGCTGAGAACAGAAAATCGTACCAACAGTGCTTAAACAAATGGCATTTATTTTTCTGATGTGACGAAAGAATGTGGAGGCTGCCCAATGACGCTGTCCAGGCCAGTGTTCCCCTCCACCATTTAAAAGGCCCTGTACCTGGCTCCTCGTAGTTGCAATATGGCTGCCTAAGCTCCAGGCATTCAGGCAAGAGGAAGGAGCAGGGCTGATGCCAGCACGTTCTTCTCTCCTACCTGTGCCTTTTGTAAGGAAGCAAAAGCTTTCTCAGAAACAATTCCCACCCACCTTCTCCTATGTCTCATTGGTGAGAATTGAGCTACATGGCTATTGCTGGCTGCAAGGTAGGCCAGGAAAGCAAATAGCTGTTTGTGTGTGTGTTTTTTGTTTGCTTTCCCCAGTTTTGATAGTGGGAAGCAGACAAGAGAAGGGGATTGAGAACGGCTGTTGGGTTCCAGAGCTCCCCTGCAGGAATGCTAAGGCAAAGGTCACCATGCAGACATAGTGCCCCCTTGGGGCAGCAGGACAGGCCCGCAGGCTGGCAGCTTCCAGCCTCAAGCCCATCCTTTGACCACTTCAGTGTACCTCCCACCTGCAGTGGGTAGCAGTTCTCACACTTCCTGGCCTCAGGACCCTTTTTATACTATCTTAAAATTGAGAAACCATGAAGAGCTTTTATCTACCTGTGTCTATCAATATTTAACATTTTAAAACAGAGACATGTTAAGAATTTTTATTAATTCATTTAGAAATAGCAATAACAAACCCATTATATGCAAGTATAGATTTAACACAAAGAATGTATTTTGATGAAACATAACTCTTATTTTCCAAAAAATTTGTGGGTGCAGTGGCACTGTTTTGCCTTTTTGCACATCTCTTTATTATGTTTCTTAATAGAAGACAGCTGACTTCTCCCATCTGGTCCTGCCATCTGTTTCATTATCTCACATCACAGAACACCAGGAAAACTGGACTCTACACTCATCAGGGCATGAGAGTGGCAAGGGCCGATACTGTCACAGTATCACTACAAACATAGGCCCCACACACCCCTGAAAGGGTCTCAGGACACTTGGAGGACCAGTGCACTGCAGGTATGATTGTCAGTTGAAAGCCCTGAGTTAGGCATCAAAAGGTGTCTGCCCATCCCCTATTTCCAACGTGGGGCTTTGCCTTTTATTTGCATAACTAAATGGCCAAGTCAAGTATTAATCTCTGAAGCAGGAAACAGTCTTCCCCACAGTTAGGTGCAATTCTTCATGGCTTAGCAAATAGAAAACTACCAGTAGTTTTGAAAACATGTGCTCAGTTTGGTCTCCCTTATACACATTTGGATTTCAAAGGTCATGGGGTCTTTTCAATCATGGTGCAAACAAATGATGTCGGAGCTTCCCCTCTTCCCAGGAGTCTCTGCAGATGGCAGCTTCCCTCCCAACAGAAGGGTACTGAGGGGAAGGATGGGTCTGCAGTGCAGGCAGCAGAAGGATGAGTCCCACCTCCAGCCTTTTGCTCCAGGCTTCCTTGACATTTGTCCATGCAGCCACCCCGGTTCTCCAGGGAGTTATGGAAGACATGGCTGATGACATCTACATTCACACTGTAAATCTTCAGCAGCTTCCAGGATCAAACCTAAGACTCTCCGTCAACTGTTGTCAACATCTCATTATACCCACCTCAGGCTCATTATCCTGTTCAGCCTCTCTAGCTACTCCCTTATGACTGTGAGAAAGTTCACAGGGCAGCACTGGGGGGGAGGCCAAGGGCTTAGGACATCTACCAATGTGATCCTCACTAAGGGTTTCACAGGTTGATTCTGAAATGTCAGAAGCACTGCGGGCAAGTTGCAGCAAAAGCTAGAGAGGTACTCCATCCACATCCAAGACCTGTGCCAGAGGTTCAGAGACACAGCACTGGGGTTTGCGGTGGGACACAGAGTCACCCAGGGAGCTTTTCAAACGACACATGCAGATTCCCTCCCCCAAGCCCCTGGAGACAGACCTCTCCTTGCTCTCACCCGAGCTGAAAATCACTGATCTAGGTTGTTAGGAAAGAGCTTTATTAAATTTAAATTTAGCATGTGAGGTTGTGGATAACCCTATCTCTGCTTCTGAGAAACAACTGTTTACTATTCTAACACTCCAGAAACCTGGCAGCTTGCTAGAGGAGGCCTGGCAAACCTCAGCTCATGAAGCCTGTGTGCAGCTGCTCTGTAAGGGACCCCTGCTCTGAGTGCTGCCACCTGCCCTGCTGGGTGGTCAAGTTAGAAGGGGTACATGTGCTAGAACTCTGCAGGACCAAAAAGGGCAGCCGGGACCTATTTCTGATGATCCTGGGGATTATTAAGAAAGGAAATTCCATGAAGTCCATGTAGCTCTTAGAAAGTGTTTTGTTCCATTGCTTGCTTTCCCTGTCCTCTGCTTCTATTTCTGCATTTCCCTCTTCACGTTTATGGGCCTGGAAGCGAAGAGCAGTAAAATGAAAGTGACTGTCCTAAAGAGATGTTCCTGGATGGACAAATGGGTTACTAACATCCCCTTCACCAATCTGGATAAAACCACACGAGGATTTGCAGGATAATTGGCACTCTTGCTATTTAGAGGGGGAATTTTATTCTGTAGTCACCTGAGGGAACACACAATGTGGGTTATAGCTCCATGGATGTTGTGGCTGAATCTGTGGCTGAATACCAAGAAACTGCCTTGCTCACATATTCTTTTTGAAACATTTGCTGTGAACAAAGACCCCGAGGTCTTTGAGGTCTAAGAGGTCTGCTTAGACCCTCTTCTTCTAAGTCACATGCACAGCACGTGACACTGGCTGTTGGGGTCGGAGCACCGGACAGCAGAGGCAGAACAGTCACGGTATCTCTCCAAGTGACATAACAGACATGCCATGCCGCGTGATCCCCAAAGCTAAAATGAGACTCCAGGAGCTGGGGTAATGGAAAGTGACGACGCGGGACGCCTGAACAATATTGTAACCTCAGGTGATGTTCACAGCCAGTGCTATATAAGCTGAATGGTCTGGGGCTGAGTGCTTATGACAACAGCATGGACAGGGAGTGTTATGAAATTGTATACTATTCCCTGCTTGAGGTGCGCCTTCTGGAAAGCCTACTTGTTATGGAGAAGATAGAATAAAGCTTGTAGTTGGGCATGGAGAAGGCAGTATAGCACAGAGAAGACAAGTAGTGACTCTACAGCATCTTACTACACTGATGGACAGTGACTGTAATGGGGTATGTGGTGGGGACTTGATAATGGGGGGAATCTAGTAACCACAATGTTGCTTATGTAATTGTATATTAATGATACCAAAATAAAAAAACAATTAAAAAAAAAAAGCATAAAACTTGTAGACTTCATCAATATTTGATGTTGGAAAGGTGCTCAGGAAGAGAGTTGAGTTTATGCATTTAAAGCGTGAATATGTTTTAGCAAAACTTGTCCAAACCCATTTTTCTTTTGAGGTCCAGAAGACCATATATCAGCCAACAACCACCTATTTAGTCCTTACTGTGGTCAAGGCAGTGTGTTAAAACAGACAGATCTACAAACATAAATTAGACATGGAACCGGACTAAAAGGGGATTATAAGCTAGCAAGAGAAGACATATATACAAAGAGTTATTCTACATGTACACAAGTACATGTTGAATTTTGCTGGACAAAAATGTTAAAGACAACCACAGAGGAGGTGGGTTTGGACAAATTTTGCTAAAACATATTCATCCTTTAAATTCATAAACTCTATTCTCTTCCAGAGCACATTTCCAACATCAAATATTGATGAAGTCTATAAGCTTTATTCTATTTTCTCCATGAATCATATACATGTGAGAAGCGCAATTTTTATGAAGGATGTACAGGAATATACTTCTAGAATATCCCCCCACCCCCCAGAATTCTGGAAGCTAGAGCAAGAGTCTAGAACCTTCTTCTAAATAGATATTAGTTGCTTGTATAACAAAACGAACAGTGAGATACAATGCTCAAAATATTTAAAAACCCTCTTTATAAGCTCATTTATATCTCCTTATTTAATTGAATGAATGATGTCTTTATCAGCTGATTTTGTATGGTAAGTACACAATCCTCTCTTATTCCTCAGTAAATTCTACAGGCCTGGAAAAGAGGAGGAGGATGCCACTCATGGGTTAACCATTTGTGGCTCTGTACCTAAGTATTAGTCTTCCACACTATCCCCCCAACTTATCCTGGGACTGAGGAGGAAGGATAAAATGTAAACTTCATTGAGTCAAGGACACATGGAGGGATTTCCTTTGCTGTTGACTCTATCAACAAAATGAGAATGGGGTGCGAGGATCACGCTGGAAATATGGTCAAGTATAAGGTTTCTCCAAGGCACCGCTTCAATGTTTCAGTTCTAAGAAAAAATACTGGGGTTGTGTCACCAAAGAGTTTTTATATTTTGAACCTTTTAAATATATATAAATGTATCTAAATGCTCTTCATTTATAATAATTTTTAATATTATTAAATATTAAAGGCTTTAATAATTAAACTGACTCCATTAAAAATTAAACAGTTATTTCTATTAATAATGGAATGAAGTCTTGGTGGAGATGACAAGTGTGCAATGCAAAATCTTTTATTTTTCTAAATCTTTGCTTTAGAAAAGCAGCGCCTTGAAGTGGAAGCTTCCTAGAAGCTTGATGTAAAGGCTTAAAAGAAAGTATGTCTTCTATGCTTTTTAATGTTAAAAAAAATGAAGGCAAGCTTAGCAGCAAATGTCTAGCATACTTTTCTCTAGTTTACACCCGTTTAGTCCCACCCTATGGGAATCATTCTTTCCACTAAGGTCAATACCACTCCTGTGGGAGTCCATCAGCATTTGGCAGTAAACCTCAGAAGTCACCATGGTGGAACCACAATGGCAGGCTGTCCGCCTTCCTGTCTGCTAGAGGCTCCTGTTCTGTACTGCCCATCCCTGATGGTGGTATGTTGACCTACATTGGCCACTTGCACCTGCTCTCCCAACTAGGTTATTCCAGAGATTCCCTTTCCCTCACTCTGTAACACTGGAAATGTACACACATACACACACGCATGCATGCACATACACTTTTCCTCTCCTTGCCCTGTTCCTTTGCCATTGCAGAATCATTGCTTACTGCTTTGTGTGAACACAACCAGTCCTGTTTACAACACGACATTGCTCAACTTCCTCTCCTGGTTCTAGTATGAGTATCTCTTGGAAATAGGACCTTCAGTGGAGGAAGGGGAAGTGAGGAGACAGAGATGGAAAAAAGAAAAGGAGAGAGAGAGAGAGAGAGAGTCCCCCCCCCTCCTCACCCTGGCCTCTTTGTTTCTCCCACCCCAACACTAGCCCCTGGTATTGAATGTGGAGGGGAGAGAGGAAGCGTGGGAAGACCCTCACCTTGTCACCTTGTCCTGCTGCTGTGCCTCCCTCCCTGTCCCCGCCACCACTATCCTCTATGTGTCCTTGGTGAGACGACTAAAAGGAAGATCGGGCAAAGACTGACCCCAAATGGGTAAGGCCCAGTGCTGTCGCTCCCTGCTCTGGAGCCCCTGGGCCACACCATTGCCATCACCACCCAGCAGGGCCTTCCCCCACTGCAGCCTGCCCTGTCCACTCCTAGCCCTTCTCCACTCCAGTGTCTCCTGCCATAACCTCTTCTTCAGGAACCTGATCTTTTCTCACCTCTTCCTCCCAGGCTCCAAGGCTCCATAACTTCTGCCATAGGCCATGGCATTCTTGCTGGTGGTGTAGACTGGAGAGCTCTGAATCCAGTTTTAGGACCACAGCAGTGGAGACATAAGTTCTTGACATGCAGAGTTGAGACTCTGTCAAAGTGGGGTTTGCTCTTGTTTCCACAATGCCTATAGGACGAAGTACACTTCGTGGTCCACAGCCCTTCATAACCTAGTACCATTCTGCCCTCCAGCTGTGTCTGTTGCACTCCCTCCTTTCTGCACTCTTCCTGCACATAGGCCACTGCACCACTTCTCCTTTGTTCATGGTCTTCCTTTGGTGTGAAAAGATTGCCCTTCACCTCCTCACCCATTGCTACTCATTCTTCAAGGAGCAACTAAAATGTCCTCACTACATCCCAGGGGGGATGGACAAACAAGCAAGTAAACAAATAAATACAATCATTTCAGAGACACTTCAATTCTGTGACTGAAATATTACAGGGGGATGTGATAGAGTGGTCAGGTGACATGCTTTACAGCAAGTGGTCAGGAAAGACCATACTGAAAAAGTACTAGTAATACTTGCTTTGAGACAGAATAATAGGAAAGAAACAGTAAAGATCTCGGAGGCACAATGTTTCAGACAGGGAAGAGCCCAAGGTATGAATGAGGGAGCCATGTTTACGAAGCTGAAAAGGAGAATTTACACACATAAACAGAATCAGAAATGAGAAAGGAAAAACTACTACGGATACCATTGGAATACAAAGAATTATTAGAGAATACTATGAAAAAGTATATGCTAACAAACTGGATAACCTAGAAGAAATGGACAAGTTTCTAGAAAAATACAACCTTCCAAGACTGACCCAGGAAGAAACAGAAAATGGTGAACAGACCAATTACCAGCAATGAAATTGAATCAGAAATCAAAAAACTACCCAAGAACAAAACCCCTGTCCAAATGGCTTCACTGCTGAATTTTATCAGACATAATACCCATTCTCCTTTTTTCAAGAATAGAAGAGGAGGGAATACTTCCAAACTCATTTTATGAAGCCAGCATCACTCTAATACCAAAACCAGGCAAAGACAACAATAACAAAAAAAAAAACTAAAGAGAGAGAAATCAGGAAAACAATTCCATTCACAGTTGCATCAAAAAGAATAAAATACCTAGGAATAAACCTAACCAAGGGAGTGAAAGACCTATACTCTGAAAACTACAAGACACTCATGAGAGAAATTAAAGAAGATATCAATAAATGGAAACACATCCTGTGCTCATGGATAGGAAGAATTAATATTGTCAAAATGGCCATCCTGCCTAAAGCAATATATAGATTCATGCAATTCCTATCAATATACAAACAGCATTCTTCAATGAACTAGAGAAAATCATTCTAAAATTCATATGGAACCACTAAAGACCCCAAGGCAATCCCGAGAAGGAAGAATAAAGATGGGGGGATTATGCTCCCCAACATCAAGCTCCACTACAAAGCCACAGTAATCAAGACAATTTGGTACTGGCACAAGAACAGACCCATAGACCAATGGAACAGACTAGAGATCCCTGATATAAACCCAACCATATATGGTCAATTAATATATGATGAAGGAGCCACGGACATACAATGGGGAAATGACAGCCTCTTCAACAGCTGGTGTTGGCAAAACTGGACAGCTACATGCAAGAGAATGAAATTGGATTATTGTTTAACCCCATACACAAAAGTAAACTCCAAATGGATCAAAGACCTGAACATAAGTCATTAAACCATAAAACTCTTAGAAGACAACATAGGCAAAAATCTCCTGAATATAAGCATGAAAAAGTTCTTCCTGAACGCAACTCCTCAAGCAAGGGAAACAAAAGCAAAAATGAACTCATGGGACTACATCAAACTAAAAAGTTTCAGTATGGCAAAGGACACCATCAACAGAACAAAAAGGCACCCTATGGTCTGGGAGAATACATTTGTAAATGACATATCTGACAAGGGGTTAATATCCAAAATATATAAAGAACTTACATGCCTCAACACCCAAAAAGCAAATAACCTGATGAAAAAATGGGCAGAGGATATGAAGAGACAGTTCTCCAAAGAAGAAATTCAGATTGCCAACAGACACATGAAAAGATGCTCCACATCACTAATCATCAGGGAAATGCAAATTAAAACCACAATGAGATATCACCTCACACCAGTAAGAATAGCCAGCATCCAAAAGACTAATAACAACAAATGCTGGCAAGGATGCAGAGAAAGGGGAACCCACCTACACTGCTGGTGGGAATGTAAGCTAGTTGAACCACTGTGGAAAGCAATATGGAGGTTCTTCAAAAAACTAAAAATAGAAATACCATTTAACCCAGGAATCCCACTCCTTGGAATTTACCCAAAGAATACAACTTCTCAGATTCAAAAAGACATATGCACCCCTATGTTTATTGCAGCACTTTTTACAATAGCCAAGATATGGAAGCAACCTAAGTGTCCATCAGTAAATGAATGGATAAAGAGGAGGTGGTACATATGCACAATGGAATACTATTCAGCCATAAGAAAGAAAGAAATCCTACCATTTGCAACAACATAGATGGAGCTAGAGGGTATTACGCTCAGTGAAATAAGCCAGGTGGAGAAAGACAAGTGCCAAATGATTTCCCTCATTTGTGGAGTATCACATAGAAGCAAAACTGGAGGAACAAAATAGCAGCAGACTTACAGACTCCAAGAAGGGACTAGTGGTTACCAAAGGGGAGGGTTGTGGAAGGGTGGGTGAGGAGGGAGGGAGAAGGGGATTGAGGTGTATTATGTTTAGTACACATGGTGTGGGGGATCATGGGGAGAACAATGTAGCACAGAGAAGGCAAACAGTGAATCTGTGGCATCTTACTACACTGAAGGCCAGTGACTGCATTGGGGTATGGGTAGGGACTTGATAATATGGGTAAATGTAGTAACCACATTGTTTTGTCATGTGAAACCTTCATAAGAGTGTATATCAATAATACCTTAATAAAAAATAAAAAAAAGAAAACTACAGATCAATATCCCTGATGAACATAGATGAAAAAATACTCAACAAAATATTAGCAAACCAAATTCAAAAATACATCAAGAGGATCATACATCAAATCAAGTGGGATTTATCACAGGGATTCAAGGATGGTACAACATTTGAAAATCCGTCAACATCATCCACTACATCAATAAAAAGAAGGACAAAAATCACATGATCATCTCCATAGAGGCTGAAAAGCATTCGACAAAATTCAACACCCATTCATAATAAAAACTCTCAACAAAATGGATATAGAGGGCAAGTATCTCAACATAATAAAGGCCATATATGACAAACACACAGCCAACATCATACTTAACAGTGAAAAGCTGAAAGCTTTTCCTCTAAGATCAGGAACAAGACAAGGATGCCCACTCTCCCCAGTTTTATCCAACATAGTACTGGAGGTCCTAGCCACGGCAATCAGACAGCACAAGAAAATAAAAGGCATCCAGATTGGTAAGAAAGAAGTTAAATTGTCACTGTTTGCAGATGACATGATATTGTACATAACAAACCCTAAAGAATCCACTCCCAAACTACTAGAACTAATATCTGAATTCAGCAAAGTTGCAGGATACAAAATTAATACACAGAAATCTGTTGCATTCCTGTCCACTAACGATGAACTAACAGAAAGAGAAATCAGGAAAACAATTCTATTCACAATTGCATCAAAAAGAATAAAACACCTAGGAATAAACCTAACCATGGATGTGAAAGGCCTATACCCTGAGAACTACAACACACTCATAAGAGAAATTAAAGAGGACACTAATAAATGGAAATACATCCTAGGCTCTTGGGTAGGAAGAATTAATATTTTCAAAATGGCCATCCTACCTAAAGCAATATACAGATTCAGTGCAATCCCTATCAAAATACCAACAGCATTCTTCAACAAACTGGAACAAATAGTTCTAAAATTCATATGGAGCCACAAAAGACCCTGAATAGCCAAAGCAATCCTGAGAAGGAAGAATAAAGCTGTGGGGATTACACTCCCCAACTTTAAGCTCTACTACAAAGCTACAGTAATCAAGACAATTTGGTACTGGCACAAGAACAGACCCATTGTCAGTGGAACAGAATAGAGAGCCCATATATAAACCCACAGATATATGGCCAGTTAATATATGATAAAGGAGCCATGGACATACAATGGGGAAATGACAGGCTCTTCAACAGCTGGTGTTGGCAAAACTGGACAGCTGCATGTAAGAAAATGAAACTGGATTACTAACTCCATACACAAAAGTAAACTCAAAATGGATCAAAGAACTGAATGTAAGTCATGAAACCATAAAACTCATAGAATAAAACATAGGCAAAAATCTGAATATAAACATGAGCAACTTTTTCATGAGCATATTTCCTCAGGCAAGGGAAACAAATGCAAAAATGAACAGGTGAGACTATATCAAACTAAAAAGCTTCTGCAGAGCAAAGGACACTATCAGTAGAACAAAAATGCATCCTATGGTATGGGAGAATATATTTGTAAATGACATATCCAATAGAGGTTGACATCCAAAATATATAAAGAGCTCACACACCTCAACACCCAAAAAGCAAATAACTTGATTAAAAAATGGGCAGAGGATATGAAGAGACAGTTCCCCAAAGAAGATATTCAGATAGACAACAGACCCATGAAAAGATGCTCCACATCACTAATCATCAGAGAAATGCAAATTAAAACCACAATGACATGTCAGCTCACACCAGTTAGGATGGCCACCATCCAAAAGACAAACAACAACAAATGTTGGCGAGGATGTGGAGAAAGGGGAACCCTCCTACAATGCTGGTGGGAATATAAATTAGTTCAACCATTGTGGAAAGCAGTATGGAGGTTCCTCAAAAAACTCAAAATAGAAATACCATTTGACCCAGGAATTCCACTCCTAGGAATTTACCCTAAGAAAACAGGATCACAGATTCAAAGAGACATATGCACCCCTATGTTTATTGCAGCACTATTTATAATAGCCAAGAAATGGAAGCAACCTAAGTGTCCATCAGTAGATGAATGGATAAAGAGGAGGTGGTACATATACACAATGGAATACTATTCAGCCATAAGAAAGAAACAAATCCTACTATTTGCAACAACATGGATGGAGCTAGAGGGTATTATCCTCAGTGAAATAAGCCAGGCAGATTAAGACAAGTATCAAATGATTTCACTCATCTGTGAAGTATAAGAACAAAGCAAAAACTGAAGGAACAAAACAGCAGCAGACTCAGAGAACTCAAGAATGGAATAACGGTTACCAAAGGGAAAGGGACTGGTGAAGGTGGGTAGGAAGGAGGGACAAGGGGATTAAGGGGCATTATGATTAGCACACATAATGTAATGGGGTATGGGGATGGAAGTATAGGACAGAGAAGAGAAGTAGTGACTCTATAGCATCTTACTATGCTGATGGACAGTGACTGTAATGGGGCATGTGGGGGGGACTTGATAATGGGGGGGAATGTAGTAACCAACGTTGCTCATGTGAAACCTGAGCGTAAGATTGTATATCAATGATACCTTAATAAAAAAAAAGAAGCTGAAAAGGTAGTGTTGCTGGAAAAAAGTAAGAGGCAGTGCAGTGCACTGAGTCTTATCCAACCCAAATCATAATTTGAGGCCTTACCTCTCAATGTGATAGCATTGGGAGATGGGGCCTTTGGGAGGTAATTAGGGTTAGATGCGGTGGTGAGAGTGGGGCCCTCCCTGGGGTATGGCAGTGTCCTTACAGCAGAGCTATCAGAGAGTGCATGCACTTTATTTCTCTGATGTGTGAGAACACAGCAAGAAAGTGGCCATCTGCAAGCCAAAAGAGAGTCCTAACCAGAAACTGAACCGTGCCAGAACCATGATATTGTACTTTCCAGGCTCTGGGACTGTAAGAAGATTGATTTCTGTTATTTAAGCTGCCCGATCTGTGGTGTTTTATTATGACAGCCCAAGCTGAGTAACACAGGGAATAACACCAGATGAAGCAAGAATAGCAGGCAACGAAACAGGTCTGGTCCTTTCCCACTGGGGTAAGGAATATGAAAACGTCATCACCTTCTGTATGCTGTTCAGTGTCAGGCACTTCAGTTGTCTCTTGGTGCATGAAAAACCACTCCAAAACTTAGTGTCTTGAAACAACCACCGACATTTCTTTGCTCATGATTTTGCAATCTGGGTAGGACTTGCTGGGAACAACTTGACTCTACTTCATGAAGTATTGGCTGAGGTCACCCATGCAGCTGCATTCAGCAGGGACTTCCCTGGGGCTGGACAAACAAGGCCGGCTGCCTTAACTGTATGTGAGGGAACCATACACCTCAGCGAAGGCGTCTGAGCAGGCTGGGGGCTGGCGGGCCTTTCCCTCTCTTGGTGTTTCTCATGATTTAGTCGTCTCTTCAGAACTCCTTTTTAGGCAGCTGGACCCCAAGAGGGTAAAAGCAGAAGCTGCAATGACTCTTAGTCCTGGGACTGGAAGTCATAGAATATCACTCCCACTACATCTGCCTAAATTCAAAAGAAGAATAATAGATTCCACTTCTTGGTGGCAGAAGCAGGATACACGGATGCGAGAAATTGTTGGCAGCAATCTTCAGAAACCATCCATCACAGCCCTCTCCTTCCGACCATGACTATTTGCTTCCCTTCCAATACTCCCCAAAGTTTCATCCAATTATGGTACGAGGCTTGAAGTCTGGTATTTTGCAGTTTGCATCTGATCTGGATGTGGAAAAGGTTCTTCAGGTATGACTCCTTTTGTTCTGGATACCAATGAATTATGTAAATGATTTATCTCCCACACATCTAATAGGAGACAGATGTAGCCTAATCCACAGCAGTCACCGGTCTGTACCCATTAAGAAATCTAGCCAAGCACATATGAATTCCCTTGACTCCGTTGGCAGGCCTGGGAGGCACAGAAAATCCTTGTTTACGGCCCAGTTCTGCTCTCTGGATGCGGCGTCCTGATCCAGTATTCTCCCTTGGCTCCGCCCTCTGAGCTCTTGACTCCGCCCCTTGCATCATGTTCCCTTTCCCACATCGACTGAACAATACTTGTGGCTGTTTCTGCTTTCTCATTCTTCCTCCCATCCAAAAAAAGTTGGAACCCCCAAATCTCTTTTCATCTTGAACTGTTTCTGACTTTAGTCTAAACTGATACAATTCTTTTAAACTCTTTGTGGGCTTTTATTTATCAAATTATGATTTATTTCATTAGATGAAAACCACATTCACAATTCTTTTCAAAACAATCTTCTTTCCACATCCACAAGACAATCCACATCTCCAAGTCACAGCGCTGGGGAGCAACGTTTTTAAGGTTCTCAGAAGCCTGAGAGAAAGGATCTATGAGGCAACACCTTCAAACTGTATGGGGCCTTCAAATACCCTTGTTTTTATCTTGATCCTAAAGCCGCCTTTAACTAACAGTGCCCTGTGTGGGATCTTTGCCCTGAGACTATTTCTCACCTTGAGAATTTTTTGTTCATTTGGAGATGCTAAAAATAAGACAGTTTTATTTTCCAACCTAAAAAGTCCACGTCAGAAATATGTCTTCTAACTTTTGCTTGAAAATGTTTTCCTTCTTTAACTCATCTCTCTCTTCCCTTTCTTTATCACAGACAGTTAAAATAAGCCAATTGGCACTTTGCACATTCTGCTGGAAAATCTCTTTGGCAAGCTCGGCCAGTACAGCAGGCAAATGTTTTTGCTCAATGCGTTCTGCCACTCTGCAGGGTGCAATGCCCTTTTCCCAGCTTCTGGTGACAGTTACTTCATTGCTCCTCCAACCTCCAGTAGTGTTCTTATCACCCCTCTTGCCTCCACCCGCCTGGTCCCATAGTCAGTGGCACATGTTAGGTTTCAGTAGCAACTACTTTCAGGTGCCCATTTCTGTATCACTTACCTATTGATATATAAACGATTTAACCTGATTTAAACCATCTAAACTAATGGTTTAAAACAGAAATTATTTATTATTCTTCATGATTCTGTGGGTTGAATGGGCAATTCTTTAGCTCTACAAAATGTTGGCCAAGGTTGACTCCTGTGTGTGTCTGCTTTCAGCTGGTAGCTGAGCTTTCCTGGAAGGAAAACTTCAGTATGTGTGGGGCTTTGGTGCTGATGGTCAGCCGGGGCACCTTGGTTCTCTTCCACGTGGCCTCTCTCTCCATGTGCTATTTCATACCCTGGGCCTCTCCTAGTGGCCTCTCTTTCCAGTAGAATAGCTTGGACTGCCTTACAGTATAGCTGACTTCCAAGAAAGCAAAGTGAAAACTACCAGGGACAACATCATTGCTTTTTGACTCCATGAGTCAAAGCAAGTCCCACAGCCAACACTGAGGCAAGGAGAGGAAAAACAGACTCCACATCCTGGTAGGAGGAGAAATTGCTAGTGGTCATTTTTATAAGCCAAGCTCCCCCATCAGGTCCAATCCGACCTCTGCATCCCTCCCACCCTCTTCCCCAAGACCTTGCAGAATTATGAGCAGCTCTAGTCAGGACTCAGAAACTCACTAGAGTCCCTTTTGGTGCATGTTTTGGCTCTGACTTTGATCTTTGGCTCCCATTGGTGGGTTTCTTCATTGTTCTTAAGATGCAAAGCGTGAACTCTGTCACAAATGTGGTAAATCTCTTCGTTGCTCTTGTTGGGATAAAATGGCTATTCTTATTAATAGCTAATATGCATTAGAGCTATTCTTGAGAGTTTTGCATTACCTCTGTTTTGCAAATGAGGAAACTAAGAACCAGAAGAGTTAGTTAGGTGGCCCAAGGTGCAAGCTCCTGAGCAAGCATCAGAGTCCAGGTTGTCTGGGTTAAAAGCTGTCTGAACAAGTCCTGTGGCATGGAATTACTCTTGTCAGTTCCCCTTGCTTGAATGAGGTTCTAATTCCTCACACCGGTCCTAGACTTTGGGCCTGGCTATATACTGAGATGCTTCCTAAGGCTGGCCCTGTGATTTCTTTCTTTAATAAATAAATAAATAAATAAATAAATACATATTCTATTAAAGTATACCATACGTAAGGAAAAACATAGTGTATAGCTTGATGATTTTGTTTACAAAATATGCTTACCACTGAAATCAAGACATAGAACATTATTATTACCCCAGAAACCCTGATGTCCCCTTTCAATTACTAGCTATCCCTGCTCCACAAAGGTAACTATTACCATCGGTTCCTTTATTGCAGATTAATTTTTACTATTTTTGAACTTCATATACAATCATACTGTATATATTCTATTGCATTTCACTTATTACTTGACACTATGTCTGCAAGAATCAGTCACATTACCACGTGTGGCTGTGATTTCTTTATTCTCATTGTTGAATGGTGTTCCATTGTATGACTGTTCCACAGTGTATGTGTCCATTCTTCTGTGGATAAACATCTGGATTTTTTCCTGATTAAGCTATTTCAAATAACACGGCTATGGACATTCTTGCACATGCCTTTTTGGGCACATGTGCCTACATATCTGCTGATTTTATACCCAAGAGGTTTAACAATTATGGAATAAGAATTTTATGAAGCATTATACCAGTTTTCACATCCACCAAAAGTGTAAGAGAATTTCAGTTGTTCCACATCATTACCAACACGTAATGTCACAAGTCCTTTTAGTGTTAGCCATTCTGGTGGGTGTGTAGTAAAATCTCACTGTGGCATAATTTGAATGGGTATAATTGGTGTTGAGAACATATTCATATATTTTTAGACATTCATATATTGTGTTTGTTGAAGTCTTTTGCCCATTTTTCTATTGGGTTGCCTCTCTTTTCTTTTTGATTGGAAGCAGTTCCTTACATATTCTGTATATAAGCATCATTTATCAGACATACATATTGCAAATATTTTCTCTGTTCTTTGGCTTGCCTTTGCACTGTCTTCATGGTGTTTGTTAATAAAATTGTTTTTTGAGTAGCACAACTCCTAGACGGCCAGTTCGTAAGCCCTTCTCCCCAGTGGGGCCACTCCATTTCCTGTGAGGCCTGGCTCATGCTAACTGCAACCTGTGCCCTTGCCTTCAGGACAATGTCTCCTGCTGGCTTCATCGGATGCCCTCAGAATTCAGTGCACCTGTTCCTGTCCTTCCAGGGCCTGCCCCGCTCAGGAGGCATATCCGGTTCCAAGTTCTGGCACTTTCCAGTCTTCTCAGGCTCTCTGCAGTCAACTAGATGTGCCCAATTGTGTTCTGCAGATAAGTTCAGGATGTCCAAACAGTTGACATATAAATGAACTTTGGAAGCGATGACTTTGTATGTTAGGGGAGTCCTAAAGGTTCTATTTTCTCTGTCTTAGTCACCAAGGATTGAGTACTCTTCCAACCAAAGAGAACTAAAAAATTAAAACTAGGATTGTGGATCACCAAGATACGTCTGCAATTTGGTACCAGCCCACCAACCCATGGAAGAAATTAGGCTATAAGAGAGTGAAACTCTTGGAGGGATTAAAGATGGCGGCCTGAGAGGTGAGAAAGAGGCAATCCCCTAAAACCGCATATAATACAAACATATAAGTAATACAACTAATCCTGAAAAAGCAACAGGAAAGAGGGCTGCACCAAACTGCATCCACCTGGAGAAAAGAACAAACCTCATGGAACAGGATAATGTACCAAAGCTGTGGCCCCACTAGACCAAAGCCCTTCCCCCACCCCAGCTCACCAGCTGAGGAAGAGAAATGGAGCAGGGAGGGAGTGGAGGCCTGGGACTGCTGAATACCTAACTCTGGAAATCTGATCTGGGAACACAAACCTACATTGCATGGCGCTTTCATGGTACTCTCATGATTAGGGGGTTGGAAAGCTAAGACAGGCAGACTACCTGGAGAGACTGAGATTCCAGCCACGTGTGGAAAGCAGGGATCCATATCCGGCTGCTCTGGGACAAAAGAAAGGCAGGCAGTCTGAGAGACTTCCTAACAGCAAGAGGGCTGCTAAAGGGGCAAGGATTGAACAAAGCTTATGGCTCAGGAGAAAGGACAGGTAGACAAAATTCTCCAAGTGCACTCAGCCCAGCAGGTTGGGAACTTTCTTGATCTTCAGGCGCTCCAGCTCCCTGGCTGGCTACACAGCTCAAAGGACCTCCTCTGTGATATGCAGTCTATTGCGCCTTTCTCCCGGCTGGTCCCACCTGGCTGGCAAATGAGCAAACCCTACCCTGGTGTTAGGCCAGCCAGAGGGAAGTCCCATGTGCAGCTTATACTTGTGTGCTCAGCCCACTGGTTCTGGCAGTAGAGGCAGGCATAGCAGCCAGGAAGCAGGAAACAGCTCTTTCCTCCCCCCAGGCACAAAAACCACTGCCCTGCGGCCCCCGATATCTCTTCAGAGGCTGAGCAGCTTCAGAGAGTAGAGCTTCTGGGCACGAGAGGGTGCCATATACAAATATGAAATGCCAGAGGAACCAGGTCCACAGCAAAATTATGAATACAAGCACTGAGAAAAATTCAAATGAAATTGGCCTCATGAATCTGCCTGAAAGGGATTTCAAAATAAAAATCCTTCACATGCTCATGGAGGTACAGAAATATAATCAAGTACTCAGGAATGCATTCCAGTCAGAGATCCAATCGTTGAAGAGCACAATGGAGGGTATTAAAGCAGATTAGATACATTGGAGGAGCCGATAAATGAAATAGAAATTAGAGAAGAGGAATCCAAAGAAGCTGAGGCACAGAGAGAAAAAAGGATCTCTAAGAATGAAAGAATATTGAGAGAACTGTGTGACCAATGCAAACGGAACAATATTTGCATTATAGGGGTACCAGAAGGAGAAGAGAGAGAGAAAGGGATAGAAAGTGTCTTTGAGGAGGTAATTGCTGAAAACTTTCCCAATCTGAGAAAGGAGATAGTCTCTCAGGCCTTGGAGGTACACAGATCTCCAAACACAAGGAACTCAAGGAAGACAACACCAAGACATACAGTAATTAAAATGGCAAAGATCAAGGATAAGGACAGACTATTAAAAGCAGCCAGAGAGAGAAATAAGATCACATACAAAGGAAAGCCCATCAAGCTATCATCAGACTTCTCAGCAGAAACCTTACAGGCCAGAAGGGAGTGGCATGATGTATTTAAGGCAATGAAGCAGAAGGGCCTCAAACCAAGAATACTTTATCTGGCAAGATTATCATTTAAATTTGAAGGGGGGATTAAACAATTTCCAGATAAGCAAAAGCTGAGAGAATTTACCTCCCACAAACCATCTCTACGGTTTTGGAGGGACTGCTATAGATGGAAGTGTTCCTAAGGTTTAACAGCTATCACCAGAGGTAATAAAACCACAATAAAGAAAGTAGAACAGTTAATTACTAAGCAAATGTGAAATTAAATCAACTATCCCCAAAGTCAATCAAGGGATAAACCAAGAGTACAGAATATGATACCTAATATATAAAGAATGGAGGAGGAAGAAAAAGAAGGAGAAAAAAAGAACCTTTAGATTGTATTTTTAATAGCATATTAAGTGAGCTAAGTTAGACTCTTAGATAGTAAGGAAGTTAACCTTGAACCTTTGGTAACCACGAATCTGAAGCCTGCAATGGCAATAAGTACATACCTATTGATAATCACCCTAAATGTAAATGGACTGAATGCACCAATCAAAAGACATAGAGTCACTGAATGGATAAAAAAACAAGACCCATCTATATGCTGTGTACAATAGACTCACTTTAAAACCAAAGACATACACAGACTAAAAGTGAAGAGATGAAAAAAGATACTTCATGCAACTAATAGGGAGAAAAAGAGCAGGAGATGCAGTACTTGTATCACACAAAATAGACTTCAAAACAAAGAAAGTCACAAGAGACAAAGAAGGACATTACATAATGATTAAGGAGTCAATCCAACAAGAAGATATAACCATTATAAATATCTATGCACCCAACACTGGAGCACCTACATATGTGAAACAAATACTAAAAGAATTAAAAGGGGAAATAGAATGCAATGCATTCATTCTAGGAGACTTCAACACTCCACTCACTCCAAGGACAGATGAACAAGATAGAAAATAAGTAAGGAGACAGAGGCACTGAACAACACAATAGAACAGATGGACCTAACACACATCTACAGAACTCTACATTCAAAAGCAGCAGAATACACATTATTCTCAAGTGCACATGGAACTTTTCAGTAATAGATAATACACTAGGCCACAAAAAGAGCCTCAGTAAATTCAAAAAGATTGAAATTGTACCAACCAGTTTCTATGAACACAAAGGTATGAAACAAGAAATAAATTACACAAAGAAAATGAAAAATCCCACAAACACATGGAGGCTTCACAAAATGTTCCTAAATAGCCAATGAATCAATAACCAAATAAAAACAGAGATCAAGCAATATATGGAGACAAATGACAACAATAATTCAACACCGCAAAATCTGTGGGATCAGCAAAGGCTGTACTAACAGGAAAGTATATTGCAATACAGGCCTACCTCAGGAAAGAAGAACAGTCCCATATGAACACTCTAAACACACAATTAACAAAACCAGAAAAAGAAGAAAATTTGAGGCCCAAAGTCAGTTGAAGAAGGGACATAATAAAGATTAGAGCATAAATAAATAAAACTGAGAGGAATAAAACTAGGCCACAAAAAGAGCCTCAGGAAAAAATAGAAAGAATCAATGAAAGCAAGAGCTGGTTTTCAAGGAAAAAAAAGAGAGTCTACACACATAACAGAATCAGAAACAAGAAAGGAAAAGTCACCTCAGACACCACAGAAACACAAAGAATTATTAGAGAATACTATGAAAAATTATATGCCAACAAACTGGATAACATAGAAGAAATGGACAACCTTCTAGAAAAATCCAGCCTTCCAAAGCTAACCAAGAAAGAAACAGAAAGTCTGAACAGACCAATTACTAGGAACAAAATTGAATTAGTAGTCAAAAACTACCTAGGAACAAAATGCCTGGACCAGATGGCTTCACCGCTGAATTTTATCAAACATTTAGTGACGACCTAATACCCATCCTCCTTTAAGTTTTCCAAAGAGTAGAAGATGAGGGTATACTTCCAAACTCATTCTATGAGGCCAGATCACTCTAACACCCAAGCCCGGCAAAGACACCACAAAAAAGAAAATTACAGAACAATAACCCTGATGAACACAGATGCAAAAATACTCAACAAAATATGAGCAAACCGAATTAAAAAATACATCAAAATGATCATCCATCATGATCAAATAGGATTTATTCCAGGGATGCAATGATGGCATAACATTCGAAAATCCATCAACATTATGCACCACATCAACAAAAAGGACAAAAACCACATGATCATCTCCATAGATGCTGAAAAAGCATTTGACAAAATTCAACATCCATTCATAATAAAAACTCTCAACAAAATGTGTATAGAGGGCAAGCACCTCAACATAATAAAGGCCAAATATGACACACCCACAGCCAACATTATACTTAACAGTGAGAAGCTGAAAGCTTTTCCTTTAAGATCGGGCACAAGACAAGGAAGCCCACTCTCCCCACTTCTATTCAACATAGTACTGGAGGTCCTAGCCACGGCAATCAGACAACACAAAGAAATAAAAGGCATCCAGATTGGCAAGGAAGAAGTTAAACTGTCCCTGTTGGCAGATGACATGATATTATAGACAAAAAACCCAAAGAATCCACTCCAAAACTACCAGATCTAATATCTGAATTGAGCAAAGTTGCAGGATACAAAATTAATACACAGTAATCTGTTGCATTCCTATACACTAATGACAAACTAGCAGAAAGAGAAATCAGGAAAACAATTCCATTCACAATTGCATCAGAAAGAATAAAATACCTAGGAATAAACCTAACCAAGGAAGTGAAAGACCTATACTCTGAAAACTACAAGACACTCATGAGAGAAATCAAAGAAGACACCAATAAATGGAAACACATCCTGTGATCATGGATAGGAAGGAAGAATTAATATTGTCAAAATGGCCATCCTGCTTAAAGTATCTACAGATTCAATGCAATTCCTATCAAAATACAAACAGCATTCTTCAATGAACTAGAGAAAATCGTTCTAAAATTCACATGGAACAACTAAAGACCCCGAATAGCCAAAGCAATCTGAGAAGGAAGAATAAAGCTGAGGGGGTTATGCTCCCCAACTTCAAGCTCTACTACAAAGCCACAGTAATCAAGACAATTTGGTACTGGCACAAGAACAGAACCATAGACCAATGGAACAGACTAGAGAGCCCTGATATAAACCCAACCATATGTGGTCAATTAATATACGATAAAGGAGCCATGGACATACAATGGGGGAATGACAGCCTCTTCAACAACTGGTGTTGGCAAAACTAGACAGCTACTTGAACGAGAATGAAACTGGATCATTGTTTAACCCCATACACAAAAGTAAACTTGAAATGGACCAAAGGCCTGAATGTAAGTCATGAAACCATAAAACTCTTAGAAGACAACATTGGCAAAAATCTCCTGAACATAAGCATGAGCAAGTTCTTCCTGAATGCATCTCCTTGAGCAAGGGAAACAAAAGCAAAATGAACATATGGTACTACATCAAACTAAAAAGTTTGCGTACAGCAAAGGATGCCATCAACAGAACAAAAAGGCACCCTAAGGTATGGGAGAATTATATTAGTAAATGACATAGCCGACCAGGGGTTAACATCCAAAATACATAAAGAACTCACATGCCTCAACACCCAAAAAGCAAATAACCTGATTAAAATATGGGCAGTGGATATGAAGAGACAATTCTCCAAAGAAGAAATTCAGATTGCCAACAGACCCATGAAAAGATGCTCCACATCACTAATCATCAGGGAAATGCAAATTAAAACAACAATGAGGTATCACCTCACAGCAGTAAGGATGGCCAGCATCCAAAAGACTAAGAACAACAAATCCTGGTGAGGATGTGGAGAAAGGGGAACCCTCCTACACTGCTGGTGGGAATGTAAGCTAGTTCAACCACTGTGGAAAGCAATATGGAGGTGCCTCAAAAAACTAAAAATAGAAATACCATTTGACCTGGGAATCTCACTCCTTGGAATTTACCCAAAGAATTCAACTTCTCAGACTAAAAAAGACATATGCACCCCTATGTTTATTGAAGCACTATTTACAATAGCAAGATGTGGAAGCAACCTAAGTGTCCATCCATAGATGAATGGATAAAGAGGAGGTGGTACATCTACACAATGGAATACTCTTCAGCCATACGAAAGAAACAAATCCTACCATTTGCAACAACATGGATGGAACTGGAGGATATTATGCTCCATGAAATAAGGCAGGCGGAGAAAGACAAGTGCCAAATGATTTCCCTCATTTGTGGAGTATAACAACGAAGCAAAATTGAAGGAACAAAAGAGCAGCATACTCACAGACTCCAAGAAGGGATCTGTGGTTACCAAAGGGGAGGGGTGCGGGAGGGCTGGTCGGGAGGGAAGGAGATGTGGATTCAGGGGTACTATGTTTAGTGCACATGGTGTGGGGGGTCACGGGGAAAACAGTGTAGCACAGAGGAGGCAAATAGTGAATTTGTGGCATCTTACTACACTGATGGACAGTGACTGCATTGGGGTATGGGTGGGGACTTGATAATATGGGTAAATGTAGTGACCACATTGTTTTTTCATGTGAAACCTTCATTAAGAGTGTATATGAATAATACCTTAATAAAAAATTAAAAAAAAAAGTGAAACTCTTAAGCCAACTTGAGAAATCAAGCAATTCAACAAATAATTATTGAGTATGTGATATGTGTCAGTCACTGTTGTAAACACTACACAGGCAACAAATGGAAAAAAAACCCATCAATCCATGGCACTTATGTTTTAGATGGACAGACAGATAGTAAACAGGCAAAGTAAGCAAGACACCTAGATGTTGGATAACAAGGGTTAAGGGAAAAGATGTTGGAGCATCATGACAGTGGTGGTCATGATGGTTTTAGATGGGATTTCAAGCAAGGGCTCAGCACAAAGGTGATTTGTAAGCAAAGACCTGGAAAACGGAAAGAGCCTTGGAGATATCTTGGGGAAGAGCATTAAAGGTGAAGGAAGCAGCAAGTACATAGGCCCTGGGGTGGAAGTGTGTCTCTTGTGTTAGATAAACAGTGGACAGCAAAGAGGCAATGTGGCTGGAGTTGAGGGAGAAAAGCAGAGAAATAGAAGAGGTCAGAGATATAGGGAGGGTAGCGTCCTTATAGGCTATGGACTCCCAGTATGACGTAGGGCTACGCTAACTTGGGGTAGTGATGCTCAGAGGCCAAATTTGCCTTATGTGTAGATAAGGAGGATGGTTGTAACTTAGGAGTTGTTAAGAACAGCATTTTGCAGCTTCAAGGGGAATGGAAAAAATAGCCATGGGAAGAGAAAGACTAAGGGCCACGCTGAGGGACCAGGGCTTTGGCTGGCGGGCATGAGGAACACTGTGATCCAGAGTCCACAGAGACAAGAAGATTCGAGGAAAATCCAGGGCCCAGGAGAGGATTAGCAGACCCAGACACAGAGCGTCAGCAGAGCCTGGCTGGCTTCTTGTAGAGAAGTAATGCACGAGAAAAAGGGCTGAGATCACAATAAGAGATTTTACTGGAAACAGCTCATTCCAGGGTCAACTTTCCTCCAGTGTCTGCCTGCTTTGGGTCATCCTCTAGTACCATAAGTTATTGCTTTTTATATTTTGTGAAGATTTTATGATTTTTTTATCTGCAAGAATATTAGTCCATCCTAGCTGCTCTACTTGTACTAGAAGTGCAACTTCTGTTATTTTCTTTTCTTTTAATTCAAGGTGTTGTCAATTGTCTTTCACAACTCTATGTTGCTAGACATGCATTGTATTAGTTCTGACTTATGCTTCTCTTTTTGGATAGTAGCTCATCTTAAGTAAGGTGTCTATTTCTTTGTCAGCTCTCTGGGGCTCTGGTCTGACATTGGATTGCCCAAATGAGTAACTACCTTTCCTGTAATGGAAGCTGAAGCTGTCTCTGCTCCTAAGGGCTGGCAGTATAGAAGCAGGCAAGAGAACAGCCTCATTGAGAATCACAAAGTACTTAAGTAAATTATAATACCTATCAATTATAGTATTCTCAAATTATGTAGCTATTAACAGAGCTTTTCCTATGGAAAAACATTCCCAGGGGAAAAGTTTAAAAAACAGTAGATATTTCAAAGATTTCTTCTAAATACATGCTTGTGTATGTGTATAAATGTTAATAGTCTTCTCTAGGTGGTAAGGATAATGGATGATTTTATATTTCTTCCTTTAACTTAGTTAAATAAAAAAGGCAATGAAATATATTACTTTTGTGTTAAAGGACCAGGCTTTAAAATTTTTTGCTTCTTTCATATTTTAGAATGTTATCTGAGATTGTGACTGTTATTTATTTCTAGCCCCTAGCATAAATCTCTCTGTCACATTAGGCTCTTAATAAATGTCTTTGAGCAAACACACAGATTTCAGAAGATTTAAAACTAACGTCAAGATATCTTGTGGGAACATGAAAACAATACTAATTTATATGCATTATTACAAACAAAACATAACAAAATCTCCCAAACCTTCACTCTATTACTTCCAAGGAACCAACTGCACTGTGCCTTCCACCATGCAGTCAACTATTATGGTTATTGGCAAAGTACAGTTTACACATGAAATTCATAGACAATCAAATATTTCTTGTTTTAATCTACACTTTCAACTGTCTTCCCTGATATGACTTTTGAAATGAGAACTAATAAGTAAAAAAAGAAAGGGATGGAATTGTCATTACACTTCCTATTTTGGATCACCACTTTAGAAGGTGGTAATGAGCATTCAATTGATTTTGAACTTAAGGATGGAGAAGGAGGAAAAATAAGGGACCAAATAAATAACCTTTCTAATATTGGAAACTTACTATAAATAATTCCTTGTTATTTCTTATTTCACCTAAAATAAACTCTTATTCACCAGGAGTGAGTAGGTAAGAGATTTTTTTCCCAAGAGTACTACATGATAACTTGTCACAATAAGCGTTGCATGTATTATGTTTAAGGATAATGGGGCAGGTGTAATTTGAACCCTATTTTACAGAGGAGAATATCGACACACAGAGACTAAGAAATTATACAAGATGATTTGGAAAGTCAGTGGCCCATCAAATAATAGATACTGGGGTTTTTGATCAGTCTGTGAAAATGTGGCTAAGAGCTTTTTACCTCCTACTCACCAGTTCTTGATCCCTAAGAATTTAAAACAATGAATAACTATTTAGATAATTAGTCTTTTCTTTTTCCTTCTATAATTCTAATACTTTATGATAATTAGCACAGTTTCCTCTTTTCAGTCTATTCTTTGCCCAACAAATATGTCAGTACCCAAGACAGTGCTTTCAATTTCAGACTCTTCAAGTCTCAACTGAGTAAAAGAGCTGTCCACCAGCGTCATGATTCTAGCAAGAGTTCACTCATGTATTTTATCTTGTGGGATTTTCCCCTGTAATTTTAGCTTCAGTCAAGTCTAGGTTCAGACAGCTGCTGCACTTGCCTCCATTTATCATCTTAGAAAAAAAAAAGGTGGAGAGCCTGCCCTGTGCTAGACATGCTAATTCTGGCTGAGGGGTGGGGATGAGAAAAGCAAAACCAAGCAGAGACAGCCCAGTTACAGCTGCTCCTTGCCTGAGCCCAGGAGAGTTTTCATTTCCTTTCATTCTCTAGCACACCTTTGCCTGCCTTCTTCCACCAAGTCCCTGCTTGGAAGTGCCTGAGCTCTGTACCTTCTCTGTCTGAAATCTGAGGCCCCACCCCCCACCCCGGGGCAGGGCAGCAGCCAGCCTACTCACTCCTTCCTGCCTGTCCTTGCCCCGTGGTTCCCTTTTCTCTGTCTAATGAAGTCCATTCTTCTTTAGAAAGGTCAAACTTCAACATCTCCACCAGGAAGTGTACACTCAAGTTAATTTGAGGTTATATCATTCTCCTCTACAAGTGCCTAAAATTGACTGTTATACCCACTCAGTATTATCTTACATTATATTGGCTTCCAGATGTTAAAAATTTTTTTCTGATGTCAAAAATAAACATGCTTTTGACAAAATGAGAAAATGCAAGGAAGCATAGAGAAGAAAACAGAGTCTCATGATCCAAAGCTAATGTTAATATTTGCACACATTTCTTTCAAGATCTTATTGTATGCATATATAATTGCACATAAAATATAGAATATGTTTACTGAATAGGGATAATCTGAGATATACATTTTTTGTGTCTCTTTTTATGTAACACAGTGTTATGACATTTCCAACATAATTATTCTTTTAAACATATTATTTTTAGGGTCTACCCCTTAATTACTTTCAGGTATTTCCCAAAACCAACCCAATAGTTATGTCCATTCCTAAAGTTTGAAAATTCTAACTTTACCCTTGGAATTTTTGAATCACTAAAATTAAACTTGAAAAATAAACATATGGAAAAAGCTAATATTGCTGTAGATTTTAAGGTAAGCAAATTTCATATATTTTATTTTACTTAGTGGAGAGCAGTGGTATCCATTATGAACACAAAATGCAGCTAAAAATAACCACTATAGTTGAATAAGTCGGCAGAAGATATTTTTACTAAGAACAGATGAGGAAATATGATAGCAAGTTCCTCTGTCGTTTACGAACAGACTGTTTGCTCGTTGGAAAGTCTGGGTCTTCTGTTCAACTATGGAATAATATACAAATTGGTTTCAGTCCTGTCTTTGTGGATTAGTGGTTAGGGAAGTGGTCAGAATTCGTTATATACGTATAGCAACTCTATTGCTATGATGACTACAAAAGTTTACAGAGAAAAAATCTTGAGAGGGATATTTGGTGATCAAGAGGCTCAGAAATGTATTTGTCTTCATGAAAGCAAGAAATCATACATTTATTTCTTAAGAAATGTAAGATCTGTCTAGATGGGGAGGAAGCTGGACTTGAAGTTAAATGTCTCTCAAGGCCTTACTTTAGTACATGAAGCAGTCAAGATTAGAAAACCTGGGTTCCGGTCCTAACTCTTTACTGACCATTTGAATGATTTGAAAAAGTTACTTCCCTTGTCTGAGGCTCAGATTTATCTTCCTTAAAAAAAAAAAAGACAAAAGTAATACATGCTTATTGTAAAAAATTTAAGTAAATAAAGTAAAATATACCTTGTCTCACTTTCTGTCTACTCAGTATAACCACTGTAAAAATTTGGTGTATATCACTCTATACATTTCTCTATAAGCATTTAAAAGTATATTTTTTATAAAAATGGGATGAAATTCTATATATTGTTCTATAACTTGCTTGTTCCATTTACCGGTGTATCATGGACATTCTTTCCGACTGCAGTCTTACATTCATGATTCATGGTACAGAGAAATCCTAATATATTTAACAATTTCTATTACTGATGGACATTTAGACTGACTTCAATGTTTCACCATCTAAAAATCCTGCAACAAGCACTTTGTTAAGTACACTCATGTATATATATTAGGTTTCTTTAGGATAGCTTTCTAAAAATGGAATTGCTAACTCAAAAGATATCTGTATTTTACATTATTTGTATAGGTAGTACCTAGCTGCCGTCCAAAAACCTACCACTAGATGTTTCCACAAATTGAATATGAGAATGATCTTCCTTCACACCTTGACCAAAAGTGAATATAATATATCTTTTTATATTCTGACAATCTGATCAGTGAAAATGGAACCTTGTTGAAACTTTCTTAATCTACAAAATGAAGAGCTGGATTGCATGATATCTAAGGATTCTGATTTCTAAAATGCTATGTGTGGAATTACATGGAAAATATAATTGCTTTACCTAAACACATAAATGTCAGGCATGATAATAGGCTTTTCTGGTCCCTTCCTGACCCATGGAAAAATGATAATGCACAGTCCTGAGAGTTTCTGTGGAAAGTTTCAGGGAAAGTGGGACCCCAGTTAGAGATATGGGACCTGTCAATTTCATCTGAAGTGAAGGAAGACAAATGTTGCTATTTTCAGCAATTTTAACTAAAAGGGGGTAAACAGTACAAAAAAGTAAAAGGAAACAGAAAGTCTAAAAGTATATAATTCTTCAGTACTCCATATTTTAAAGAAAGGACAAAAGTTCAGTATTTAAAATCCAGCATGTACTCTGTAACTTGATAATAATTCTTCCTATTCAATATCTCAGTTAATGTCTGCTTTCTGGCTAAATTTTGGAATGTACATATTATGCCAGTGCTAATGAAACTTTCAGTTAGCCCTAAGGGAAAAAAGACTGTGA